>VZTY01021201.1:0-34146 GCA_013400935.1 Turnix velox | reverse complement strand
TGGCCCTCCTCTGGACCCTCTCCAATAGCTCAATGTCCTTCTTGTGTTGAGGACTCCAGAACTGGACACAATACTCCAGTGCCGAGTAGAGGGGCAAAATCACCTCTCTGGACCTGCTGGTCACACTCCTCTTGATGCAACCCTGCTGGCTCATGTTGAGTTTGTAGTCAACTGCCACCCCCAAATACTTCTCTTCGGAGCTGCACTCAAGCCACTCTCCACCCAGCCTGCATTTGTGCTTGAGATTGCTTCGACCCAGGTGAAGGACCTTGCACTTGGCCTTGTTGAACTTCATGAGGTTGGCATGGGCCCACCTCTCAAGCCTGTCAAGGTCCCTCTGGATGGCATCCCTTCCTTCTGGTGCAGAAAGCTTGCATTTAGAGATTACAAAATCAGTGTAAGAGTACTGCAATTAAGAAAGAACGTTTCTTTGACAAGAATCAACTAAGATTCTTAAAGTAGGTTCCAAAAAATTCAGAGCAACGAAGCAACTGCAGCTAGCAACAGTTGCTTCTTCTCAGCTGTAGTCATATATTTGCGTACTCCTACTCATACTCCACTCACGACTCAACTGTGCTGAAAAAATATGTGTTATGAGAAGAATTCTGAGCTGTTTGATTCTCCCCAAATATTTCCCAAAATCTTTGAAGGTGTGTGAATCTTCTGTCACATTTCTCACAGGATAAGCTAAAATGATTGATTGAAACAGAGCTGGATGGGAATAATCTTTAAATGTCAACTCCGATGGCTGGAGTTGACATCCAGGAAAAAGCACAATCCAAAGAGTACTGTAATAGAAGTATCTTCAATTTGGCTCTAATTTGTTGCTAAAGGAGTTCAGTCCACTGTCTATTGAAGTCATCTAACTTCAGGTCCTAAATTTAAAATATCTTCATGGAAATTATTTCACTAGAAATTTGCAATGAAAAAAGGAAGAGCAAAATATGGCCCTGTATATTCGGTGAGCTCAAGCTGACAGAAATATAAATTAACTGTAAATGCAAAACTGTACTTTATGAGCATTCACTTAAAAATTTGACAATTTTTTTTTTCTCCACCATAGCTGTCATATTCTGGATTTTTTTGGAGAATCTTCTTTTTCTGCAAGATAGTAAAAAAAAAGTGAGTAAAACAACCACGAGTTTAGCATTTGTGATGATGTGACCTTCTGTTCCTTTCCAGTTCTATGGTTGTTGAGTTTTCTGGTGGCAGTACTACTGAGCACAGAAGTAACATATAATGCACCATAACTGGCTAGCTTGGTAGACAGGTGGAGAATAAACACAACTGAGATTCCAATTATTTTAATAGCTTTTGCTCAGTGCGGTGATATACTTTACATGAAAACCATTTCTGAAGATGATATTGTAATGTTCCCTGCCACATCTCTAGCTAGTATAAAGCAGTTATAGAAAAGTCCTGCTTGGATATAGATTATTACCATCGGTTTAAAAGCTATGTCATTGTGCAGTCATGCAATTAAATAGTTCAAATATATACAGGCAGAGGTGTTGTGATTAACAGATAGTTTTTGTGATTTGAAAAAGCCCCTGGCTGCAGGGAAGTCAAGCCAAGATCTCTTGAAGTTTGTCACAGAAAGCACTAGAACTTAGATAGTACTTCACCTTACAAGGATGAGAGCTGTATGACAAAGTATATATATATATACACATATACACAATGTATATATGTATAAAGATATGCATATAGAATATATAAATATATATACACACCCTGTACATCCATATATGAATATACAAGACTTTCTTATTTGTTTCCAACAGTGACTAGATGCAGGAAGGCTACAGTAAAGCTGAATCCACCAAGCCCTAATAGTATCAGAAAAAGTAGCTGTTTTGTGAGATTTTTTTCTCACTTGAATCTTATTTTGTACATAGGCTGAGGCTGTACTTTTCTGGCATTCATTCTCATGTTAAGTAATTAAAATGGTCTAGTCAGATTCACAACCAGAGGGCCAAATTGTGCTTCCAGAGCTTGTCAGAAAGCTTCCTTTTTTCTTCTTCTGCATAGGCTCGCCACAATCTAGGCAGTGCTCAAAAAGAAATAAGAGATTCCATGGGAACAGGAGATGGAGAGAATTCAGCCAGGGCAAGAGGCAGATCTCCATTCCCATGGGCAGGAGAGTGGCAGCTGGGCGTGTGCAAGACAAAGTTGGTGTGGAGGCTGCAAATCTGTGGCACCCAGCTGTGTGGGATGGAACAGTGCAGGGAGGAGGCAGTAATCTCAGCAGCAGAAGGTTATCCTTCTGAATAGATGCTGGAGAAGTATATTACAGCTTACAGTGCCCTTAGGGTGCTCACGTGCAGGGAAGGAAAGGAATGGAGGCAGAGCCCCTGCCAATGCTTCCCACTCTGATGTCTTGATGTCTTGTGGGATGTGCATGATATGATATGACCCACCACTGGGTAAAGGTGAGCTGAACAAAGTAGACACAGAGATTTCCTACTGATGAAACACTCCTTTGTAGGTGTATATTGTATTTCTTCAAAGCTCTTTTAGCTTTTTTGCACAGTTTTTATTGTTTTGGATGCTTTTAATAAGTAGCAGAAACTTAGATTTACCATTTTTTAGGAAAATGTGTCTTCATTCTTCAAAAGACTTTCTTAAGTCAAAATAAATGTCATTGGGTTCCCTAGGACTCATTTCTTTGCATAGACTGGAATCTCTTTTTGCCTACAAAAGCAATCTCTTTTTCCAGCTTTTGGAAGGCTGCTACCAAGACAGTACAAAGTGAATATCAAACATTCACCAAGCAAAGACCTAAAGGCTCACATTTAAAACAAAGAGAAGTTATAATCTGACAATTAGAGCTTTCAAGGAGTGTGCGGGGAGGCTGACCCTGTTAGTGTCAGGTTTTAACTCCTTGCCATCCTTACTTTTATGAATGCAGTATCTTTTGAGACATATTAGCCTAAAAAATAACTTTTCACAAATGCAATATCTTCTCAAGGAAATAATCTCAAGGAAACTGCTTAAAAAGCTTTCTTTTTAAAGGGAACTGGAAGTCTTCCCTGTTGACTGGAATTTCCTTTGTCTCAAACTAATGAACTACTATCAAGAACATAAATCAACACTAACATTTTTAGACCATTCAATAAGAATATTTTTCATAGTATAACCATGCCTCTTTGGTAGCCAGTATGTAGTTAGCTGTTTGTCAAGTTCACTTGTTCATAGAAAATGCTCTTTTTTAAAATTAAGTCAACATTAAGTTTATGAAGCATTAGTTTTGACTTCAGTAAGACAGAATCATCAAGCATCCAGAGCCATATTTAAAGAAAAACACAAATATTCTCTTGGAGATTTCACTTTGCTTAATCTTAAAATACATTCTCTAGTTTCTGAAAGACTCTTGAATGAGATTCTAGAGAGAATTTCAGTGTATAGATAGCTGAAAGAAAGAAATAGCTGATGAAAGGTATTAGGAGGAGGTAGGAAAATCAATGCTTATTAAACATCATAATTTCTATGAAATGCCAGTATTCACTCATAGCAGGCTGTGGTTCAGGAGTCTATTCCAAGCCAGTTATTACATAGTTTGATGGAATGCTATTCTAACCCTAGAGCAATAAAATGCTATTACAAGACAGCTTTTTAATTTTAACACTAATTTTACAGCTTTTTATTTATGAATTTTATGAGTAATATAAGGGCAAGGTTTACATATGCTCAAGGTTACTTTCAATTATCTTTTGCATATGCATATGCAATCATTTGTGTCTCTAAAAAAATGATACGTGCAATTCCTTAGTGATGGTCCTCTTTTGTCAGACCTTTATAGAAAGTAGATTGTCCATCCCCAATGTGACCCTTGTGAGGAGTCAGCAGTCTCATGCCAATAGCCTAATAACATTTAGTTCCCTAAGAATATTAAATCAAGATTGTTATGCAACTCCCCATTTAGGAAGACTTTTTAAAAGACCTTTTATGACAGATAATAGATGGCTTAAACAGACAGTTGGGAGGAGGAGCTGGTTTCAAAGGAGCAAGGATTAGGTCAGTGTGTAAAAAAACCCCAACTATTTGAAGCATGATTATTTTAAAGTATGTATTGAGCATGTTAGAATGCCTAGATATTCGGGAACTCCAAACTGCTGTTGTGCTACTTTCCTCGCCTTTCCTGAAGCCATTCCTTAATTGGCCATTCCCAAAGCAAATGGCTACCTCTGACTAAGGTCAAATGGTGACATCATGCGTAAGATTCTTGCATGATTTAGACAGCAACCTGACATCAGCAAAGTGGCTGAGCAACCCCCTCAAAAAGCAATACAGGGAAATGAAACAGTGCTTTCCAGAAAACTATATTTCAGCTTTTATTAAAGAATTTGCATGACTGAGTTGTTGCCCTGCAGGGGCATGTGACACTGATGTGATGGTTTCTATAAAAGAAAAGCAAGAGTTGGAGAATATAAAACCCCAATATGCAGCAGTGCATTTAAATGAGGATGCAGCAATTGAAAAAAGCTATTAGTCTAAGATTTGCTGTAGAATGAGGCTATATGGCATTCATTGGGTACGTGCTGCTACCTCTTAGTACTAAGTCTTACAAATTCTGTTACTCATACCCAGCAGATGCTAAAAGGCAATGATTATATTTCTACAGCAGAATTATTGCATGTGAGGTGCATTTTGATGTGATGCAATTCCAGCATCAGGCTTCTTAGATCCAGCAGTGACAAAGTGCAGATCAATTTCTAAGAATATGTAATCCACCTATCCTGTTGTCTTCATAAGAATTATGATGGAATAACAGCATCTCATATGAATACACCAGAACTGAAACTGCAGTCAAGAGTACAGACATCAGCACCTACAACTACTTAACATAAACTATTCATACCTTTTTAAAAATTACTTTCTCAATAATTTAAACCAAAAATATGTATTCTCTGAAACTCAGGGGTCTACAAACGGACCTTCTATATAAAACTTTAGTCATTTCCATTGATAACTTGGAGGAAAATAAAATCTTTTGCTTACAAACTATTATAACTACTTAAGGAGATGCCCACAAAGACGGGAAGTTTTGACTGGAAACTGGTAGAAAAACAGCCTTTTGATATCTCTGCCATTAAAAAATATAAGCACAAATGATGCAAACTTTAGCTTAACTCTAAACTTCTGGGATGCATGAATTACTGATGCTTTTTATGTCTGACAGGACCATTACGCACTGCACATGCTCTGTCCTCTTCTATTGCTCATGTCTTAATTAAAAAAAGCTTACTCCATTTCACAACAGCAAAAGCTGAGTTATTTTCCAGTGATTTCTCCTTTTTTCAATTGCTTCCTTCTGTGGTGTCCTGCTCCATATATTCTCTCTAACTAGGGGATGCCCCACAAAGGGAGAATTAAATTCCTGTGGCTCAGAGAGTAAAACACTGCGGTATGCGTCTGAAAGAATCAGTCCTCATGTATACTGACAAAAAGTTTAAAAACATTAATGTTTTATGACTTTTTAAAGGACTTGTTTTGGAAATAATAAATTCAACCCTTTTAAAGAGCAAAAAGGTGATATAGTGAAAATAACTGATTTACAAACCTTTTGCTTAATTTATGAGGAAACATAGAGATGAAGCATAACATAAGGGCAGGGTATTACCTGAAGAGAAACTGTAGTCTTAGAATTAAGACATTTAAACACTGCTCTAAAGAAAGCTTGACTCTGTGTCCATCTCTCAGAGCACACCAATGGACTCAGGACTCCTTCAAAATTAAAGGGCAATTAAAGGGCAACATCACAATTCAAAGTCACAGAAATGTGGAATTATGGCCGTGGAGAGAATCTTAGTGCATGTCTATTTTGCTGATCATCTATGGGCACAGCTGCAATAAGAATTCGCTAAGGTAAACAAAATATTTCTTTTCAAGGGACTATGTATTGTTCATATGATATGTAATCTGAAGTAGATATATGTAAATAAGGCATCTGTAGGAGATAAGTCATGGGGTCTAGACTGGATTAATTGGCTCAGCAGATGCTACTTTACTGGCAACAGTGGAAGCCTGAACAAGCATTTCTGGCTGAGAGAATTCATTTTGTAGATTGAGTCATTTAAATGTAGATACCTCCCTTTCCATAAGGTGTCTACTCTCTTCTCAAAGTTAATGGAGTTTCAGTTAGCACAGAGAGCAGCTCTGATCACTCAAAAGCAGAGGCCCAGCACTTATGTAAATATTAGAGTTATATGATTTGCCCTGAGGCATCACATTCAGCTCTGACTTCTACTCTTCTAGAAGTCCTGAGTAATCCCTGACAAATTTTGGTATTGTTAAAATCTTCTAATCCTATTGGATACTTCAAACAGAATCTTGAAATCCCTCGCAATATTTCTATGCTTTCCATAGAATAACTAACAAAGTGCAGCAAATTCCAGAGTTTCAGCTATACATTCGGTTTTAGTTAGTATAGTTTGGGTAAGAAGTTAGTTTTTCAATAAAGTGAAAAAACCATAATTTTCATTTCCTTTATCAAGATATATTGTCACAAGAAATTGGAAGTGGTAGACTTCAAAAATTCTGTAAGGAATTATATAAACAAAGAAGGAAGAAATATTATCATGGGACATCATTTAATCCATGCCTTAGGGTACAGGAGCATAATATACTATAGTAAATGATCATGTGGTTTCATTCCTTAGTTATATGTTTAGTGCAATAAAAATCCCTGAAACAAAGTTTACTTTTAAATAGATGCAATGGAAGCATATAAATTATCCTCTATACTTCAAATGATAAGCCATTCCTATTATTACTACACAATATAGCTGGTTCTGCATGAAGCAAAGTTGTAATTCTCTTGTGATGTGAAAGACAAACAGGTTTTAATTTTGATGGAGACAAATTGACTGTATAGCAGAAATGAGTACAATTTATACAGCTTTTTACCCTTTTGATGCCAGCTCAGATCCTGCCCAAACATCTGGCTTTCTAATTCCTCTGGGTATAGTTGCGTTCTGCTGAACTTAAGTTCTGCTGAAGGAATTCTCTGCATAGAATTTACTCAGCCTAGGATCTCAGCTCTTCTTTACTTCATAATTAAGAATTTTATGACTGTAAAGTCATAGTCAACAGTTAACACTATTCACTCATTTATTCATCCCAGAGGAAAGTCATGTTGCTTTAGGAACTTACATATTAAGAAACAGACCCAGTTTCCAGAATTCATGATGAGAAAAAAGATGAGAAGTGTCTTAGAGACCTCCATAGAACAATTATGTAATTGAGAAGTTTGTAGTTTATTGGCTGAATGACCATATCTAAAGAGTTACGATGAATGGTGCAGTCTGAGTGGAATCTAGTACCAAGCAGTGCCCCTTACAGGTCTTTGCTGAGACATATAAAATTTAAGACCATAATTAATGACACAGACACTGTGACTGAATGCATCTTCAGTTTTGTAAATTAACCAAAGTTGAGTAGTGCAGTTGATTCACCTGAGGAAAGAGGTGCCATCTTGACCTTGACAGACTTAAGGAGTGAGTCCATGTGTACCTTGTGATGTGCAGCAAGACCAAGTGTAAGGTCCTGCATCTGGGTCAGGGAAATCTCCCATACCAATACAGACAAGGGAATAAGCGGATTAAAAGCAGCCCTGAGAAGAACTTCGGGATGTGATGGATCAAAACTGAAACACTGCAACAGGTTGCTTGGAGAAGCTGTCGAAGCCCCATCCCTAGAATGTACGTCACCAGGCTGGATGGGGGCTTTGAGTAACCAGATCTGGTGGAAGGTGTCCCTGTCTGCGGCAGGGAAGTTGGAACTAGATGTTCTTCAGAGCTCCCTTCAAATTCAACCATTCTATGAAAACAAATCACAAATTTCCCAACTCACTGTCCAGCCTGGACCGTTACTGACTGCCTCTTTAGAGAGACCAACAATGTGGTGGACAAAATCCCTTTCAGGATAAGCCTTTTAAGTTTTGTGAGTCAGTGAAATGAGTCTGTCTTTATGATACAAAAATGCTGTGTCCACATGTAGGAAGTGAAATATTGCGGCAGGGGGAGGCAGCAGCATCAGTAAGACAGAGAAATTATTGTGGTCATTCACTCATCAGGTGCGATTTAGGTGTGTCTGCAGAGTTTTTGGTGATAAATAAACTTACATTCCTGCTATCACTTTCTCCTTTTTGGTGACATTTGAATTTAAAATATAGTTTCACTATTTAACCTCTGTTAAGCCAAAATGACTCAACCAACAGTCAGTGCTGGACACAGGAAAAAAAAAAAAACCATCAATAGTTGAAACCCTTATGGGTGGTTGAGTCATCATTTTCACCTTGGAATATGTTTTCCTTTTTATACAAAGGCAAGAAAACTGTTGCAAGTATAATACAAAAAATATTTAGAAACAGTATGTTTCCAAGCCAATAACTGATTCAGACTGTTGATTTCTCGCAGAGAAATTAATCCTGCCCTCCTTCCAATATCTACAGTGCTGATGTCTACTTTTGAGCTGCCATGAAGGCTCCACTAGTATTCAGTGAAAAGAAGTCAGCACTTTTAGGACATGATTCACCCACTGTATTTTAGGCATCCTTAGGATGAGCAGCCTGATGCAATAGTATCTAAGTTTGATCATATAAATCTTAATACATTACCGTAAAGAGGCAAGAGGCTTATTAGAAACTAATGGCAATGAGTATATACTGAAAGTAAAAAGTGACAATAATTCATTGGATGCAGAAAACTGGAAAGAGATTTAGAAAAACCACCATAACATCTAAAAAGTGTAGAAATTCCACTTTATGGTGAAAGTCAGGGAACTTCAATCCATGCTGCTTTTCCAGGAGAAAGTTTGAAAATTGGCCTTTTCCTAAAAGAAAAATAAAGAAAATTGCAATTGCTGGTCATCAGGCATGCTACTACATAAAAAATAGGATCTTCTGTCTAGAGTTACAGGTAATTCAGCTCAAGTTTAGCCTGGATTGAATGATAATTTAATTTTCAAGGTAACTAATGAAATGCTGAAACAACTAGAAGTATAAAATATCTCTTTAATATGTAACTATATTATGACTGAATGAAGCCTCAACATAAAAATTTCTTAGTAGAGAAAAAAAAAGGAATTTGGAATGTTTTTCACTTTGGAACTTCATTTTGTTATTTTATAATGTAGAATCAGAATTTATAGTGATGCCAATTCAAATCATGAAGACTCTAAAGGCATTTGCCTAAAGCTCTTCTCTTACCTGAAGCAAAACTATATCACTCTTCAGTGCTTTATGAAGAACTTTGATTTTGTCAGAGTTCACTTTCTTTGGAGGAATGATTCTGTCAACATTTTTTGCAAATCAGGTTTAGTAATTGACCACAGGAACAGCGGACTAATGATACAATTGATTCTTTGTCACCTTAATTCTTTAAATCTGTTCTGGATGAGTTTCTGAAATATCTGTCATAATTTTATCAAAAATTATGAGCTTGGCATAGGAATGATTAGGTGAAACTGCAGGATCTGAGTTATTCAAAAGGTCAGACTAGATAATCATAACCGTTCTCCGTGACCTCATGGGCTATTCATCTTATACTTTAGGCCTTCTGCTTTCAATTTTAAATATACTTGGCTCCCTTGGACAGCAATGGAGATCATTAAATATATGGCTGAAATTTAAAATTCCATTCTCTATACTATTGCTTATCATTTCAGGCAGTGTTACCTCATTTGAAATTTCCCCAGAGGCTAGCATAGAAGTAAATAGTAGGGAAAGGGGAGATGCATTATAAGAATCAAGGTTCTTGTAGATTTGTGATAAACAATAAAGGTCTTCCCTGATAGCTTAGCAGTTCCTATGCAATTTCATCTGAGAAATGGGGATTTCCATTGATCAGTCTTTCTTTTACTTGTCTCATATCTATTGTTTATAAATGGCATCAAATACAGTAGTTGTCAGGGGAAAGCAACCAAACTACATTTAGGATGTAATGGTCTTTAAGCTACAATGTTACCTTGCCTGTAGGTCAGATGTACCCCACCTAAGCAAAGACCTCCTGTTCCCCTATATACGACACAGAGTTATTGGCACTCAGTCAACTGCTATTCAAATAAAGGACTGGCAAACAGCAAAAATCAATTCAGAATCTAACTTGAGGAAGCAGATGTGAGCAGCAGGCTAATTTGTCCCATTATCTTCTCTTGCATACTACTCAATATTCACCTTTCACATATTTACCCCAAATCCCTTTCCAGAAAGGGACCTCTGCAGCCTTGAGTTCAATTTACCATCCATAACATTTGGTTAACATTCTCCACATTGGACTATTATTGCACTCAAGTTTTTTTCTCCCCACATGCTGCTCATCAACCCAACTTATTGACTCATAGAGTTACTAAGGAGATGCTTATCAAGCAGAATAAACACCCCTGTGCTTGCCAACTGGTACTGTGTAAATTGGCTTTGCTTCAGTGTCCAGCCATATTTTAACAAACCCTTGACAGTGCCTCAAAATGCTTTGCTTTGTGTCTAGATTTGCCAGCAGAGTAAATTTCTAGTGGTACAAAAGACATTCGTATTTTCAAACCCTTTTTTTTAAAGCTGAATTTCAATACTTACTTTTTTTCATACTTTATCCCCAGTCCAACTCATTGTAGTCTCTAGCAAAACATTTTGCACAACTTCTCATTAATGTGCTATCCAACATCATTAAATTTGTTCACTGATGCACATATGTAAATGTATTTTGTCACAATAGCTATTACCAGATTGACCTGGCAACCAAGTGTTTCATTAGAACTGAAAAATTTTGAGTTACTGAATGCCACTTAGTGAGCTCTTGTTTCTCTGATACATTGAAGGATTGTTGTTGTAAATTTTTGGTATCATTGTGTATATTGATTGTGTTAATACTGATCCCAGAGGCTTCAATATCACACTTGTAGGCTCTGAGTTATTCCAATGAGCATTGCACGTAGTTTGTCTGTTCTTTGGGGATGCAAGGAGGGTTTTTATTAATAGCTCCATGCCTAAGCTCTGCCATGCATCAAAAAATCATATCCTAATATTGAGGGTCATCTAATGCTTGCTTTACTTTCCTATTCCACCGCTTTCATGTTCCATTAAGAAACAATCACTGAATTCTTCACAAATCAGAGCACACAAAGTTCACTGGCACCATGGGGCTGCAACAAGCCCTTTCCTCTCTCCCTTTCTCTTTCGTTCTTGTAACACAGCTGTTTATACAAAAGGCAGACAATGTAGAGTTTGTTAACAGCTGGCAGTTAGTAGTAATTTATTATGGAATGAGTCTTGAAATGGCTCAGTCTCCTTGACGATAAAAAGCCAAAAGGCTTGTGTTACTTCAAAATCTTGTTTAGGGACTAGAAGAGGAGCTTGAAGCAGTGCCAATTCCTGACTCATGAAAGCTGCATAGAGAAAAGGGAACCAACTCCTCAGTTAAAGCAAAATGAGCTTCGTGAGACAGGATTTCTTTTCATTATTAACATCAGTATGTTGTGCTCTACCAGCACCCATCAAAATAACAGACATACTGGCAGTTGTCAGATATCTTATCATTGTTTCAGAACAATAGAATTAACGTGACTTCTCCTGTCACTCTGTGCCTCCACACTTCTCATTTCATCTATTTTTTTGTTCTTTCGATCAAGAGATACAGGCAGAAAGATACTTTTCATGATAAAAGTATAGATATATAGTAGACTCATGGACAGCAGCTTAAATATTACACAGAGAAAAGATGGAAGAAGTTCTGTAGAGATTCCTGGAAGAGAGATTTGGGGACAAAGGTGGTATAAAGATAGCAGAAACTAGGTGTAAAGCTATTTAAGCACAGAGATATTAGCACAGTGTGAGAGTGCTACCTTATTGAGAGATAACCCCTCCAAACTGTCCTGATGGATGGTTAAGATTCTTCTTTTACTGTGAAAGCTCTTCTGGTAATGTTTTTTTTTTCCTGAGACAATTTTCTAGCATTATGGAGGGATGCTGGTGGTTTAAAATTAGTAGGATGCTTTGCCGGCACCCAGGAGAAACTTCTGACCTGCTCTCCACTTCCCAGCTATGGGGCTGAAAAAGGCCATAGGGACCAAGAGAGCACACCAGATCACTGGCTGGAGCAGGGACATCCACACTTGTCCCAGTCACACACAAGCAGTGTGTGGATGGCAGCTCCACATTTTTTTTGCAAATGGTAGGTGACGGAGATATTTCCTGAAGGAATAAAGGTCTACACAGAGAATAGCAACTGAGGTGACTTCAAACAAAAATGCTGTTAATCACAGAGATGGAGTACACTGGAGCAACTGAAATTGCAAGATAATAAAGACCAGGGTGCACAATGTCCACACAGAATTTATTCAGGTGTTACTGTGTTTTAATGGGACATTTTTTGAGAAAAGGAGGTTAATGTTTACTGTATAAAGATATGAATGTATAAACAAAACTTCTGAAGTAGCTTTAAAAATATAATCTGTGCTTTGGGATCTGAGAGCATCATTTAAACAATTGTAAGAAGTATGATAGACACTAGTGACTATGAATTTAAGGATGTTTCAGGAACAATTGACTCGGGTTGGTCTCAGACTGTTTTGTATGGATAATCTTAATGTTCATTCTGACAGCTAAGAGCCTCCATTGAGAAGCAAACTTGCAAGGAAAGCTAAGGGAGTCATCTGTAATCCCATTTATTTCTATATTCTCCTTTCACACACACACACCACTCGTATTACCTGAGCATGAAAGACAGCCAGACAGATGGGTCAGAAGTTGCATTAGGGTAACCATCAGGGAACATGGCCCACACATAAACCAGTGCAAAGTGACTTCACCTAGTCACACAAACTTGAAGGCTGGAACTAGGTGATTTTTAAGGTCCCTTCCAACCCAAACTATTCTATGATTCATAGGAACTGTCAGAGCTGCATCTACCCATGCCACCAGCTGTGCAGGTCCTCTTATCTCTGAGACATAAAACTCCCAGACGCAGAAAAAACCTGCAAGTTTTGTTCCTGCCCTGTCTCCTTATAGATCCAATGTTTCAAAGCCTCATTTTATTCTGATCTAGTTTTTGAATGTGTGTTTGTGTCCATGATTTTTCTCAAGACATTCATCTGTCTTTCTTTCTTCTCTCTGTTCCTGTTTATCACAGTATATTTGGTAATTACTAATTAATTCATCTATCACTCAATCAATAATTCTCATGATGGTAGTAATTGTAGCTCTTTGTGTATATCACTAAGTACTTGCTTGCCTTCCAACACAGAGGAATAAAACAGGTAAATTAAACTCAAACATTTCTTGCCAAAATTCAAACTAGCTCTTGTCACTGATGGAAGACAGGCAGAGATGAGGCCTCTGGAATGTTAGCATCCAGAAACAGCAGTGGGATTTTTCAGTATTGTTCTTCAATATCTGATACAGGACCAGAGCCTTCACTAGCTAACATAAGTGATGGACAAGTTAAATTTCCTTAGTCACCAAGTAAATCCATACCTGAGTTTTTATTTTTGTCATATCACAAACATCGCTTAAGTTCCGTTTCATGCATCCTCAAATTTTATTCCCCAAACCACTTACCACCATTCAAAAATTCAGTTTAAGATCTTATTCTGTTTTCAAGGATGATGGTTTTACCCACATACTGATCAGTGTGAATTCAGTGCTTTACAGTGGAGTGAATACAGAGGGATTCAAGCCTGGAGGCCACAAAATGTCTGTCAAAGTATCAGCTCACGAAAGCAATTTGTTACAATATCATACAGAATAAATCATGGCTGACATATCTGTTGGAGTTATTTTTAAGTGAAATAATTTATAAAGTTAAGAGGTGTGAAACAGTGAACATAATCTACATTGACTGTGAAGGAAAAGAAAGCTGTATCTCAGCGGAGACTGAAACAAAGAGTTAGCAACAAGCTTAGAGAATTCCATTCTGGTCTGGTTAAAGATCTGTCTGAAAGGTTTTGTGTTGCTGATGTCACTACTGGTAAGGACCAGTTCAGGAAAATGAAATATGGAGAATTATACTGCTTTATTTTTTTCTCACTTAGAAATTACTTGATCATTCTAGCAGGATTCCCACTACCCTCTACCGTATATAGCATAATTTATGCTGAAGCTGAACAAGTGTCACTCCATAATTAAGCTTTCCCCATCCATTCTATTCTTGAGTCACATTGGTATAAATGTCTGAATGGAGTGTCTGGCAGATTTGGACTACTGCAGTAAAACAAACAAAACAAAGACTAATTATAAAAGCAAGGGAAGTTTTAGGCCTTGAGGCCAAAGGCAGCAGGCAGAGCTTGGTGTGATCTGTAAATACCACAGGGATATGTGGTGAGTTGGAAGAGCAATTAGAATTCAGGCAGCAAAAGATCATCTTCAGCTGTCATTTAAATCAGCATGAGCAGCCCCTAGATAGGGGAGGGTGAGAATGGATCATGGGTCAGAATCTATTCTCACTTCCACTACTGTAGATCAGGAATAATATATTTTTATCTTGTACAAAACTGGAAAAGGAAGAAATAAGTGATTAGCTGCCATGGTGTTATTTGAGTGTCAAATGCATATTGGAGCAGAATGCCTCTTGTATGGCAAGAGGAAAGACAGACACAAACAGAGATTATGTTATTTCTCAGCAAAGGACCTTGGGCCACATTCTATCTTACATGATCTTCTAGGGAGGCAAGCCCAAACTCAGACACTCCACTGTGCCCAGCTAGGGCTTGGTGTCACAGGGACTCTGCAAAAGCAGAAGAGGACAGAAAGAAATATGCACAAATGGTGACAGGACTCAAAGGGTTGAATCACAAATAGAAGTTGGATCGACTGTCATATAATATATTCATATATTGTAACATGGCTTAATGACAGAAAGCCATAAGGACAAAAAAAATAAAATATCAATTAAACACTGCCAATGAACCAAACAGTTAAGAAAATTATTTTAAAAGCTCTTATGCTACCAGCAAAAATACCTTAACAGATGCAAAAATGCACCTTGGGATGCATACATTATGCACTATGGATTTAGGGCTGCCATTAAAACCCTCATCATCACTTATTTACTTGCTCATGAGTTGCACATTTGTGATTTGTTGGCAAGATACTACTAAGAGAGGAATATGTAGTTTTTGCTAACCTTTTCTCTTTGAAGAGATTGGCTCCTGGTTTTGCTCTTTCCATATTTCTGAACCTCTGTAATGCAACCTTTTTGATAGCATATGCTCTAAATGCTTTATTACTGCTGTCTTTAAAAACTGATACATCTCAGTGTCAAGAAATTAAAAAATGACACCATAAACAACAAAACAAGTCAGCTCTATGACCTCATTTCAAACACTACTAAAAGACAGCACTGGATTTGCACCAGTGGCATAAATATCAGAATATGATGAACCTCAGAGCATAAAGAAACCTTTTAGTTGTTCTGAGGGAGTTTTTCCCCTTTTACAGTTTGCCTGATCACCCAGAGTACAAACTGACATCTCCCACTGGCATCATCTCTTATCCTTTGCAGTATGGAGACAAGACATAGAACCAATAAGTTAAAAGTGTAATAGGAGATCCAAATTCATGTTGAAAGTTGATATTTGAGATATCAGCAGAAGGGAATAAAGGAACACAGCCATTAGAGGATAATACATGTTTGCAGAGGTGTGACCATGAGTCCAGCAAAAGGCATTGTTAGCAGCCATTAGGCAAATACTATGAGAGTAGGAGGGAAAAAAACACCAAAGAATATGACTTATCTGTCCATGATTCACTGTGAGGAGGTGCATTTTCCCCTTTTGCTCTGGAAGATTTGATAGTTTTGAAAGCAACTGCTTATAACCAGCATTGTCAACATCATAATGATATATGACATTGTAGAGCTTCTCTCCTCTATATTTATCTCCTGGATATAGTGATAATGCAGCACTTTTTATTGATCTATTTTACCAGTGTCAAATCAAGCTGAAGAGAAAACTAAAAATTATTTTAATGGTACTCAGTCCAGACAAGACAACTTAGACAACTAAAGTAACCATTACTTTGATTTAAGAAAAAGGGAAACATCAAAATCTAGCATAATTGGAAATGAAATTTGTTGAAGGTAGAATGGTTTGATTTATTTAATTATACAAATATTAAGTGGCAAACATTGCCCAACCTTAAAATGGTAAAGATGATCAATTATCCATCTTCTCTTAGCTTTTTGGACCAAAAAGTTCCCAGTAAAAGACTTTAATGTTGCTGCTATGTGAAAGGTCACTATCTCACATACTCAGCAAAGTTAATTTGTAAGGTGGGATTCATTTCACCTTATGTCTGATGGCAGCTATGAGCTGGTCATCCTTGGTGCTCTCCAGTTAATGGGATGAAAAAAAAAACAAAAATGCAGTTTTAGTATTAAATGTGATGTTTTTGGGGCCTCTTCTTTCTGAGAAGATGAAGTGTACCACAGAAGTCTCCATTTTCCATAAGAGGAAGCCAGAAAAAAACCTAGAAGTAAACATTTCCTTTAGAAGTAGGAAGACTTAAAGCCTCCTGTACTTCCTTCCTCATGTGGGACAGGATCATCTTGTCAAGGTTACAAACAAAACCATATCTGGATAACACCATCCATAAGAAAATAAATTAATAATAGTAATAGATAAATCTCAAACTGTTTTCAGAGTAAAATACACATATTTTGTTTTTACTGAGAGGAAAAGAGTGGCAAGAGCCAACCATGGTGATTATGCAGTGGGTCAGTGCCAGAAGTAGTAACAGAAGCCAAGTATCCTGCCCTCCCATGTGCTCTTTTAGCTTATCAAACATGTTCTTAGTTTTTGTATTCTACTTGAGATATCTAACTTTATTACTCTAGTTAAACCTTCTGACTGCCTCTAGAGAAAGACTAGGGACTAGGAATCTTTATCTGCTTTTCCTCACTATGTTTAGAGCTGTGAATGCAACTGTGTAACCTTTTCACCTTGGAAGGCATCCCCATTTCTCATCTGCTAGCTTGTGGGATCATTTTGAGAATTGTCCTTCCTACTCCTATCAGGAGCAGAAGCTCAAGTAGAGCCTGCCAAGAACATCAACTTCTACATGGCTGGTTGCATCATCAGTGTCCCTAGCTCTCTTTTGAAACACAAAACTGGACACCAGAGACCGTCTGGAAAGGAGAAGACAATACTAGAATAGGTGACTGAGTGACGGAGCTCTTACTAGCCAAGATTCAGGGCTGCAAGTTTCAGAAAACTTTTAAAGGTACATCAAGGTTGCTGACTTGTAAAGTTGCAACCACAAACGCGATTTAAGTGAGAACACCTCCAGAAACAGAAGGTACTTTTCATCTGAAATTTATGCTGCTATGTGATTATACAAGGTTTTCTGAGTCAGAAGCCTTGACACAAATGTGAAGCAATTCTCTGAGACTTACGGCTTCACAAGCTGTGCCAAAGAGATTCTGGGGATTTACAGTGTACATTGATTTTAATATAGTGAAACAAATTCTGTTGTGCTGTTCAGGTGCATAAACTCCACTAAATGCAGCAATGCTCTCCAAAAAAATGTGCATAAGATGCACACATAGAGCAAATGAGATTTAAATTCTGCTCCCAAAGCCCATTAATTATTAAAGTGGGTGGAGTCTGTAGACTAAAGACAGGCAGCTAGTGCCAGTCAGAGAGTGATGGGGATTGCAGTAGGACAATGGCTACAGGGAAGACTCCTGCCATCCTGCAGCAGCAGCTGAAGGCTAGCAGGGCATCCTATGGCATCTCAACTGACACTGGGGATCTTAGCCACTTAGCCAACTGCAACCCCTGTGACAGACACTCTGCAGATTTCAATGGGTATTACCTAACACCTCTCACATCTCTTAAGGTCCCTTCCAACCCAAACCATTCTATGATTCTATCTATAGAGCTTATACACAAACTAGTGAGATTGTAAGCACCAGATGAATGGAATTTTAAAAAACTGGCAGTAGAGGTGAAGGGCAGGGCCTGTGCTTATTAGGAAAAGGAGTTATACACAGATTTCTAATGATAGGAAGAGGTTTTGGCCACTAACATTCCTAGTTAGTAAGACTGAGGCAAAGAAATGCATGTTCCAAATATTTACTGTTACATACATAAATGCATTTATGGGTGTATGGATTTTTGCTCTTCAACTTTGTCAACAATGTTGTTACATCCAGACCTGGACATAGTCTGCTAGAGTGGTTTTGTAAAACAAACACAAAGCGAATTGAGTTCAGCATCATGTCAACTTGATACGTGTAAGTATTAGAACCCACAGTACTTAACTACAATTAGTTGATATGATGCTGATTCTAACTGATTCTTTCTCAAATCAGCTAACCTATCTTACCATTTTTACAGTTGTACTTTATTACTATGAAAGGAGGACAAACCTTTGTTTCTCTCTTTTCATAAAAAAAATTGGCAGCTTGCATGGCAAACTGTAAACCCAAGTTTCCTTCATTGTACAGATCTTTTAGAGAAGATTTACATATTAACAATCTAAAAGGATCAGCTAATAGCTCTTACATTCTGCAGTAAAGGTCCGGGAAATTTGATTCATTGATTTGAGAAAGTTAGTTGACAACACGCTGTTAAAGAACTTTTGTTCAACCTGTGGGTTTGATTCCTTTTCTTCCTCCTCAAAATAGAGCAAATCCAGAAAATCAAGTGGGGAAAGCTGTGGAATAATATTTCTTCTAAGAAAAATAAGAAGGCAAAAGAAAGCAACATTCCCAGAAAAATTTTCTTGAGAACATGCATATTGTATTACAACTGAGAAAATATTTTTATATCTATTTGCCCATATAAAATTGTTGGAAAACTGTGTATTAGAATATAGAACGACACTTAACCTCAATTTAAAGATTGAGAGTGATCAAGAAGTTACAGTATCCTTGTAATTTTTATTTCTGCCAATGATTAATTACGCCACTGTTGAAAAAAAAATTGTGTCTGATGATATATGATAATCTCTCTTCTGTGGAACATCATGTACAAAGCCAATATAAAATTCATAAATTAAATCTACAACAAATTCACAGTGAAGATACATGGGTTTTATAAGACCTCGGTCTACAAAATGTCAGGCTTGTTTACCAAGACGCTAGATACATTTTGCTACTTTTTAGTGCCCATGGGGAATCAAATGAACTTCACCAGAGCAGACTTATGAAGTATGTCTGATATAATTCTCCCTTCAAAAAGTTACAAAAATGACACAGTGCAATAACATTTGCAAATCACACCATTCTGAAAATTGAGGTGATATCGTAGATGCTGTGGATCAGGTACATCTGTGACTGTCATACACATCTGTGACAGAACAGACAAGAATCTGACCTCTGTAACAATAGTAGTAAGAAATCAAAATGCACAATTGACTAGCATTACATATTTCTCACAAACTCTTTAGCATTCAAGTCAAATATTCCCACAGACATTTCATTCTCTGTGCAGTTCAGCTCTGAAAATAACTTTTTCTGTAAAAACTATGTACTACTATGGATTGTTATTCACTGCTTTCTCATTACTCATAACAAACAGTCAGAAGTTAAAATTATTCAGGAACCATTCAATGCTTTTTGAAAAATCACATCTTTTATTGTTGTGCAGCATAAGTTGCAGCTGCCTAAGGAAATTCCACAACTGCCTTAAAAACTGACAACAGTCTTTTCCTGAATGGAGGGTTTGTTTTTTGCTCTGTTTTGTTACTTCTTATATTTAGGAACATTGGAAAACTTCAGTCCTAGAAGCTTGAGTACAGATTCAGAAGTTCTAGGAGTTTTCTGCACCTTCCTCAAGATGGCTTCTGAATCTACCATCAGTGTTTAACTCCCAGGTGAATAATTCCTGTGTTATCTACTCCCAGTGCATTAATAACCAATATTACTGTGAAGAGCGAAGTAAGGCCTGGTTCTAAACTGCTTTGCTGAGGAAATGCTGTTATTAATGCAAGTGGCATTTTAGAGTGCTTCATATTCACAGGCACGAAAGCTGACCTAAGGTGCGTGCAGTGCAGCCAGCCTGGAATGTCTGGGAAAAGGAGCTCTACAGAGCAGACAGTGACCTGAGGAAGCATGAAGACTTGGCAACCTGCTGCCAGGGAGAAAATCCTTATTTGTGATAGGTACAGCTTGGTCACTGCCTCATTAGAAAGGCAATTAATTGAAAATGAACACACACACATTCAATAACTGCAGTGATGAGAGTTGGTCCTTACTAACTGTCTATCTGCTGCTCAGCTCCAAGGAGTTAATTTGGCTGTCATGGAAGTGGCAACAGGAGAAGACAAGAATGACAGTAACAGCAATAAAAGCAGAGATGAAGCAGGGGCCACATCCTCCTTTCCATCTTATGACCAATTACAGGATTTCTACAGTCTGGGTGAGGCAATTAAAGAGTTATGCTTCAGTGACTGATTAATATTCACTTGACATCATCAGTTTACCAACATCTCAGAGAAATAGCCTTGTTGTCCCTCTTCTGAAATAATTGCATTACAGCAGAGTAGCCACAACCAACCCCCCCAAATTTATTAGTCCTTACTCAAAAAACATCCTATTGAGTCCCATGGTAACTTCTCTTCCGAATACTGGGGCAAGATGAAAGAGGCAAAAGATGTGGATTAATTAAACAGAAACTCAATTAATGGGACTAATTTGTCAACTACCAGCAGTAATTTTTCCTTTTCTTATAACTTATTTCTTAATTTTTTCCCATTGGGTATTGGGCCCCCCTGATGCACCTGATGGTGTCCATCTCTCTCTGCTGAGCCTGGGAGAGCTAAGCTTGAGCAATCTCCTGCTGTGGGCTCCTCCAACAAACATCAAATGCTGGGCAAAACTATCCGGAATGCAGAGCCCAGTGCCATTTACAGGGCACATTAGTGTGGACTAGCCAGCACAGCATCTGATCCCAGATCCCATCTGATCTGTCTCATTGTAGATGAGTCTCGCAACGAATTTGCTCTAAATTCCACTTTCACCAAAACCTGAAGTTTAGCACACAGGAGAATAATTTTTTATAGATGAAAGGCCTGATTAACCAATCTGAGGCTCCCAAAAGGCTATGACTGCTTATTAATTACTAATTAGTGGGCTACTAATGTTCTGAGGTTACATGGGTTACATGTTACTGGGTAACTGTTATTGCAGGGTAATGCCAAGAACGGTTCCCAGTTTAAAAAAGTAGAGCTTTTCAGTGCCTAGCTCACATTTAATCCATTCAGGTTGTACCAATGACACACCTCTGTGCCAGTTCACCACTAATTAAGTACAAAACTCAGGTAATTTCAGGTCCTCTCTTTAGCACTTCCTATGGTTGACTTAGGGTATTTCACAGCTGACATCAGCAACCACTGGTATAGAGCCTGGGCTGTGACCCTTTACAGCAGCTCTGTGACTGGGAATCAGAAAACATCAAAAAACTAAAGTTGAAATTGGGGGACGATTAGAGTGGTTCAAATGAGAGAGCAAAACTGCAGATCCATGAAGTCCCTGGCAGACGTGACTCCAGCCCACTCATTTGATTGATTTTACATTTCATCCTATTAAAGTCTAATGAAAAACATGTAAGGCATCCAAGAAAACCAGAATTTTGGGAATCAATGAGTTTTGAGATGGAGTCAACCCTTAAGGAAGATTTTAATGCCCTTCCTTCCTTGTGAGATCTTTTTCTGACCCTGAAATACTTTCATTCTCTGAAACGTGAGGCCTTTCCCATAAGCTGTGGAAGCCAGGTCCTCACTCTCTTTTTCCCCTCTTTTCTCTCTCACACTCAAATTGCTCAGTGCTCTATGGCATCATGCTGGGAAAGCAGGGGCATAGGGAACAGTATGGACCACTATATAAAAACTGAGTCCTACTTCAATTGAAGAATTTAGAAGGAAAGTATCAAATTGTTCTTTTGACCCAACAACTGAATAAGACTTTGAAAAAGTTCCAAATAGCACCACATTACAGATCCATTCCTGAATCCATGAGAGAAGTGAAGTTTCAATTCTATCCAATGTTTCTTGTACCTGATATATTAAGAATACTGTCTGAGAAGCCTGGGCTTGGTAGAGCAGAGACTAGAAAGAAGAAAGTTCTCTGCAATGCATTTCTAGAAGGAAAAAATACTATGGTATTGACTCTCTCTCTGTTAAGTTAAAAGCAAAGAGGAGAAAGCACAGAGGAAAATAAAAAATTAAAAAAAAATATCTGCATGCATTGTTTCCTTTTTCATAAGGCATTAAGTCCTTGACTGCTGAATTATGTGCTGAATGTTGTGTGTACACAAAAAAATACTACCCGGTTGCAGGTGTTTCTGTTATATGGTTCAAATAAAGTAAACAAAAAATAACAGAGAAACAAAGGAAAACAATACAGAAGGCAGAGAAACAGAATACCTTATCTAGCAAGGAAGCAAGCACCTCAGTCCTTGAAAATCCATCACCAAATGTACAAAACGATCTCCTCTCAGTGCCTGCAGGTTTCCAGAATAAGTCACCTGTTTAGCTTCTGTAGGAGAAGGTTAAAGCCAGTCTTCTGTGAAGAGAGTAAACTAAGGAGAATTCTGAGGGAAGACTTCAGACAAATTTTCTTTTCCCCTTTTGCAATTGCAGGAAAATGGGAAGCAGGGGACGTGTCAAGGAGTGGAGGAGGGGAACAGGCAAAATTTTTCAAGTATAGTGTCTTCTGTAGTAATAGGAGAAGAAAAAGATTCTGAGGCCAGGGTCTTAGCTAATTTAAATTGTCATTGGTTTCAAGAGAATTACATTGGCTAACAGAGGCTCACAATTTGCCTCACTTGTATTTCTCTGAAGAGATTTATATTCAAATAAGCATTTAGGCAATTTTAATTTTTCTTTTTTTCATAACAGTGGGTTTCCAGTTTGTTTCATTGCTTTCTTTATCACAAAGGAGCAAATTCTTTTCTCTGTTATTCTTCTTTGAAGAATGGCTGTGAGGAGCATGAGGAGGAAGAGATTGGCTACATTTGTCAATGCTCATATGCCTTTATTATCCCTTGGGACCCTGTTTTCTGTGTTATCTTCCATTTTGCTTGGGGAATGCTCTGAGTTTCCAAAAGAACCTTTAATAGTGATGGTACCACTAGAGTTTAGGCAGAAAAGCCATATATATATATCTGATCTTTGAACTTCCTAATCATTTTTGAGGTGATGCCAATGCAGTAACTCAAAAAAAGCTCCTCAGTATCTCCCCAACTTCAACTTTTCTTGACAAAGTTTAGAAAGGTTGAATGACAAGTGACCACCTAAGAGGTAACTGCCATGAGAAAACATTGCCGCTATGGAGTAGCCACTATGCTACTCTGAAAATGAGATAGAGCCCTGAACAATTATTTCTGTGAATTACAAGTTTTAATGGTCTAAGTATTTAACACTTTTTAAAAAGACTACTGACCTCATGTAATCCATATAAGAAGTACACTCATTTGAGTTCCTTAAATGTTTCAACATGGGTTTTTTTTACAGAAAATAGTAAATCCATTAGCTGAGCTTTGGTCTGTGCTTTTTCAACAGTTTAAGTATGACATGAACTGCATAGCTGTGAATGTACTGACTATCTCTCTGTCCTCTTGCTTTCCAAAAGGAAATGAGCATCACACAAGTAACAATGCAATGTGCTAATGCCTGTATCCTCTCAACAGCTTTAGCTGCTTGCCCATGAAGGTGTAAAGTGTTGGCTTAACAAGTATAATGGATGTAATGAATGAATGAGTGGATGAGTGGAAGAAGAGTGACTTGCATGGAGAAATAACTTAAAATATAACTCAAGCTACTTCAGATAACATGACCAGTATTTTGCATAGTTTCATTAAATGCATAGTGCAAAATTTACTCATGTAGACAATGACTTGCCAATAGCTCGCTTGTATACTTAATCAAACTGGAAAATCACAGGTCAAAGGATACAACCAAAGCCACAGAGTGACATATAAACAGTTTATGTTGCTGTAAAAACTCATGTGAGAGCCTTGAAAAGTGCAAAAACACTTGTTTGCACTTAAGAAAATGTTTCTATTCACGTGTGGAAAAGGAAATAATCCCTTTTAAGGATCTTTGCATTGTGTAGCAAAGTTTTGATAGCAAGGTGAACCACAGAATGTGAAAACACAAAGAAGGAACTACTAAATCACTTGGGGTACCTGTCACTGAAGATGGGAAACATCTCACCTGCTATCCAGAATAGATTTTAGCAAAATCACCGGTTCAAGCTAGGATCCCTCCACAAAGAGCAAGTATAGAGTGGCCCTTTCTGAGGGAAATTCATGCTGTCCTACACCTGGTGTCTCCTTTCACAAGTGCCCGCTGATTGCAAAGTCAATGAGGCAATTAGTTTAGACAAACTCAGTAAACTTGGAACTCAGGACAATAAGGATATAGAGCAGTTGGGATTGTAGCTTAGCTAGGGTTCAGATCAAGAGCTTAAAAGCAGCTCCCAAGAGAAGGAAGAGGACTGGCTAGTGAGGCTTCTAGCTCTCCTCACAACAGTCTTTATCAGCACAGCTGCCCTTGAACAACCAGCTAAACTCCTGGACTTATCAGTATTTCTTGTCTCCTGTTAAAAAAGGACCATCTTGATTTTTTGTCAGAAACTGGTCTGAAACAGAGTTAAATTCATCCTAATGTTACATCTGAGGTTGCTGTCAGTAAGAATGCATTCATTTAGCTCAGCTCACTGACACTACAGATCTTTGGAGAAGTTTTTGCAGTCACTTTGGGTGAGCAGAGGATACAACAAAAGCTAACTTCTGCCTTGTGATTCTTCCTCTAGGGAACAGAGCAAAAGGACAAGGAGGAATATGTTCTATAAAAGTTCCCAAAGCAAGATAGACTTGAAGGGAAATTGCCATGTTATGTGATGCTCAGGAAAGATCTAATTGATATATGACAGGGAAATTAATTTTAATGCAAGATTATGAAATTCATCAGAGAATTGCAAAAAGGGATACAAGGTACAACCTTGCATATGAAAGCTTGACAGCCCTGTGCTGGGTCTTAGGAATGAGGAACATGAGTTTAAATTCAATACAGGGAAAGAATGAAAGCTAGTGGAAATACTGGAGAATGGAGATGCTTGACATTATGTCATGATGCTAGGAGAAAGAAAATTTGCTAGGCCAAAAATTGTGACAGCAAAAGATGTGCAAGAGACAATACATCAGAGGCAGTGTGGCAGATTATGGATGTGAGAAGAATGTAGTGGGATGGGTAGGAAGATGAGATCAAAGAATATGAAGAGAGATGGCAGAAGAAGGTTTCTTTATGTAGAGGAGATGAGAAATTTTTACATCAAAGAAAAAGGATAAGGCAAAGGCAAGATATTGTAAGGAAAGATGAGGACTTGATTATACTAGTAGTGTATCTATCATTTTTCCTTCTTGGAATATTCTCAGCTCTCTTGAGAATTCTTTTCAAAGACTGATTTTCCTTCTGAGTGATATAATGGATTTATTCCACGAGGATGAACAAAGGAAATTATGGGTAAGAAATAACAGCAAGAAGTCAGAATGTGGCTTACAGCACATTTTGACTTTGTATCTTGGTATGCAGGCTCATTTTTTGTCATGTGTTTTGCATTTAGAAAGCTTGGATTTTCTTATCTGACTCTAGTCCATAGAAACTACTGGGCAGTCAGGTGAGTTGTGTTGTCTTCTGTGATGCTTTGTCTTCTCATTGCTAGCTGTACCATAAGACTGCTTGCCGTGGCTGCTGGTCTAAGTGCCTTAGCTTTGAGCCTATTGGTTATGTGGTGAAATAAAGACTGGAGGGGTTAGGCAATCTGGAATAAAATCAGGATGCAGACTATCGTAGGGGACTGTGTTTTCACACACTAGCAGGATAAATCTTTGGATGGTTTTCTCACAAAAAAAAATTTAGAATTATAACCACAGTGTATTAAAGAACTCTTATAACAGTACTTTCTGTTTCATACACCTGTTCTCTCCACATTACTTTACTTTTTTATTTTTTGGTGTTGAATGGTAGTGAAGCAGCACAAGCTACAACCCCCAGTAGTCATTTCGTTACTACTGACTCACTAATGGGCCATATGCGGATGGTGTGTAACTCTTCAGTGCAGTATTATACTCATAGACGTATCATCTGTTTTAAGCAACTTCCCACTTGGAGGAAGTAGGCTAGGAACACTAAAGAATATTATAAAAAATTATTAAAGAGTAACAAATTGCTAATTACTTGGCACAGTATTTGTTTTCAGCTTATATAAAAATGTGGTGTTATTCCCAAATAATTCATAATGCCTTAGGCAAACAAGCTAGTCCCATAATACTTCAGCATAATTGAAAGTGATGAAATGGAAGACTGGAGATGTTTATTTTGGAATTACAGTGTTAAAGCAAAATGCCAAAATACAGAGAAAGGCACAGGAGATCTTGAAAGGAGCAAAGAGAAGAAAAGAACGTGTTCCAGAATAATCTGAATCACAAAAACTTTAGCAAACAATTTAATTTTATATTACATTACTCATAAGAAACAAAATGAATAACCAATGAAACTATGATTGTTAAGTTACCTGGCCTGGACATATACTCAGCTATCATAAGTGCCTTCGCAAAAGCATATTATTTTTGCACTGTAAGATGTTTCTTTGATAGATCTAAGTCGTCCCCAAAACATTAAAACTCAGCAGGACAAATTGTCTCCTCGGGAAATGCTTTAACATCTTTTCAATGGAGCTTGAATTGTAAGAAAAAGCTTCAGAATGATAATTATTTTTTTATTCCTTTTTCAGTGAGCCTGAGAAGAATGTCTCTTCCTTTTCAAATACTGTAGCGATGCTGATGGGAGCTCTACAATACACATTACAAGACTAGATTTAGATCCTTGTCAAAGTATTCATGTTGTTAATGAGAAATAATTTTTTAAAAAATATGTTCTTTCCCCAGACTAATTCTCAAACGTTTTTGTGAGAAGTACCACATTTGCATGTGAAGACCAATTGAGCAGAACCCTTGTCTCCTTCAACAACTTGAGGGAATCAGGGCAACTGCAAACCACTGGTATTCATTTGAGACACTTTTGCTCATCTTCTTTCTTGTGGTGGTGACAATCCCCTAGGGCAATCCCAGTCTAGGTCAGGAATGAAAGGCAGAGAGAAAGCACTGTGAAGGAGATAGGATGCTAACCTACAGCTGAGACAGAGGTTGGCTGCCAGGCACCAGTTACTTGTTCACTGTTAATGAGGAGTCAATTAGTTTGTGTGTGTTCCAGAGTGATGTACAGATCAGTCTAGACTAGTATTTTATTTCATTTCCTTTTCCAACTTGTCTTTCAGTCAATCAGCAGTGACTCAGGTGCATTGACTTTTGATGGTATCCTTTACAGAATTCTTCAGTAGGTCGCTGACCAATTTTCTCCAGGCAATCACACCAGAAGTATCATGGCATCTGCACTGGCATTCCTGATCACTTGTGTACAGTGTTGTCTTCCACTACTCTACTTCATACTTTGCCAAGTTTTCCCTACCAGAATCACCTGTATTATGTATCTCCCTTTTGGATAACTTATGGCAAAGAAGAACGAAAAATAAGAGGACAGGGGAGGCTTTGGTTCTGAGGAGGTACTATGCTGGGACAGAGGAAATTATTTCATGCCCCTTTATCCCCGTGTTTATCAGATGACAAAAATTACTACAGGCTGCACTTCCCATTCCGTAGCTCACCTCTGCATTGGTCAGTACTGGAAGCAACAACAGAGGATTCAGTAGTTCTCCTTAAATTATCTCCATATCTAAATTTAAACTGGGAATAGAGGGTCAAAATAGGGAAAGGCTAAGAGAGAAGAGTTTTCTCTGCTGACTGTCTCCTGTCATGTCCTCTGATGGGACATAGGAGAAACATTCCAAGTTATCTAGATTTCTGCCTCCACAGCAGATTACTTTGACAACAAGGGAACAGAGAACTTCTTTGTATTTCATATAGCTATAATGTAAGAGGAGGGACATTCAGAAAAACTAGGACAGCTTCTAACCCAAGATACTAATGTGGTTTTATACATGACTTCAAAGATTAGGGGTTAGCAAACCCATAAAAGGAGTGTTGGACCAACCCACAGGCTCATTTCAACAATACCAGTATTTCAACATTTGAATAGGAGTTTCACGCCTGATTTAATGAACACTCTAATCTTTAGATTTAATGAAAATTTCTTCAGTGATCTGCTCACATGGGAAATTCTGAGAGGCAATCTGCTGAATCAGCACTGAAAGCCACAAATTTTCTATCACAAAACAAAATCCTTTCCGTTTTTTTTTCTGTCACTGATGTGTGGTTAGTAAATAATACATAAAGAAGAACAGGGGTATGTTTTAAATTGCACCCTGTTATAAAAATAGAGCTGTCAAGCTGGATTGCTGAGGCTGGCAGGGGGAAGACATTAGCAGAAGAGAATTAGATCCACGTTGAACAGTAAGAATACGATTTGTGACAAAAATCTAGCAGTGGTGTAAAAGAACAATGATGGTGTGAAATTAATTGCTTAGATTCGCCACAGTTACAAGCACTTGTACAGTCATTACTTTCAGCTGTGACAGATGAGGATGCTACAGTGGAGACCTTGGTGTTTTCTTGTAGCTGAGACTGCATATTGCAATAAATCATTGGCCCCACAAGTATTTTTTTCTATACAATTTACTGAGCTTTAGCCAAAGTCTCAGCAATAAATACACAACTATTCCATCACAATAATGGCAAATGACACTGCTTCAACACAGTTTTACCTCTGTATCTCTTTTTAGTCTTATTGAAGTTGATAATTAGTGGGAAAAAGAACAAGAGCAATTCTTGGAGTGCATAATAATATATTTGTAGTGAAATGGACATGCTGATAGTGAGCTGTTGGCAAAGGAAGAAGAGGGTTGTCACATATACAGCTATTTTTTTGTTCTGAACATACTCTCTGAAAGTACTTGCCAATCCTACAACACTTACTGTAGAAATAAATAAATCAATTAATACTCAAGAGCTATAAACCTTTGTTAACCATGCTTGGTCCGTGCCTGATTTGTACTCTTGTAAAATCTTATAGTACTGCAAATGCTGGAGCTGTTCTTTAGGCTTCCTTTATCCTCAAAGTCAGTATTTTTTCAAGATTGAAGAGTTGTGTAATTGATATTTCTCTTCCATCCTCTTAGCCTTTTAAGTGAAGTTTCCTTGGGGGATGTCCTTCATCAAATGATCAGGTATTTCGCTCATATCCCATAACAAATGAAAAATAAACTATTTATTCTAAACTCCTGTTGTAAGACAAGATATTCCAGAGTGTTTTCCAGGCAGATAGGGTCCTGTCTCATTCACTGGCAAAGATTTAGGGTTATCAAGGAGCCTGAAGACTTCTCCAAGGGGTTCTTGTAGTGGTACTGAATCAGAGCTTACAGTACCAATATTTACCAAACTTTTAAGCTGCTAGGAAAATCAGTGTATTACACATTGTAAACACAGTGTATTACAGATACTATATCACACTGAAATGAGAATCTTCTCCCGGGGCTATAATTTTTCACATTTGATTATTCATGTTGCAAAACACACTTTTCAAGATAAATGAATAAGCAAAAAGTTGAGGTCACTTTACATCAGATGAGAATAGCCATCTACTGAGAGCAATACAATGTGAAGAAGATTCATAGTTTGAAAACACAATCAGCTTTTCTTTCAAAAAGCCTTAATACTTACCTAATTTGTAAGGGAAGCATTGTTTTTCTCATATGCCTTGTCATAGTACAATAACTCAAGCAATTGTCTGAGAATCCATTTGCACTATTAGGAAACTTATTTAATAGGAAAATGTTATGGGATTTTCAGGGATAGTCTGAAATTTTATTCTTTCCTAGACTATTTTTCTAACATTTCACAAATTACAAACATCTGAATATTATTATTTGGCACTGAGAAGAATATAAGATGAGCTCATTATTCCTTCAAAATAACAAGGCAGCTTTGCTCATTTTCAGTACAGGTTCAATGAGTAATATTAGCATGACACTGAATGCAAGGAAATGATGTTCTATATTACACCATATTTTATTAAAACAGAGGAAAAAAGGTTGACATTCTATGAAAAAAACAAGTTGAAAAGGAGCTTGGAAACACTAGTGTCTGACAGCTTATGCATCCAATTACCTATATGTCACCAGAAATATGTGGGAATAAAGTAATGAGATGGCAGTTTCTTTAACAAAGGGTTACATTGTCTTCTTACATCTGGATCACTATTTTCATGATATGTATAAATCTACATTTAACTCTTTACAGTCAGATCACCAGATCAAACTCCAGAGTTTAGAAATACAGTTGTAATGAAACAATTGAGCACCAATGCCCACTCTCACAGATACTCAGGACCTTATCATGGATATTGATATTGCCTACACAGAAATGTATGTTAATTTAAAGGAGGAACTCAGCATATTCTAATCTGAAACTGAGACCATAATCTGACCTAAAAGATTTGCTGAGAGAGAGATATTTTCCTTTCTTGTGACTTTAGGAATGTAATTTCTTCAAGTCACAGCTATTTGTAATAAATTTTCCCTAGATTCTTGCTTAATTTTCATTTGCTCTTCTGAAATTTAAAATAGGACAGATGAAACATTTAAAAGCAGCAAGGCACCAACAATTAGCATCAAACAAAAACTGAATTCTTCCAGAAAAAAAATTGCATGTAATGAGGTTTGAAGCTCCCCAGCTCTGGTCAGAATTCTAAATCAAAAGGCCTATCCACTGCGAAGGATGTACTCACAAGCCAAATTCTTTTTCCTTGTTTGCAGGACACCATCTTAACTCACATTCTCCAGCAGAGAATGAACTGAAGACAGCTGAACTGTCTTCAGATACAACTAGGATATCTGATAACAAATCGAGGGTAAAAGTGTTTGGAAACATATTGTCTCCCTTTAGAACTTTGCACTTTCTACCTAATCAAACCCCAGTCCATCAGCTGAATTGTGGCATTTGTAATGAAATGCAGTAAAAGCAGACAAGAAAAGACAGCATCTCACTGAAGACCTCTGAGCTAAGGTAGCCACAAACACATTGCTTATATGGCATGTGAGAAGGAAGCAGCTATAGAGATTGAAGTCTTTTTAGTAGAAAGATGATAGGTCTAGCAAAAAAAAATGCTTGTGCTTATGCAAGTTCACACAACTTTCAAAAAATGAGCTCATGGGTATGTAATGAGATTGTCAGAATTCTTAGGTACCTGTCTAAGATGAAGCAGTTTGTGCCATGCTGTTTGCTGTGTTTCTGAAAAGACTCGGGACAGCACTCTGGTTAGATGTGTCATGGGAGGAACTACATTTTGCAGGTAAGAATTTTTGGCCCATATTCTACCACTCCATGTTTATGCCTGTGAGAAGTAGTCACTTCTGAGTTTATTGTCTTACCAGCAGTTTCCACAGCTCTTCTGGGCCATCGTTGAGGTGTGGAGTAGTCCAGGTGGAGTTGCCTTTGCAGAGATGATGGCATTGGGCTCCTGAGATAAAATTGTGGTTTAGTGTTTCTGCCACAACAAGATGAGATGAGTCAGTGCAGAGCATCTCAAAAAAAGCCTTCCCTCCTCGGTTGGGGCAGCACAACAGGTCTCTGGCACCAGTGGAACCAGCAGCTGGGCCATGGGCCATTTTCCTGCCCCACTCCACTGCCTGCTCTTCCTAGTCCTGGCCCCAAGCCAGCTTTTTTTTCCCCCTGCTGGCTCCATTGCAAGTTGAAGCATACTCTAAACATATTTGTTTCTGCTTTGGAATCAGACAAACTATTAATATGCATTTGAATTAAGAGAAAAGTGATTTTAAGGAACCCTTATCTTGGAATTTGGCCTGTAAAAGATTGTACTAAGAATAAAATCAGAAAATTTTACAACAGTTTTCGAGAAATAAAAATTGTCATCAAGACATCCCCCTGCAGAATTCACCTATATTTGCTCTGATTATTGCAGATGAATATTTATCTTCAGAGGGTGCTTCCATCACATCCATACCACTTTAATTAAATATCCTGCATATATAAAGTGTTTCCTGGTAAGTCCTTTGAGGTTTTTTAGAGAAATTGTTTCAGATTGCCCTTTCAGTGAAATATTAAAACATTTAAAATAGTAAATACAGAATGTCAGAATTAATTTTTCACCAATAATTAAGTGTCTGACAATCCCAAGCAGTTAACTCATTCATTAAAATTCAGTAATGATTTCTCCTATGGCTTTCACTAGCAGTAATTACATACATTATTATGTATTGTTAACTTCCATGAAAAACAAAGAAGCACTGTTATTGGCATCTAGAATCCCTCCACTGTACCTTGACATGTTCTTTTCAAGAGATGATGAAAGGGAAAGCTGAGCTGTCTGGATTAAGTTTACTTCTTTTCAAGCCTTACAATGTTTTGCTACATCAGCAAAGCACCAAATAGACACGTTCTGAAACATTCTTAAACTGTTTTAATCACCTCATCTTAACTGGGGTGTCAAAATCCTTAGGATCTGTGAAGACTCTTAGCTATTAGATTCATAGACAATTTCAAAATAAAATTTAAAAGTAATTAAGCTTTCAGTTGAGAAACAGTGTTTGGAAGTTATTCTGTTCCCTTTCAAGAATTATTTGGCTGTTAAGCTCTAACAACTTCTTTTAAGGGTTTCTAGGGCATCCTGTGAATAAACATAAATTCACCACCACTGTACTTTGGAACTCCTAGAGGATGGATAGCTCAGTCATTCTCAGGAGTGTTGTGAAATTGGATTTTCCCTGTGTGGAGAGGTCAGGTAACTGGGTTACTCCTGCTTGGGAGAGAAGATGCAGAATAGATATGAAGCTGAATGGGATCAGAGAGAGAAGGGACCAGCCCTGCTGAGCTGGTATTGCAAGCTCAGTGCAGTGCAGTATGTAGTCATGAAGTAGATAACAACTATGTAAAGAAAGGGTTAATCCTCTTCATTCATGTTACTTTTACCTCCACCAGTAGAATCCCTATAGCACAAACAACTTAGTAATGACACTTTTTTAACGTGTTGCTGTTGAAGTTAAGTACTTCCTTTGTTCTTGCAGCTACACTAAATCAGATACTGCTATCTGCATGGGATTGAGTTTTTTTGTTTCTCAGTTTTTCTTGGATTTTTTTCATGCTTACACTGTGCAGAAGCATTAGTATTCAAATTAGTGTTTTCTTTCTGTTCCTGCTTTCAGTGATGGAAATCTTTGGCAAACTCTGTACAAACTCTCTGTACAAACTCTGTCCCACACATGCCACAGTGTACAAGTCCAGGATAAAATTATAGGGGTGTAGCTAAGAGCATAAATGGCCTATTTGCTGTCATAACTTATGCAGGAATCAGCACACAATAAATTTAATTATTTATCTAATAGACTAATTCCCTAATGGAATCAAAAATATAGAGGATTATAAATGTTCAGGATTCTTTTCCTTTCCTGCCTAGTCAAGACAGATCCTTTTAAGTGTATTCTACTTCTCTTAGGCATTTAGGTCAAAGCAATTGTTTACTTTATATGCCTGTAATTATTATGAAATATGCTGAATTTCAAGCCACATTTCCCACAGACAGGAACTGAGATCAAAGTTCATTGCCCTTGCCTGCAAAGACATTGCTCTGGGGTAACATTACCTATTACAATTCAGCCTTGTTTAAACCATGTGAGAATGACAACCAATTTCACATTATAGCTTCAGACACAGATGTGTATTCCTCAGGGTTGCATCGGTAGTCTGATTTCCCAATTCAGAAGTGAAAGATTCCAAATTATCATTTTACAAAAGCTGTGTCTCAGATTTTCAGCAGATTGTTCATTGCAATCAGGGCAGGTTAAAAGATGGTTCATGAATTGCTGAGATCTACTTTCTTCAATTGGCACTAGGGAACTTTTTCACTTCAAAACATCATATTAGCTCAGGAAACCCAAGAATAAACTGAACATTCTGGTCTAAATTTTTGTTCTCTGACATCTGGAATGAGAACTGTGAATACTACTGTTCTGGATTAAGATAATTGGAGGTGCTATTTCCATCACATGGATGTCCACTTCCTTGATATTCAGTCAGGACCTAGAGTATTTAACTAGACCAGATTATTCCTGCAGATGTAAGATTGCAGATACATGTATGGCTGAATGGAAAATCATCAATAAATCACAGAATCACAGA
>VZTY01021200.1:0-16604 GCA_013400935.1 Turnix velox | reverse complement strand
GCTTCTACTCTACGGGTGCGGGAAGGGAGGGGGAGGAATGCGAGTGGAAAGACGCAGAGTGGGGGATGCGGTACCCGCTACGTGCGGGGCCGCGGACGCGGAGCCGGGTGCGCCGATGTCCGTAGCCGCGGGAACTGCCCGGCGGGCAGCACCTGCCGGGACCCCACCGGGGAAGCAGAGTCCGGCTGTAGCTGCGGGGCAGGCGGTGATGAATCAATATCTGCATAGAAACGTAAAATACACCCGCCAGGTGAGGGTTGAGGAGAGGTACCAGTGCGGGGCAGGGACCCGCCGGGACCGGGAGCGCATCCCCGCGGTGGCGGGGGACCGGCAGGCGACCGGGAGCTTTCATGGGAGGGAAATACCGGTGTCCCCTTCCCACTCGCTCCGCTAAGCGATACAGCTCCTGGAACGCTTTGCCTCTCTTAACTGCTCATGCAAAGTGAGAGTGGTCTGATATTTACTCTTTGGCAAAATGAGTCAGGAGCATGAAGATGTCAGAGACGAATCGGGACGATGCTCTGTGGAAGCTGTCTTCACTCATTCATTTTACAAGGTTTCTCTTTTTCCTATAGGTAAAAGCCTCAGGCTTTTTATTTCTAGAAATATATTTGAAGTGCATTTTGCTGTAGAGCAGTTAGAATTAGCAGAGAGAGCTCTCAACATCACTGTTAGAATTTGAAGGCTGAAGTGGATACTTCAGAACAACAGCAAACCTTAACAGGTTGCATTCTCAGGTAAAGTTCTACCCTGATTTTAAGGGAAACAGAATTTTTCATGTTTCAGTCAGGACTGAGGATCATGATCATCATCATACTTGCCATCGTTTCAGCTTAGATCTTAAAGAATTCTGCAGTGGCAAGTACTGTTTTGTTTTTGTTTTTTTTTTTACTGTCCAGTTCAGAGAAATCAAGGTGATGAAGCATTAGGTGACTTGCTCAAGGTCATACAGCAAAGCTGTGAATACAGATAATTCCCAGGTGGCCTGTTGAAAGTATTACCAGAAATTCTGGTGTCCTTTTTCTAACCCTGTGCTTGGCTGAATGTTTATGTAAGAACTGAGGCAGCTCTAAGCAAGGAGCACTAGAAAACTTCTGGGTAAGATTTTGTTTAGCAGAATGGGCAAGGTACAAGTGCTTAGAGGTTTTCAGGCAACTGCTGCTGAGTAACTGAAACCTTCCTGGAACTGGAGGGCTTGATCAGCTATCTGCAGGAACTGTTAGTAAGTACCCATGGCTTTTAACCTTCTTCAAACACTAACTCATTGGAGTTGAGGCAAACAGAGCACATCTAAGCAATTGCAGCTAAAAGAGGCATAAAGAATAAGGAACATTGTGGGGCAGGTACTTTGGCTTTGTAATATTACAGTGCCAGCAGGAAACAAACAGTGAGAGCTAAAAAGCTGAAGGCAGGTTTTGCACAGTGACAAATGTGTCAATGTTGTTTCTGCAATGTTTAAAGAGGGGATTGAGCATCAATTATCATGACTACTTAAAAAAGAAAAAAAGGGAGGGGAGGAGGTTGAAGGAGGAGAGCCTGTCTCCTTGCAGTTTCATCCTCTTGGTGTTCTTCCTCAGGCTCTGTATTGACGTCACAATGACATGGTGAAGCCAAAGACAGGAGCTGGGAAGGGCTCTTCTCCTTCACTTTTGATAACTGAGTGAATTTGTTGCAACTCCATTCCTTCCAGCATGGCTAAGAGTGCAGAAGTGAAGCTGGCAATCTTTGGTCGAGCTGGTGTGGGCAAGTCAGGTATGTATGTTTGTCTTTTTTTTTTTTTCACTTCTGCTTGTCATCANCAAGTCAGGTATGTATGTTTGTCTTTTTTTTTTTTTTCACTTCTGCTTGTCATCAGGTAACTTTCTGCTCCCTCTGTGCAGACAAACTCTTCTTTCCAAAGGGCAATTTTGACCTTTTTCTTGTCAGAGAGATCAGTATCAGGCCAGGAGTTCTCTCTTCCTTGATTGCCAAAGTATTTTCTTCAGTTTCTTCTGAATAAAAGTACTTTTTTCACTTAAAAAAAACCCCTACTAATGATCTGAGTGGTAAGAATCCACTTTTCCATTGGAATGGAATAGGTAATTTTTAATTCCTAACTTGTGTTAGAGGAAGGTATTTATATTATGCTCCCTGTACCCTAAAATCTGTTAAATAGTGGATGACTTGTGAAATAACTGTAATGCTGGTTTATCTCAATGGGAAATTCTAGATTTAGCAACTCAATTTTCATTTTTAGTGCTCTCTTGGATTTACATATCTATAGGAAACTATGAAAATATGATGTGTAAAGTTTCTATTTGGAGGGATCTTTTGAGAAATAAACATAGTCTGCTGAGTTCATACTGTAGAAACACAAGGGGGAGGCATAAATGTTAAAAATCCATTTCTACAGACAGTTTTTCCCTTGGTGTGAGACAAGGAGCATAACGTGAGGGCTGTGAGTTCCCTCAGGTCATTTGGTGGTTCTGCATTAGCTTGACAGCTCCAGGGCCACACAAACATTTCTTTGCCCCACAGGGATGAGGAAATAAGGAGACTGAGTCTCATCATGCTCCTGTGCCAGTCTGTAATTGTAAGATCGTGTTTGCTTTAGAGAAAACAGCACACAGGTGCCAGGAGGTAGGATGTACTGGTAAGAGCATTAAGCTAGAATCTCAGCTGCTGTCAACCACCAAGAGTTTTGCCAAAGTAACTTCTGGGTTAGAAGTACCAATGTTCTGGCTGGTGAGTGTATAAAAGTTTTGCTAACTTTAGAACAAGTTATTTATAAGAGCACATTTATTCAGAAGGTATTTTAGAAGAACACTATCGGTGAAGTAGCATTGTCAGCCTTCAGGGGAAAAGGTGGATGTGAGGCAGAGGTTATTAGTGATTATACAGAGGTGATGCAGATTAAATTCTACCTTTTTTGAATAAAATACCTGAGGGAATGCTGATGATACAGTGGGATAAGTTTAAACTGCTCCTTCCCCCCTGCTGCCCTCGCCCCACCCCTCTTTTGTATTTATTTCACTGTCCTGTGCAAGTTTTGTGAGTAACTTCAGTGGTTCTCATTTTGGTTTATATTTGGCTGACTGTTTCTGTGGTTGTCCAGCCTTCTAGCTGGATACACAGCAATACCAGAGGAAGTATTTGTAGGAAACCTGAATTACTAAAAGACTCTCCTCACCCTGATATTTCTAATATCAGGGAATATCTCAATAATTTGAGAACTTACATTTAATAAACACCAAACTACTAGTTAAGTGTTTAGTTAAAAAGCCTCACCAGTATAGGATCAACAAAAGCCTATTTACCTGCTGTACCCTTTCTGTAGATTTCATTATACCAGGTTTTATATGGTAAAAATGTTTTTCTGTAGTTCTGAAACTGAGTGGGAGATAATTTTTAACGGAAAGTCAATACAAACATCCTGGTTATTTGGAGTCCTCCTACTCTCTCTTCTTTTTTACTCTCGCAAGGAATTATTACATAAAATATGACTAAGGTCCCCTGTTTTTGATTATGACCACGCAAGTGAATCTGTGTGGAAGTGAAGGCACAAATAAGCAGGCAGTACAAGGTGCATTTAAGGGGGTGGAGAGCCTACAGAGTGCTATCAGCCACCTCAACAGGCAGCTCTGCCTCCCAGTATATTTGGCTGACTTATGAAAACCCTTCTTGTAAGCTCCTATAAAAGGATTTTGTTTCAACATCTTCACTAACTCCAGAGAAATACGTGTTATGTGTGGGTACTGAAAATACCCATTTGCCTCTAGATGACAGCAGCCACAGTGGGAGCTTTGGAAGTGCTGTTATACCTTTGCTAAAAGCAGAGCTGGCCACAAAGTAGTCTCCAGATGAGTATTCTGCTACATTACCAGAGTTGAGAGTGTCTTTTTTTAGAGTAGCCACAAAATTCCCAGTTCTTGTGACCACTTTGTAATCTGTTGTTGAGACAGGATCCTGTGGCCGTGGGTTACTGAAGTAGGTTTGGCCAGACAACTGAAAGATAAGCCAGACCCTAGATGCAGGAATGCAAGGCAGGATGCTGGAGCACGCTAGATATGTGCAAAGAAAGAGAGGCAATGGGTGATAAATAAGGCCACTTCAATTGCCAGAAAGTCATGCCAAAATATGGTTGCTGGCTTGCTTTTTTGGCTCATCTTAATTTGCTGAGGAAGAACCAGGCATTAGGTTCTTAATCTGTAAGGGGCTTCATCACCTGACAGCATCTGTGAAGTTACAGACACACATAGTAATATCCTGGGGAGGCTCCTCTTCCAGTTCCTGACCAAGACTTTGGATCAGGGAGTCAGAGGCTATTAAGGAGGAAGTGCTGTGCTTCAGGACATGTGATGAATTAAAACTGTCCCTCATGCACTGTGGAAATCAACAGAACTGTTACCATTACTGAGAGCTAAGGAACATCCTAATCTTGTCATTAATGCTAGACATCTGTTTAATGGGGTGCAATATTCCTTCTCCTACTTAATAGTCCCTTCTGACTAATCTGAGACTCTCCCAAATGTGACATGGGAAACCAGAACTCTGTTAACAAGTCAGAATAGTGATAACATCTCAAAGCCAGGGAAAACAAAACTTTTCTCCACTTTCTTGCTGATTATCAATTTTCCATAGCTCAAAGGTTTAAAACACCAACAAGAGGGAAAAGCAAGATTGAGTGTCAGCCTTTTTCTGTTCTCCATCCTTGACTTGTATCCTCCCTGCCTGCTGAAGGTTTCCAGCACCAGTTGCTAGTCGGATGACCTATCTTATATGTCTTTTTTACTTAGTTTAAACCTAAACCTTTTAAATAATAAAGGAGGACCAAGAAAAATCATAAAGGTGCCTGTAAGAGCACTCTATTAAAATGGTTCAGAATTACACTATGTGAAAGTTACTGATCATATCAGCTTTCTCCTGAGCAAGCTCATCAGGTATGAGCATCCCAGCCTGCTCCTGGGCTGGATGCTGCTCCATTCACATAGTTTTTATTGTATAAAAGTTGCATCAACATTGTTTTAACAAGCTGAGAGAAAAAAAAAAGTAAAAGGATGAGGAGCTCTGCCTGAGCCAAGGAGCATTTTGCTGCTGCTTTGCTCAGGAAGCAGAGGAGACGCTCTCTGGGTGGGAAGGGACTTTGCTACTAAGCCCTGCTATAGATAACAGGGCTGCACCTCCTAATTTGCATGAAAGTCAAGCAGCACTGAGGGGGAGAGAGCTTTTAAAGTCTCTTTCTTCACATCCAAGAGGAGTTTGGAAAGAGAGGAGAGTGAAAATTGAAGTGAATTACTTAAACATTGCTGTTTAAATTGTTCTGCTGAATCCTACAGCTTCATTCCTATGGTAACAAAAGTTAGAATTTCCCACATAGCTCCTTTTAAATATACAGTAGTAGCAATTAATAAAGATTTAAAGGCCTTGTTCTTCTATGTCATCACAAGGTACAGTACGTGCCCAGAAAGCTAAAGAAGAGTGAAAATGTATGAAGTGGGAGAAGAGAAGGGCATGTACTGGATAGCACTGCTCAGCTGATGCTTTTCCAACTCATAACTCAGTTGACTATGAATGTTCAAAATACCTCAGCTTAGGAACCTTTGTATTTTAGCCAAATAAAGAGAGAATGTCCAGCTGCAGGATGTGCTATCCAACTTGCCTTTTCGTGCTAGGCTTTGCAATAGGATGTGTGGTGTGCCCAGCCATGGGCAGATGCACTTCCCATCTGTCTGGACAGGCCATACAGCTGCAGCCATGGTACGTGACAAAGAAATACATGTGGTTTCTAATGGTGCTTAAGCAAAAGGGAAGGTAGGAAATCTCACAGAATCACAGAATATCAGGGATTGGAAGGGACCTCAAGAGATCATCTAGTTCAAGCTCTCTGCCAGAGCAGGAACACCTAGACCAGGTCACACAGGAACTCATCCAGATGGGTTTTGAATGTCTCCAGAGAAGGAGACTCCACAGCCTCTCTGAGCAGCCCATTCCAGTGTTCTGCCACCCTCACTGTGAAAAAGTTCTTTCTCAGATTCCTGTGGAACCTCCTGTGTTCCAGCTTGTCCCCACTGCCCCGAGCCCTATCACTGGGGGTCACTGAGGCCCCATCACTGGAGGTCACTCCATCCTCCTGACACTCAGCCTTTACTGATTTTTNTTGATCCAGCAATAGCTCAGATCCTTGTGTTTGGGGAATTAATAAAGTGGCACGAGTAAAAACAATCCAGAAAACCTGTTCCATCATAGGCAAAAGAAGGTTTCACCAACCTCTCTCATTCTAGTGTCACAGTTGAGAAAGTCCTGAGCAGATGCAGTTTTGTGTCTGTTGGCTTACACTTTTTTTTCCCCCATCTAACTTAGGATTTTGTTTCTTCAGTATAGTTGGGAGAAAGATTTGAAAGTTCCTGCATAACAAATTCAAGCCAGAGAGGCCTACAACATATCCGTGTTTTCTTTTCATTATTTGGGGTATGTCAGAAACACACTACTAGCAATCACTTTCCAATTCCAAGGTCTGGGCATGTGGGGAATATTCCTGAATCCAGTGCCACCACTACCCTCCTGAAAACAAAAGATACAGGTTACTGGGAAAGAAGCCCATTTCAAAGCAATTTTTCTATTTCACAAATCCCTGCTCTTATGCTTTCCCCCACTGGTTTCATTTCAGGGATTTTTGGGGAGGAAACACAAGTTATTAAAGAGTGGTTAGTCATCAAGATCACAGGCCTGCTAGTAAGGCTTGGAAAGCTACCACAAAAGCTTCAAAGTGCATATTGTACCAGCTGATGTATCTAGGAAGGATTACAGTAATAATGTGCCTCTGAAATCCAGAAATGTGGGTGAAAGGAGACTAGATTTTATGTTGGTTGGGAGGTTGTGTGGTTCTTATAATTTTTTTTTTTTTAATACTGATGGAGTAGACCAGTTGCTTCCCCCTCTCCCTCAACTTTGCTCTTAAGAATGGCAATGACAACCAGATGCTTAAGAGATTATTCAGTTATCGTGTTTAACTGTGTCCTAATATTTACCTGGTAAATTACTCATTAAGCCATTAGGTTTTTTACACCTTTTAACTTGGAAGACGTTCACTAAAGGTACCGTGCATGTATGTATACACATAATAGTAATTAGGTCACTCCAGTTGGAGTTTTGTGATAATTTCTCTCCCAGTAAGCATGCAAGTATGTCTCTTCAGAGCAGGTAATATTGCAAAGAACTAGAATCATAGAATCACAGAATAGTTTGGGTTGGAAGGGACCTTAAAGATCATCGAGTTCCAACCCCCCTGCCATAGGCAGGGACACCTCCCACTAGACCAGGCTGCCCAGTGCCCTGTCCAGCCTACTCTTGAACACCTCCAGAGAGGGGGCATCCACAACCTCCCTGGGCAACCTGTTCCAGTATTTCACCACCCTCACTGTAAAGAATTTCTTCCTTATGTCTAGTCTAAATCTATCCCCCTCTAATTTATATCCATTGTTTCTAGTCCTCCCATCCGATATTATGTTAAAAATTCCTTCCCCTGCCTTTCTGTAGGACCCCCTCAAGTACTGATAAGTTACTCTGAGGTCCCCTCTGAGCCTTCTCTTCTCCAGGCTGAACAACCCCAACTCCTTCAGCCTGTCCTCATAGGGCAGTTGCTCTTCGTGGCCCTTCTCTGGACCCTCTCCAATAGCTCAATGTCCTTCTTGTGTTGAGGGCTCCAGAACTGGACGCAATACTCCAGGTGGGCCCTTACCAGTGCCGAGTAGAGGGGCAAAATCACCTCTCTGGACCTGCTGGTCACACTCCTCCTTGATGCAACCCAGGATTTGGTTGGCCTTCTTGGCTGCGAGTGCACACTGCTGGCTCATGTTGAGTTTGTCATCAACTGACACACCCAAGTCTTTCTCTACGGAGCTGCACTCAAGCCACTCTCCACCCAGCCTGTATCTGTGCTTGGGATTGCTTCTGTCCAGTGGATGACATCAATGCCAATAGTGAGGGTGAGCCCCTGTTATGTGGCTGAATGAAGTCAGTCATTGTCATCCACAAATGCAAGACCTTCAGTGTCCTTGCCATGCCAACAAGGACGGGGCTGTTTTTGTAGTGGCCCCACCACACGCAGCTCTGAGGTCAGGTAGGGTGTACATTAACCAAATGCAAAGCCCTGCTGGTATCAGCACTCCCAGCATGCTGCTTGGAAAAGCCCCCCTGCCATTACCACACAGACAGAAGCTTTTAGTCAGCAGCTGCACAACAACCTGTCTTTCTTGGATCTTCTCAAAACTGCACTTGCTGATTCTTGTTACACTACCTGGACTAGTCACAGGCATTTGGCCTCAGCAGCATGATGGTCTGCTTCTGTCTGTTACATCTTCCTTGTCCTCTGATGTCTATCCATGGCTTAACATATCCTTGCCCTTGGTATAGAAAGCATTCATAGAATCACAGAATGGTTTGTGTTGAAAGGACATTAAAGATCATCTACTTTCAACCCACCTGCCACAAGCAGGGATACCTTCCACTAGACCAGGTTGCTCAGTGCCTTGACCAGCCTGGCCTTAAACACCTCCACAGAGGGGACATCCACAACCTATCTGGACAACCCATTCCAGTGTTTCACCACCCTCACTGTAAAGAATTTCTTTCTTATCTCCAGCCTGAATCTCTCCTCTTCCAATGTGCATCCATTACTCCTAGTCCTGCCACCACATATCACACTCATATGCATGCTCTGCTCAGCTCCCTCTCCCTTCTGGCTAGACATGAAATAATAAAAAGTGGAATTCCTCTAACCAAACGCCAACATTGTTCATTCAAGCAAAGCTGCCTTCCCTGTTCCATCTCATTTAACTACATCTGACATAGGCTCTACCTGCCTTCCTTCTGAGCAGCTGGTAGCAGCTGTTAGAGCTAAGCCTAGTCCTGCAACTCCCTGTCTCTGTTTAGGTTGGGCTAAATATAGCCTGCAGTTGATTACCAGGGATGGAATGCCAGGATTCAAGATTTACGTTTGCAGCACAACTTTTTCTCTAGGTCTAGGCCCAGACAACCTCTGCTGCATTTGTCTTGATAAAATAACCATCCTGGCTGCTTCCCTCTTCCATAGTCATTCTGTAAGATAATTTTAAAGCCTCCTGGTGGAGTACCAGGAATCCTCTTCATGCGTACTACAAAGCCTTGCAGTGTTCTGCTCAGGCTGCAGTTCCCCACGGGGTTCTTCAATGCACAGGCTGCTGACCCCAGTGGTTTCTTTCAGAAATGCTAAAATTTTTATTCTCCCACAAACTTGTTCTTTACCTCCCTGTTATCTCAAGACCCTGCCTACCCCTTGACTTGCTTTTATGCTTTATTTGCACATTCCTGTTTTATTTTTACCCAGCTATTATCCTTTGCCCTAGCTTTCCCTTTGCCAGTTCTACTATCTGTTCTTTAAAGTCTTACTTCTTCACTTGAAAAGTCTGTAGATACTGTTGCCTTTACAGACTCCTCTTTACATGCTTCCTCCCACCTCAGTGCATCATTAAAGGCTCAGCACATGGCATCTAGCTGAGCTGATCTAGCAGTAACTCTGATGTGGCAAGGAACAGCTGCTCCAAAGTGGTTCCTATGATTCTGGAAACCATTCCTGGGCTTGGACTTCAAGGATGCTCTGAGCTTTGACTGTTCTGGACAGTCATTGTGTGAAGCCCAGTTCACACAGGTTAAAAAAAGAAGCAGTGTATATCTTTACAAGCAAGCCTCAGTCTTAGAAGAAGATAAATTTACCTATTTTGACTTCATAGCACAGCAGAAGATAGAGGTTATATCTATGTTTCCCAAGCAAACTTTCTTCTTCTGCATTTACCTCATGCCACCCTTATGCCTTTTACATTTACAGCACCCCAGAATAAAAATGTGCACACATGAAAAACTAACACTGCCTTAAAGCAGCAGAATGAACAAAATGCTTTAAGGTTTCAGCTGAGCTGTGGTTACAGGACTGTCATTAGCTGCTGTTGACTGAAGGTGTTTGTACCCCCTCACCAACTGCCTTGCAGGCACTCCCAATGCTGCGGGGAGCAGGAGAGCAGAGTGGGCAAAGAAATTATGGCATCCTCATCCATTTGCATTTTTTATTGTGTTTGCTCAGCATTACTGACAGTCTGCTATTATACCCGTTGCTGCAGAGGCAGAGTTACAACTCTGGGAGAAGGCACCCCTCTGTTTCCTTCCCTTTCTATGCACAGTTGGCGGGGCATTGCCATGAAGGCTTCCTTTTGTGGCTCTGCTGGTTATTGCTTTTATGCCTCACCAGCTTTCAAGCTGGGCTATTCTTTGAACAAGCATATCCATTCTCCTCAGATGAAACCAGCTCCCCCAGATTCATTGATTCCCACCTCTTCCTGGAGTCAGAAAAATAACAATGAAGGGAGGGGAACACACATATTTCTATCACGTTTTCATCATTTGGAATTGGGACAGTACTTTTTATGATGTTTCCCACCAGGTAAAGCATTCACTCTGTTGGAGTTAGTCCACAGCTGTTACAGTTTCTAAGAGATTTGCCATGTAAGTGTTGGGAAATGCCATATATTATCATAGTGACGCTGTAGATAACTCATATGCTATGCATACAGTATAAAAAGATGAATGGCAAGAGAAGCATGAAGCCCTGGGGAAGGAAGTAGTAGATATATTAAACATATGTGCAGCTTTAAAATGCCATAAAATTGGCTGAAGAATCCAGATGCCTTTCCAGAAATGTTAGACAGTAGTCTGTGCATGGGAAAATGAGAGTATGTTGAAAACATCAAGCCTGGTTTTGAAAGCACACAAAGCTCCTGATGTTCACAGGTTGCCCTGTTGCTGCAGACAAGCAAGAGTGCAGGCATTATCACATGGGAACTGTTCAGATAAGCAGCTTGAGAAGTTTTCAAATTGGAAGGACCCAACTGGAGAGTGCACAGCATATATTCTCCCAGAGAGGGAATTTCTTTTGCACTTGAACATCACTCTAGCTTTCCAAAGGGCTGTGGGAACAAGGGTCATTGCCATGACCCTCCTGCAAGGCATTCCACTGTGACTATCCTCAAGTGGCCAATATGGAAACTGAGGCAAAAGAAGGAGAAGCCTGATAGTCTTAAATCACCAAGGAAATTGTGACTCAGGCATAGACATAACTCCTTTCCATGATTTCTCCTCTGCCTGCCAGGGCTGCTGATGGCTCCCAGGCAGGCAGTAGCTACCCAGCATCTGAGCCCCAACCCTTACGGGCCCTGGGAGATCCTTTATGGCTCTTCCACTGCCATAAATTATTGATAGCAAAAACAAAACCTTGAAATAACATTTATTTTCATTAAAAACATATTTGGCAATCCTGTCTTTCACTGCCTACCCAGCAGGACTCAATTTCCCAGGACCACAGGCATACAAGGAGCTTGTCTTTACCTTCTTTTTCTTCTTTCATGCGGTTTTATTTGCCAACCAACTCTCAGTATAACTATAATACAATCTATCATAAAGTTGCACAACTCTACTCTGGAGGGCTGCTTTTGTGGCTTATCTCTGCGCCTGCCATGGGAAAACAAAAAAAGAAAAAACAAACCATTCCCCACTGCAGTGGAAGCCAGTTAAACAAAGCTGTTGACTCTGATCTTTTCCTGACCTACTCAGCAATTGGCCTGTGCCCTGGAGGAGCTTTACAAGTGAGAACTTCAAGTCTGAGCATCAGAGCAGGAAAGTGGAAGAAAGAAAGTGGAAGCCAAAAAAAAAAAAAACAGATCAGGCTATTTATTTCTCCACTGAAATAGGGCTGCAGAATAAATAGAAATATATTAGAGAGTCACCACTGAAGAATGCTGTATTAGACCCATAGGGAGCAGGGAATAAAACCACAAACAAGTTGTGCCGTGTCCCCCCCTCCTCAAACCCTCACACTCTGCAAAATGGAGCACACAAGAGCACAACAGCCAAAACAAAGACCTTGTGTTAACCATCCTCTGTGATAGAATCTGAGACACCAGGCACTACTGCTTGACCAAACTGTATGCTTGTGGTTATATATACTGGAGCAGGTTCTGCTCCAGGGTGGATTCCAACATGAAATAATTTAATATAACCATCCACAGCAGGAGTTTGTCCCACCAGTCCATGTCTGCTAGATCTATTGCCAGGCAAAGGTTCAGGAAATTTATCTCCCATTAAGAAAACTTGGCCTTTCTCAACACAGAGCATGAGAGATTTTCAAAGAGGAACAGACAGGAATATCAGCATCCTTATTTATGTAATTATTTAGAAAGGTGTTTCTGCCCTATGAGGACAGGCTGAAGGAGTTGGGGTTGTTCAGCCTGGAGAAGAGAAGGCTCAGAGGGGACCTCATAGTAACTTCTCAGTACCTGAGGGGGTCCTACAGAAAGGCAGGGGAAGGAATTTTTAACATAATATCGGATGGGAGGACTAGAAACAATGGATATAAATTAGAGGGGGATAGATTTAGACTAGACATAAGANATGGTCTTTTATCCACTCTGGTAGTGGGTGCTCAGTTATCCCAGGTGGAGACTCTTTACTCTTCTTTACAAAGTCAGAGTCATGAAGTGGGCTGCACACCCCCTGCTGCTGTGCTCACACAACCACCTTTGCCCTTGCTGCAAGAGGGATCCAAGAGATTTGCCTTTTTTCCTGACAGTCAACAAATTAACTGAAGCAAGAGGATCAACAGCTCTTGTAATAAATATCCTAGCAAGTGCAACTGCACATGTGGCACTTGTATCCATTCCTGCTGTTTACTTTATGTTTATCTTGCTCACCAAATGGCAAGAACAGGGAGAAAAGCAATTTTCCCTCAAAGATATACAATCCTGAAAGACTGCCACCTGCCCCTGAAGAGCTGCAGGCAGAAAGGCTAAAGACAAGAAGCAACTTTGAATTACAGTAAACTGTGTCCTGGATAATTATCAAATATTCATTTGCTTTTTCCCATTGCTGACTCTGTGACTAAAAAAAGTAAGTTTGAGCATAGGCCTGTCAACAATCCAACAAAGGGCTAGTGAACACAGGTTGGCCATAAATAGAAAACAAAACTGAGCAGAATTAATCTAATTTCTCTGGAAAAATGTAAATTAAAAATTCTCCTCATTAAATGGCAGTGAAAGAAGGATATTTTGGTGAGCTGTACAGGTAAAACTTAAAAAGTAAATTATGCAGAAAGCAATCCAGGCTCATTTTTTTTTGCTTGAAAGGAAATAACTAACTTGACTGGATGGTTCCAACCCATTGGGAAGAAGCAGACCTATTCCTGGAAGTATCAGCTGGCCACCTTTCTCCTTGCATAACTGCTACTGTCTCACTGAAGAACAACAACTGACTGAGGCTAGAAATCAAAACCTTGACTTCAATCTTGCCTCTTCAGTGCCCCATGACATCTCATACAAGAATACTCTTTTCTTAGCTGTCAGCATAATTAAATCAGGTTATTTCTCACCACCACACAACCATGCATCCCCAACATAATTTTGATAATTTCATGGAGATTTCTGTTTGCAGTTTCTGACCTGGCACCTGAAACAGCTAAGCTTCCTTCAAGAAAACATAATACTTCTATTTTAAACATACACAGTGGAACTATTTTCTTCTTTCATCTTCTATTTAGGATCTAGCATCTAGTAAGAGTCACCTGAGCTTTGATGCAGCACCAATATGGTGGAAACCAGTTTAAATTCATACAGTGCTCAGTCTACATTGGAAGGAATTTGGGAACGTGTAGTATAAGAAATACTGTATAGTTTGGGGAGGTCTCAAGTATAACTCTGCAGACTTCTAGAGCTCCAATGAAAAGATCACACACTATTTTAACACCTTCCTGCTGGAAAAAGCAGACACTGGATTTTGAGCTTTGCCTGTTTGGTTTTCCTAGTCCCTTGTACAATGAGCATCAGCTCTGGAGCTTGGCATTCTTTCAAAGATGAAGCAAGAGACAGACCATGCAGATTATAGAATGACCTTAGAGCAGTTTCTTAAATTTTTAGAAGCTGGTAAGTATGAGGAATATCATAATTTGTCTGCTAGCTGAGAAAAGCTTCAGTATCATTAGGATTAATTTCATATTTAGTATTGTACATCTCACCTCACATTAGGTCTGAATCTAAAAGGCTTCACAATCACCCAAGATAATTTTTCCTGGCTCATTTTATAGCTTTTCTTCCCTTGGCAAAAGTTTACTGCATGATACTTTCTAGTAAGCTTATACCATAAGGTATAAGGAACATTTTTGCACATCAAAATGCTGCAAATATCAATTTTTGTTCCCATTGTTGCAGCACAGACAAGGACTGGCTGCAAATAGAAGCAGGGAAGTCAAAAGAAAAGCATGACCTTCAGTGCCAAATTAAAACAGTACCTTGTGTCCTACCTCTAGTTTCTGCACAGGAGGTAGCTGACATTCATGCTGTTCAAGAAAGCAGGAAAAATACAGTGACCAGTTTGAGGAGGGCTTAGGGAAAGATGTTCATGGTAAAAACACCTTCAAGCTTGACTGTGCACTGTTATTTTTTCCTCATTCCCATTAATAGTGTTGCTTTCAGTAAAGGTTAAAATGCTTTTGTGTTTTGTGGATAACAAAACACAGCAGAAAAGCCTTCAGTTGAAAGCATGGGCAGACTGACATCATCATTTGTTAAAAGTAATAAATCATGGTGCAACTCCAGGACTTCCCTGGAATTGAATAGATGACTTTTAAGAAGTCAGGGCTTTGCATTCCTGTGAAACTTAAAGACATACTGCATGTGACACTTCAGTGTTCACTGCTGATTGCAAAAGTGCTTTTAGATGCCAATCTATTCCACTCAGAAAGAAACATTTCCAGGGCAGTTACAAACATCAGATGCTCCATGTGCTTCTCAGATACTAATCCAGTGAGAGTGGTTTTGCACATGGGCCTGTAAAGTAGAATCATAGAATAGTTTGGGTTGGAAGGGACCTTAAAGATCACTGAGTTCCAACCCCCCTGCCATAGGCAGGGACACCTCCCACTAGATCAGGTTGCTCAGTGCCTTGTCCAGCCTGGTCTTGAACACCTCCAGAGGGGGGGCATCCACAACCTCTCTGGGCAACCTGTTCCAGTGTTTCACCACCCTCACTGTAAAGAATTTCTTTCTTATCTCCAGTCTAAATCTACCCCCTTCCAATCCAGTTGCACATCCACAGCATCTGAAGAGTCTTTGGGATGGTCTTAATGATGTTGCTCTCATATTTGGAGAGCAAAATGAATGTTGCTTTAAAGATTGTGTTTTTTTTTTTAGTCTGGATTTTGATCTCTATAAAACTTAAAGATAGACAAAATAACAAATCACCAAAAACCCCAACTCAAAACAAAACCCAAACTCCACAATGAAAAGAATGAAAACCAGCATGAAAACAGGCTAGAAAAAAGTACATGAATGCATGGAGCCACTAGGTCACTGTGGTAATGAGGAACATCACTTGTGTAATGCCCAGTGATTGTTCACCTTCCAGTTTATCCCTTTACCCTCACGTGAGAGGGATAACCAGTACTTGAAAAGCCTCAGGGGTTAGGACCTCTTTCAGCACAGAACAGGAGTCTAAAGGTAGTGACACTAACATCTTACCAACTCGTATGAATCAAGGACTTGATCAAGGAACTTTTGTTACCTCACCACATCATAGCCACCACTTCTTAAAACAAGTAGTACTGTCCTGAAGCTTTCTGGCACACAGATGAAGTAAAATAAGTGTTATTTGCCACCTTAGCATATGAGGACTTACACCATCTTTATCTCTGAAAGCTTAAGTCACATCAGCTCTCCCATTTCATTTGAAAGAGAACATTGTAGCCTAAAGATCATCACACAGGCAGTGCACTTACCTCAGTACTTCATTATTAAATGATTCTGGAAGAACTTTGAATGGCAGAAACAATATGAACTGTCTCTATTCGTAAGGAGTCGGTGCAGGGTTTTTTAACAGTAGTCTCTAGCTGAGACAACTAGCTACTGAGCCTGGTCTCAGAGGTGCAAAAGTTGTCTGATTTTAGGTAGAATCATAGAATAGTTTGGGTTGGAAGGGACCTTAAAGATCATCGAGTTCCAACCCCCCTGCCATAGGCAGGGACACCTCCCACTAGTTCAGGCTACTCAGTACCATGCCTTAACCACACCAGGGACTGATCCTGCAGTAATTACTGGGAGACTTCTCTCCCCCCACCCAAAAAAAAAAATAGTATCCTGTCTTTAATTGCTCACATTTACAGTGTTTTCCTGTTCAGTGGCAACTTCTAGATGAACCTAGCTCAGGCTGCTCCAAGCAGTGAGAGGTGGTATGTTGAAAGCTTTGTCAATTAAAATAATGAGGAGACAGTACTAGTTAATAGCATACAAAGCATCAGACTCACAGTTTGATTAAGGGAAACTATTCAATTGCTACAAAATACTGAGTTGTATAGAAGTCAGCCCAACTCCTGCAACTCTTTCTCTGACAAGGATGAGCATCACCTGTCAGGGTAAGCCTCAGTTTTCAATCTGACAGGTGGAGCTGGAAGCAACACTATTTAAAGAAGCCTTAAATAGTAGTAGACTATTACCAACCAGGGCCCCTCTAAAGTTTTATGACATTGCTTTAACTATTTGAGCTGGATGTTTCCATGC
>VZTY01021199.1:0-20758 GCA_013400935.1 Turnix velox | reverse complement strand
TAAGGATGTGGTGGGGCACCATGGTCACGTACACTTTCCAAGTGTGCTTGATGCTAATAATAATCAGCTTTTAGCTTTCAGATATTTTTTCCCTGGCATAAGTAATGTATCCTATCCTAATGCATGAAAAATTATGATTGTTTCCAGTCATTGCTATCTAAATACTTTGATCCTTCAATAACAAAAAATGTCTCTGTAGATGCTCAACATCGAAAAGTTAAATTGCATGTATGGATACAGAAGAATTAGTGTTCTGCCTCCTTTGTATGAACAAAGTGGAAGAATAAGAGTTTAATGAGATGAATATGTGCTAGAGAACCTCCTGGCTCCTGCATGCAATTGGTTTTTTGTTGGTTAAGGCCACTCGAGCCCCACAGGGGCTATAGAGCTCAAGCTTCAGACTCTTACTTGATCCCCCCACTTGCTATGATAGAAGGAAATAGTTTATGTATATTTCATTGCATAACAGTAAATCAAGCTTATATATGCATGCTTATATCTGCTGTCAGTCCAAAAATCATTCCATTTATTTAAATAGAAAATAGCAAAGAACAACTCCAATATTGCAGCAAAATGTGTGTCAAGTGACATTGTTTTATAAGATGGAAATGTGTTGAATTAGGTGCACTATCATAATAAAATGTCACAGGCATATTTCATAGTTATTTTAATACCAAGACTAATATGTATTTAGCAGTAGTTCTAGATAAAATATCTGAAGAAGCCACAATACAGAGGAACTTTTTGGGGATTGTTTATAGTTATATTTAGGTTGGAAAAGGAAATTTTCTAGTCTAGCAGTTTTATTTGAGACAGCTGTTAAGATGTTCCTGTTGACTTTTGTTTATGATCATTATAGTACACTATATCCAGGCAATAAAATTAGTTATAAATCTGACTCCTTCAAAACACAATGTCAAGTAATAGTGGCAACAAAAGTGAATTTTGCAATTTAATTAAAGTTCCCTTGTTTTTAACAAATTCCTTACACTGTTCCTGTATTAAGTCATACACAAATGGATGTGTTGCAACTCTACTTATGTTCTTGCAAGATAATATGACAATACATTACACTCTTTTGTGTAATATTTTGGCCTACAGACCTGATTAGGTATTTTTACCAAATGTAATTAATTTCCTGAGCGAATTAAAAAGTACATTTTAGCTGATACAGCTCCAGTTATGATACTCTTTCATAAGTGTGTCTGCGATTACGGTCTTCACTGCTGGATTCTGTCCTCCAAAATGAAGGTTGCAGTAATTCACTGCAGTAATATGAAGAAAATATTCCTTGAACTTGTGCCAAATTCTGTTCTGCTAGTCACTGGTAAAAAAAATTGTAATAGGCTCCTTTAATTCTTAGATCACATACCTTAGTTCCAACCACACAAAAAATAATGCATTTTAAAATCTATTCATAAGATAGCTGTAGCTTCAACTGATTTATTTTGCATTGTTTTTGATTTATTGTGCTTGTGGGTATATTTTTTACATGTAAGAATACCGTTCTTTTTGTCACTGTTTTGATGAGATTCTCCTCCAGACCTTGGAGGATTTTTCAAAGACAAGAAGTTCCCCTGTCATATTTTTCTTCTAATGATTTATGTCTTCTTTGTTGAAATTATTTATTAGAACAATTTAAAAGATAGTCTGAATTAATAATTTTTAAAAACACTGTTACTGTTATTTACTGTTTGACTGAAGTTGGTCCCAGAGGCTGCAATCAAAAAAGGGCCTCACTTTGCTAGTCAGCATATTACTATTATAAAGGTAGTATCTCTTCATTATTTTCAACTGACCACAAAACTTGATGTTACAATTCAATGCATTATACAAATCCAAACCAAAAGACAATACCTGCCCCATGGACCTTTTGATCTATAAAATATTTTGTTTCCTGATCTGGCTAAAAGGTCACACTTTACTCATATTCTGTTTTACCAGATTAATTTGTGGTCCAAAGGCTTTATTAACATAATTTCAAGTGGAAGTTTCTGGTGATAGTTGACTTGAGGGACTTTTACCTGTGGAGCTGATTCCAGGCAGTCTGATTCTTGCTGACTTTCAGTAGTCTATGCTGCATATCATGGCTATTTTTAAAGCCACTGCAGTGACAGAATTTTAATGGGACTAAGTTTTTCCAGGGGAGGGAGTTTTATGGGTAGTTTGAATGGGGTGAAACTTTCTTGCCTGTTTTAGCACTAACTTTTAATTAATCTTTTAAGCTAATATCATTTCAACAATCCAGGGGAAAAGGGTAAACATTCTGTTTAACACTTCCTAGATTCAAAGAAAATAAACATTTAAGATTCAGCTTAAAAGGCTCCTCGCTACCATGTTAAAACTGAAAAACTTGTTCCTAATACTTCACTGGTCCACCAAAAGTTTTCCCTCACCTCACAGATTCCTGCCTAAAAGAACATAAGTTTTAAAGATGCAAAAGAGCTGCCATTTCAAAGCAGAGTGAAGTGAAGCTCACAGGTTTTATTGCATTGGTATTACTGAAACACTGGGTTTGTTCTGACATGAAGGACGTAAACCATGGTGATATTGATTAAGAAGTTTTGTACAAAACTTTGTCACATGAAATAAGATAATTGGGTTGATTGTGGAGTAAAAGAAAAGCTGTAAAATGAGAACAGCATAAATAACTGAAAGCTCTGTTTGTCCCATCCCACTGAGTTTTTTATGTAACCCAGTACATGCATAAGCAAAACAAAATTGTTGCAGAGATACCATAGTGTGATCCCATCCTATTCTCTGTGCAGTATGGATTGAGCTAGTTGCTGGTTGCCTCAGCTTCTGGCAGCTCAAAGCCCTTCCTTACTGGTGGAAACCCCTTACAGCTGCAAACCCATACCCCTTTAAATCTTGTTTAAAGCTCTCCTAATGAGCCCAGCTAGTTTCTGTCCCCTTTTGCCCCTCTGAGACAGGACTTTCCTGTGTTCCCCTCTCAAGTCTGAGGCCTTATGAAACCTGCCAGTATCAAAGAACCCAGTGCATGTTTCTTCTACTGCATTCCAGATTTGTCTAGAACACCCTTGAGCAGCTGGTTGGGTATTTAATTGCTTTCATCTGATAAATCACATGTAGTTTATCAGCAAAACAAGCAGTAATGTGCACATGGACACCTTTTAGTAGTACTTACTTTACTTTCCTCAAATGGCATTTGACTGATTAATTTTAACTACTCTTAAAGCAGCATTGGAATTTTGAACTCCTGCCTTGGTGAATCAGCATTTCCCATTCTGAGCTTAAAGAAATTTAGGATAATAACAGCATATGTTGTAATATACAGGCTGTGTTGTACTTAACCAGACAATTATGGTATGTGTTGTGTATGGTGTCCAGCTTTTCATAGGAAGTTGCCTTTGCCATGGCACTTGCAAATGAAGGAGACAGAGGCCTTTCATCTGGCATCTAAACATCAACAAAACCTCTGAAAATTAAGGAAGGAGGGTATTCTTATTACTCTCATCTCACAGATCATGAGAGGACAGCACAGGATCATTTCTGTTTAAAACAAAGAGTTTCAGATGTTGTTTAAAGGACATAACAAGTTATAAAAAGAGGTGAAATAGTGTATAGAAATTGTGTCTTTTAAGTATTCTGGTGTTCTAAAAATATTTTTTAATCACTTTGTATAGATGTTATTATTCTGCCCTGGTGAGGCCATATCTGGAGTATTCTGTCCAGTTCTGGGGCCCTCAGTTCAAGAAGGACAGGGAACTGCTTGGAGAGTCCAGTGCAGAGCCACAAAGATGACGAAGGGATTGGAGCACCTCCCTTATGATGAAGAGCTGAGGGAGATGGGTCTCTTTAGCTTGGAGGAGACTGAGAGGTGACCTTATTAATGTCTAGAAATATGTAAAGGTTGAGTGTCAGGTCGATGGAACCAGGGTCTTCTCAGTGACTTCCAATGATAGGACTTGGGGCAATGGGTACAAATTGGAACACAGGAGGTTCCACAGAAATACAAGAAAAAACTTTTTCACAGTGAGGCTGACAGAACACTGGAATGGGCTGCCCAGGAGGTTGTGTAGTCTCCTTCTCTGGAGACATTCAAAACCCATCTGGATGCATACCTGTGGGACCTGGTCTAGGTGTTCCTGCTCTGGCAGGGGGATTTGACTAGATGATCTCTTGAAGTCCCTTCCAGCCCCTGATATTCTGGGATTCTGTAAATTGATTATTACCTTTAATAGCTTCCATGAGACACTATTAGTAGAAACTTTGTTACCCGTGTTTCATATCAGAGAACTGCATACCATAATTAAGCACACTTGAAAAGCCAAATTAAACTGAATGAACCAAGTACCCAGTAAGGATGTTCTCTTGAGCATTCATTTCTTACCATGATGAATGATGCTTGTTTTTCTCTTCTCTTTAATTAGAATGTTTCTACATTTGCCAAAGTAAATGTTGGAATGCAGACAAAAACTGAAATTATAGGAACAGGGCTTGATGTAATAGCTTATTTGTAAAGGAAACACAACTTGTTTGGTATTCTATTGAAACAGGAAGTTCAGAACCTCAGTACACATAAGTGCAACAAATTCTCAGGTGCTAGTTGAGTCATCTGTTGTTGAAGTATTCTCATAGAAGGCTTCCCCTTGATTTAGTTTTAATCTTCAATTAACAAAAGGAAGGAAATTACATACAGATTTAGTTTTAGATAATGTGCAAAGCTCTCTGTTGCTTTTTAGCAGTCACCCTGAAGTGCATGCTTTGTGAGTTGATCACGTTGGCACAACCAGACTGTGTCTGAGTGAAGATATTCAACGTTTAGCAAGCAAAAGAAACCTGAAGTATTACTTTTATGAAATAATATCAAAGAGTTGTAGAATCAGAGAATATAGGTCTTGCTTAATTAAGATTGTCTGATTTTTTCCTCCCTCTAGTCATCTTATACGTGATTTAGGCTTATACGTGATTATTATAGAACTAATAATCCGCGGTAAGATGATAACTAATAAATATACTGGTTTAAGTCTAGCATGGCTTGATTTATTTTTTATTTGTTGTCTTTATTGTAATGATTCTGTCATACAGCAGAACAGAGCATGATGATGCCATGTAGTTTTGTTTAGCTGTGAAAACTTTAAAAGGCACTTGGGAGTTTGTTTATGTTGTGTTCTCTGTAGAAGGCTTAGCTTTTCCCCTCCTTCAAAAGTCTATATGACACTGGCCTTCTTTGAATGAGAAGGATTTTATTGAATTCCCTCCAAATTCCATCATTACTCTTCCTCAGCTCAACCCCAAGAGTATTCCAGTTTTGCGCAGTATCCCAGTTTCCTCCACCAACAGACTGAGCAGTGATGGCTTTGTGGCTCTCTTAGTACTAATACATAAGTGCATTAGCCCTTTAATCAATAATGTCTTTTTAAGAAAAAATTCCATGGGTTGCATGAGAACTATTATTCACCTCCTAAATTTTAATTATACTTCTAAATTTTAATCTTAGTATAATTTTAAAAGTTAAACAAGACAGATGAGTGTTCAGGACATCTTTAAACCTTTGCCCCTGTAAAGAACTAGCTAGATTAGATTACATTCCTCTGTCCCCTGGACGGTGTATATACTTGAGTATAGTACATACACATACAATTAATACCTTCTGTTAAATCATGGTAGTTTACATTGTTAGGAAATTAAAGCTGCATTCCTGATATGCCCACCTTATTCCCACTTATTTTAGTGGAAATTCTGGACTGAGCCAGAGATAGTAAATATCTATTTGCAGACTTTTACTAGAAAACTAGTGTGTAGGAGAGAAGTTATTGAGTATTTGCATTTCATCTAAGATGTCCAGTTGTCTGAGTAGAAAATATTAGCAATTTTGCTTGAAGACCGAAGCTGTTCCTGTGTGTCAGAGGATTTAGCCATCATCTAAGCCCAAATTCTCAGTATCTCATATTTTATATACAGTCCTTGCTGAGTATCCTTTAGCTTTCAAATTGCAATTTGCTCATGCAGTGACCACTTCTTGAAAAGGCTTTCTGCTCTCACTAAAGCACTTCAGATAAAATCTAGATAGGGTAAGAAGTAGTAGCCTCCCTGTCCTACATAATTCTTAGACGAAGGGTGGTATGAATATAGAAAATGAACTCAGAGAGGAGGACAGGGTCAGCAGTGTGACCCTACAAACTTTGCCCAGTGAGCTTGAGAAGTCACTGTAAGTCCACTACCATAATAAGTATGCCTAGTTTGCTGTATTTAGCCGTGTCAGAGCTGGTGAGCTCAAATTTAAAACAAAACTAAATTCTGTATGGAATTTAAGAGTGTTTTTTTTAAAAGAAGTTTTTGAAAAAGAGTCGTCATATACTTGCTGTAAATAGAATTGGACTTTTCTGTGAACCAGTGATTTACGTTTCAGCAAATCTTCCTGCCACTTCAGATTTGCACCCATAGTATCTTACTTTTGTCTTAACTAAGACAGTGCCAGCAAATATCAGATAGGTCAAATGAATATTGCTGTTATATCTTTATAACCAAATAAAATTAAACTACAAGTGACAGAAAAGGAAAAAAGTAAAAAATTTATCAGATGTTGCAATCCCAAATGCATTTGAAATCCTGATCAAGAATAAGATTGTATTCTAAATGCGATCTAAAATAGCTTCTTCTTACTCACATAATCAACTGAAGTCACATGTTAGATTTTTCCTCCTATAGACTCTCGAGAAGAAAGCAGGGAGGCAAGATTTTTCAAAATGCATTAGGTCTATCAGTTGATGCTAGTAAGCATCAACTCTTCCAAACTGGAATCAGATAACTGGAATCAGTTATTTTTAGGAGGCCATCATTTGGAACCATGCACATCTTACCACTTTTTTCATTTTTTTAAAATAAACCCTTTTCAAAGACTTTCCAATACCTTGAAAAATTCTCTGCTTTGGGTTAAAAAAAAAAAGGAACAGAGAGAATAAAATTGGTGCCAAGTACTGTGCCTTATCACGTTTCATAGTTTTAAAATTACTCTGTGTTTGCAACATAAATTCATAAATTGGTCTCCCTCTGCCAGACAGAAGACCATCCCAGTTTGCTGTCACAGTACTGTATAGTTCTTTCCTTTGTAGGAAAATTTTATTGAGTAAAGGACAACATTGAAAAATGTGATTACAAAAGGCACTTGGTCAAATATTCAAAGCCTTTTTTTTTTTCTGCATTTGCTGGCAGTTTCATTTCCTCGAGGATTAAATGTCTTTGCTTCCCATACTTCCTATGGGATCTTTTCTTCCAGTCTGTGGTATAGATTGGTTGGAAAAGAGATGCTATTACGCATAAAGAAATATTGCTGCCAAGGAGTACCATATAGGGAAATTGCAGACCCAAAGTGATTGTGAGAACAGTTCTATCAAAACCTTCTGAAAGCAACCTGAGGCTGGTCTAATTTTGCAGTTGGTGGCATTCCACAGCAGTGGCATCCAGCTGTACCATGCCAGGTGATGGGTTTATTTGAATGGATTTATTTCAGTAGTTCTCAGACAGTTTTAAAGGCTTCTCTTTGCTGAACCAGTTATGGCTGCAGTGAATGTTTTTCACAGAGTTAGAGGTTTGCAGCTAACTTCTGAAAGCTGGGTTTCTGCTGTGCTTAGTCATTACCATATATCTTCTTTAAACAACTTAAGAAGAAAACACCTTTTGACTATACATCACTTCTTCCTGAATATGTGGTCTGTGGTGTTGGAATACATTGGGTGCTGAACAGAAGCATTTGATATTTTTGTTGATGAGGGAATACTTTAGGATGCCCTACTTAGAAGGTGCATTTTTTCTGTTGATACAAAAAAGAAATTGAAATAAGAAAACTTTTTTTTTTTTGAGAAGTCATTTGCAGATGCCTGTTTTTTTAAAGCCAGGTCCGTTTCATTTGTTTCACTGCAGCAGATCAAGAAAAGATTGAGGAAAGTCAGTCCTAAGAAATGTGAAAAGAAAATGAACTCACTTTATTCAAGCTTTGACATATATTTATAAAGCTGTTGAAAAGCAAACCATGAAAGCCAGATTTATGAGGGTTTTTTTAAGTTATTTGTAGATTCCCAAGACGATTGTGTTCCCATCACTTACTGTAGCCTTTAAAACTCAAGTGACGCTCAAAAATATTCATGTTTGGCACACACTGAGTTACTGCTGGGCGTTGCAATGGCATTCAGCTAAAACTAAAGAGAGAAGAACGTATTCTGCCTTCACTTCAATAATTTAAGTCTGTTGAGGTAGAGCAAAAGGTCTTACATATTCGTATTTTAAAGATGAAACTAGGTATTACTTTTAACATTACGATTACTTTAATTGTGTTTTAATACAGCTGTTTGGGGAACAAGCCTTTTGGGAGCATCTGTGTAACCCTTCACATTTGCCAGGCTTTTCCTTTCAACAAGATCACTCACTTTGTTATTACTGGATTATAAAACTCTTTTATCAATCAAAGTATTATTCATCTGCACTTTGCTAGGTACAGCAAATCTGTTGACAGCACTGGATTTACTGTTAAAGGCGAATATTCCTAAGCCAGCACAACAAGTATTATTCTTGAAGCTTGCTGCACAATATCCCATGTTGATTAAAAAAGAAATTCGGATGCTACAAAATTATTCAATATCTCAGAAGTCTAAGGTTGTTGAAATGAGCTTGTAATTTTTAATGTGTTTCATGCAAATATGAGGTTTCCATGCCTTGTATCTTCATTAAGTGTAGCATTTAACCATGGGGAATATCAAATTCTTTTCCATGAACTGCAGCATGTTATTTGCTCGTGGAATTTCTGTTTCACTGGGGCCTTTCATCAGTGATGTAAACTTAGCTGCAAATTCTTTCAGTCAGTGTAAATACAGATGTGTTTACTCACACATGATATTAAACATTGCTATTTAATTCATTAATATTTAATTCCTTAAGCTACTCTGCTGAAATTAATGACCTATTAATAGACTACTTATAGTCTCATGAAATAGGTACTGGTCTGTTTGAAAAAACCCACCCAACAATTTGCCTTACGTGAATTGGGAGAGTTCAATTAGTCTAGAGTACATTATTTGTAAAATATGGGTAAATAGTTGCAATATGGGGGGATAAATGCCAAGATGCAACTAGTTAGGGCAAGTTGCAACAGTTGTTATAAAAACAGGCCAAATTTATTAAAGGTCATTATTTTTATGTAGGTAATACCTCAGTTTGAAAGAAGCATCCTATACTTATGTCACTGCCTCTTTGCATCTGCCAGAATGACTTGATGGACACTTGTGCCCACATCTGTAATGCAAATGAATGGAAAGGGATCTGCAGATTGTGTGAGTTGGTGCAGAGAGTACCTTCAGATGTCTGGGCTTGTTCCAGTCTGCTCTGCTGAACTGAGCATATGTTCTACCTGCATTTCATCCACAAGAACAATCTGTGCCCTTGATGGCTGTTCCACAGTGGGAACCAAAAGTACACTCAATAGGAATGACCAAGAGATTAGTTTCAAAAGCCCAATTCCCAGGTTGAGATAAACCACTAATGTATCTTTTTTGCTGAAGGTCTTGCAAGGATATCTTGATCTTTGTCAATGAGGAAAAACAAGACTATGTTTATAGTACATACCAATACCTGTTAAAGTCATGGCTGATTGTCTAAAGTAAATTATTTGGAAACTGAGATTTCTTGGTTTGATGGGTAGTTTGTCAGCTGCACTTGTTCAGCTGTCAGCTGAGTTAAGGGAAAAGACTTTCTGATTTTACTTTACTTCTTTTGTGTTTTCTGAGATGTGAACTTGATGCATTTAAAAACTGAGTTAGGTGGAGAGTCCTATCAGTACAACCAGATACAAAATGGTGGATTCAATATAGCTCATCTGGATCTGCTGTGCAGAGAGAGCATCTGTATTTGCTTATAGCAGTTCTTTGTCATACACGTAATGAGGCCAACACAACAGCACACATAAGAAACATTGGCAGAAATCATACAGCTATCCCATCCATGTACTGCATTTCTTGTGTAGGATTCTGCTCACCTACCAGGGTAGAAAATCTGATTAATCGTGACCTAAAGTTGAATCATAGAACAGTTTGGGTTGGAAGGGACATTAAAGATCATGTAGTTCCAACCCCCTTGCCATAGGCAGGGAAACCTTCCACTAGATCAGGCTGCTCAGTGCCCTGTCCAGCCTGACCTTAAACACCTCCAGAGAGGGGACATCCACAATCTCTCTGGGCAACCGGTTCCAGTCTTTCACTACCCTCACCATAAAGAACTTCTTTCTTATATCTAGCCTGAATCTACCCTCTTTCAATTTACATCCATTAAACTGTGGATTCAATCTGTTTGGTTTTTGATTACTAAACATTGTCTCAGCAAGGATGATCAGAGGTTCAGAGGACCTCTCCTACTAAGACAGGCATAGAAAGCTAGAAGAAGGCTCCAGGCAGACCTCTTACTGGACTTCCAGGACTTGAGAAAGGTGGGGAGGGACTGATTGCAAGGGCATGCAGCAATGGGATGAGGGGTAATTGTGTTAAACTAGGACAGGGCATCTTTAGCCATTATGAAGAATTTCTTTACCATAAGGGTGGTGAGGCACTGGAACAGGTTGCCCAGAGAGGTGGTGGAGGCCTCATCCCTGGAGCTATTCAAGTCCAGACTTGATGAGACTCTGAGCAACCTGTAAGTTGTGTAGAGCAGTGGCAGAACCTATGCTGAGTACTGTGTCCAGCTCTGGGCACTGCGCTTCAGGAAAGATGTGGATCCACTGGAGACAATCCAAGGGAGAATAACAAAATTATCAGATGTCTACAAAATATGCCCCATGAGCAAAGACTGAAACAGTGTTTGTTTAGTCTAGAGAAGAGAAGATTGAGGGGAGACATGATAACAGTCTTCAACTATTTAAAAGGTTGTTGCAAATAGGAAGAGAATAAATTGTTCTCCACGTTGCTTGGCACTAGGACAAGCTCCAAATGTAGCAGAGACCGTTTAGGATATATTACTAAGAAAAGCTTTATAACTGAAAGAGAAAATAAGCATTAGACTAGATTATGTAGGGAGGTGGAGAATGTTCATCTTTGAATTTTACTGGGATCCACTGGAGCTTGTCAATGGTAGTGAATGTAACTCTTGTGGTATGCCAGTGATGCGCAGAGTCATAGGGGCCAGCTCATGTACAGCTTTGGAGAGATGCACAGCACAGTGCTGCTTTATTAATATTTTGTGTGAGGAAAGCATCTGCCAATTATGACTGCTAATTATTTGCAAAATTTGGTATAAATTTGCAAATGCAATTTGCAGTCTTATCAGCCCCTGGTAGTCACGTAAGTTTAATTCTTTTGAAATTAGACAAAACAAAGGATGGACAAGCTTTTGAGATATTTCTGAAACAAGGTTTAAATTTCTTATCCTGAAAAATCCTTCATTAGCTAATCTGTAATAAAAGGATTTTTTAATTTCAGTAAGAACTATCCAGTGTTGAAATCAAATGCAGATATATTGAATTCAGAACCTTTTTGAAGTTATAAACAAGTAGTTATAATAAAGTGATCATGTCTTATACTCTCAGCAGAGTGTTTTTAAGTGATGTGTATTGGAAATACAGCTCCTTGATTTACAAGAAGACTTAATGTTTTACCCTAATTTGTTTTTTATTAATCCATAGTTGATAATGTTGATATTACATAGTAATTAAAAATAGTTCTACCTCTGGAAAACAAGGAAATTAAACTAAAAATAAGTGATTTTGTTATCTTTTTTTCCTGCAAAAATTTGCTATGCTGGAAAGCATGGTTTAAACATCTTCCAGTGTTTTTGAATATCTGCCAAACAGTAGATTTATTTGCCAAACTTTTTCATGCTGTATTCCCGCTGAGACTCAGTCTTTCAGAGAACAAATTGGTGAAATTAGCTTTTCTTATCAGTCTATGGGATTTGAGAGAAGCAGGGTTGTCTGCCAGCATGCAGAGGAAAGAAACAATATCAGCTAAATTGTCTGGATTCTGGCCTTCTTCCTTTCACCCTCATCTTGGCCAGGAAGCACTTACATGAAGGACTATGCAGAGAAGGGGGAAAAACTGTGCTTTGAAAATTTTCCAGATAATATTGTCTTGACTGTATGCCATTTCTTCTTCTCTTGCTTTTTTTGTTTTTTTCAAGACCAGACATTGAAGATTTCTTTTTCCTGGACCAATTTTTCCACTCTATCTCCCTCCACTTCTGGCTCTCAGCTCAGTGCACTGGTTTTCTTCCATCACCCAAACATATATCGAGTTTGCCCATAGGTATTCTCTGTTTTTATGTAAGTGCTGGGGACCCAATGTAGTCTCATCAAGCATTCAAAAAGTAGATTCTCCCTTCTGTTTGTCTGAAGGTCTATGTGTCTCCAGTTTGGAAGGGAGCTTCTATTTTAGCCAAATCATGTTGACAATCAATGGTGAAGTGTTCTTTCAATAAATGTTTGTGAATAAGGAAGCACTGTTTGTAAATAAGTCCCATGAGTGTCACAAGTTGATTTTTACTCTAAGAATGAAGATCACTAACAATAAAAGTTGCATTTCATGAGTGGAATGAGATTCTTGGTGGTGTTGAGATAATGGTACGCTGGGACAGCTTGAGCTAGTTGAGGTCCCTCATCTGTGTAGGTGTTTCATTAATTCGGGTAAGGTTCTTCCAAGCTGAAGATCTATTTCTTTGTGAAACAGCTTGTTGAAGGAAGCTATTTCCAGCTCTTGACACACTCTTTTATACTGAGGAGCACCAATTTATTTATCTAGTACACATTTTAAATGTAATTTTGGTAAAAGGTTTTAGATAATATTATTTCAGTTTTTCTACTCTTGAAGTGTTTAAAAAATAACAGCAAAATGCTAAAATAAATGACAAATAAATCAAACTACAGGGCTGAGTACAAAACATATGTCACACAGTGTTCTTACAAAAACAGAACTGCTTTTTGCTTAGATGCTTCTGTTCTTCCATTAAATCTGATATTTGGAAAGATGAAAAAGAAGCATTTCTTCTTTGTACTGCAGGAGTACCACATTGTTAACACAAACTTCTTTGATCCCTTTAGCGTCCTGCAGATTCTGCAAATTCCTCACTGCAGGATGACTGCACTTTTTGCAGTGCACACTGCAATGGGCTCCTCTTTATCAGAGGCAAGCTAGTACTCTGCTTGTGTGGATATGTGTGAGCCCTTGATCTTCACATGGACATGGGGTTCCACATATGTGTTTTTCATTTAAATTTTTACTAAATGACAGACTGTCTGAAAACACATATAACCATGTGAGTGTAATGCTTCCTAACAGTGCTCTAGCTTTAGGGTGTTTTACACAAGGCTTTAGTATGGAATTACAGCAACTGAAAATGTAAACATTACTTGACCAGTGTATTTATCCACACCAAAATCATATTAATATTAAAATCTTAGAGCTCAGTATTTCCTCAGCAACATTATCCACCTACATCAAATTAATATACTGTTTGATGTGTTTCTTTCTGTTGAATTTGTAGATTATCAAAGCATAAATTCTATAGGCTCGACTTATTAAATTTCTTTTTTTATGTCATTTAATAGTTGCAGTGGTAAACTAATCCATAAGATCCTTTCCTCTTTAGTAAAAATAAGTAATTTCTTATAATCTTCAAATGAAATAATACTGGTTCTTTATTTAGATATAAACCACAAAATATTAAATCTTCTCTCTTCAAACTTCTACCTCCACTTTTATTTTTCTACTGTTAACATTAAATAAAATTTACTTATTACGTTTACAAGTAACAGTAACTGAGATATACAGCTTTCCATAAGTTCTGTAAATAGTTTGTTTTAAAATTGCCTTTTCAAATAGGTTTTGGTAAGGTTTTCAATTCCGTATTAAATGCTCAAATAGTAGTGATAATTATAACCTTTTAGGTTTTGTGAAATACTTTTAGCCTAGAAATTTCTGTATGTGATGTCTTCTGTAATTACACTGAAAATTGTGTGCACTGCGTAGGACATCAGCAGTTTCAATGCTGAAAAATTCCCAAGTACCTCAAGAAGAATTAGAGAATTAGGGTTATTTTTCATTTGCTGTTGCATGGATTAGGTATCTTTTCAGACTTTACACCTTTGTTGTAATTGATGACTATCTCCTAAGGCTCATAAAAAGATCACACCCTGGATATTTATGGAGAATTTGGTTCTTCCCACACTCCATCCAACAGGAGCTATTTTCATAAAGTTCAAGGCAATATTGTAAAGTTGTAGGCACTGAAAATCAGTCACAGGAGAGTTGACAGTCCATAAAATGTTTGGTGGGTTTTTTCATAAAGAATAAAGTCTCCATTTCTTTAACATACATTCTCCATAAGTTTTAGTTCTGTCAAGAGTGGTTTGGTTTTTTCCTTTTAAATCATAGGTATAGACAAAAATCTTAACTAATGGCACATTTGTGAGAAATGCATACATGTAACAGGCATCTTCCTGCCATTCATCCAGCTGGAGAAAGAATGAGGTTAAACCTTGGAACACACCAAAAAGAGTAAATAGGTGCTTTTATAAGGCTTTGCTTCTCTGTCCATCTGCTAATGACTATAATTAGGAAGGAAAGTTGGTGCTGTCTGGTATAACAGGGACTGACACTGTCATAACGCTGACTACTGACTGATACATGAACAGTTTGTGGAAACAGTCACTTTTAGGGTCTGATATTTTCCCAGGCTTGGTCTCTGCTGAGGAATTATTTATTTATCTGTAAAAGTTTACATGAAATGTGTACAGTTTCAAAGGGCTGAGAGTACCCCTGGAGCGCTGCAAATGCTTTGAAGTTGCAAGGTAGCTGAGTCAATTCAGGGCTAGGAGCTGGATTGTGCCTTCTTATCCCACCACCAGAGCCTGTGTGGTCACTAGATGCCTTTTCAGGAACTTACTGGTGCCAATGGTTTTGCAGCAGGTTTGTGCCAGGACTGGAGGAACACATCGACTCAAAAAGTAATTTCTTCCAGTGTTCCAGTCACAACTCCTTGTCAACTATGGTTTCACATTCAGCTGTCCTACGTAAACCACATCCATAGAGTGACTTCTCCTTTATGCTCATATTGATCATCTGTATGGAAAATTCCAAGCATCACATAATATGAAAGATTTATTTTGTTCTCATCTTACTATTACCTCCAGTCTCATAATAAAATTTCCAAACTTTGACAGACACATTACACTGATTTAGCAGGTCAGTGACAAACTCACTCCAAGAAACAGAAGCTGACTTTTTGAATATGTTTTAGTATGAAAACTTCGTCCAGACTCCATGTGTATGTATGCGGCATATGTATATTGTATTATAAATAAAGGAGATGGCTTTAATTGCTGAACCACTGTCCTGCCTGCTATATGCAGAGAAGAAAATTCACCTCATATAGATCAAGCAGGTTTTACTACTGAGGACTTCTGGTTTTTGTTTTGTGGAGGCAATATGATGAGCACTATATATGGTAAAGGCCTTAACAGTTTGTGTTTGTGTTGCAAGACTGCAATTTGTTATCATATACTTTAATATTTCTGTGCGATGGCCAGAGTTATACATATGAGAAAGTAAGATAATGGTGAAAACCTATAAATTAAATAGACTCAGCTCTGATTTGGGAATTATATTGATTAAGAGTTTCTGATACACCTGGAAAAGTAAAGTTCATACTAGTATACAATAAATCTTTTTTTTTTTTTTAAGTTAACGAGGACAAGGATTTGCTTTGAGTGGAAATTCAACTCATTCGTTAATTCATTTCCATGCTTCCTCAAATACAGATCTGCAGACTTCAGCATCAACTATAAACAGGAAAATACCAGCAGATTCTCTTTTTAAATCAGCCTGTCATGTTTATATCTCCTACCAGTCAGCCACCCTGCAAAAAGTTGATTGAACCTATAAGGTTGTCGGGAGGGAAAATATGTAAAGCCTTACATCAGGCAGAAATCTGTATAGGAAAAAAAGTAGGAAAGAAGTACCAGGAAATAACATCAACAATGGGTATTAGGTAAGATGGTAAACTTTAACTTGTTTAAAATATTGTGGAATATGAATTAAAATTTTGACTGTAAATAGTTCCCTAAAAATGGAACAGGCTGCTACAGGTATGTTTTCAGGAAGGTTGTTTCCATGGTGAGGAACAACTAAGGCTGTTTGGTGATAGTTCTGGTACTCACCATTGTCATTTTACCAAGAACAAATTCATTCCATCAGTTTACAAACTTAACCTTTGAATGACTGTTTCATTTAGAGCAAACTACAGTATCAGGAAACTCCCATAGGCTAAAAGTTTTTTAAATGGCATGAATTCCAATTTTAGATGTAGTAAGAAAGATTTGTAACTGGTATAAGCTGGCATAGCAAAACTGAAATTCAGTATTTGCCACCTTCTGATAATTCACAGCTTCCTGTCTGACACTCAGTCTTCTTCAGACAAGATGATGACATTTTCCAAAAAAGGACCTTTTTCATACTGGAAAAATTAAGATTAAATTTTCACTATACGCTCTGTCAGACTCCTCTAGATAGTGACTCACTCAGACTCAAGAAGTCTGCTTCATGAGTTAGAGTTACATGACACACAAGTCCTAATCTCTTGACCATTAATGTTATTGGATCATAGTGACTTAATGCCTGAAAGAAAATGCCACTAAAAAAGAAAGGAAAAATGAGTCAGAAGGGGAAAATACTCATCTAAATGCAAATGGTAATTGATACTTTCTCAAAGTGTAAGATAAAATTATAAGGATTTTGAGGTAGAGGCAGAAGAAAGCAGCATTGTTTACTGGGCCGTTCTCTGGCCTCAAAGCAGACTTTAAGACTAAGTCTAGCCAGAAAAAATGTGACCACATGAGGAAACCAGAAGTTTGTGAAAGATTAAAAATATAATGCAGTAAATTACAAGTTTCACATAGTCATACACCTGTCATAAACTCCAGATGAACAAAGGTAATGATCCAAAGTGGCAACATAAAGTGGCACATCCCACTCTTTTACTGCTCTCATAGATTTGTGCCTCAGCCCGGGTCCAGCACCTCATGAGCCACCTGCAGCTGGACAGGCCATGCTCAGCCCATCAGGGGAATGAAAGAATTGCACATCCATCTACTGAGGAAAAAGGACTAAATTTAGAATGTTCTCAGTTCTGCTTTGCAGTCTGATGGTCCCTTTGCTAATCGTTATGTCCTGCTCACAAGGCACAGGAGCTTAAGCTAATGGATTTTAAATTATGACCCACTAAAATTAATTAAAAAGTAGTATTTCTATAGGTTACTTTAAGGGAATAACACAGCCCTTTCTAAGCAACTGTTTACATAGTACTATGAACATAGGCATGAATTCCTATCTTAATCAAATAAATTGAATCAGATCTGAAATTTTGTCTAATCTTTGGCACTCCACTGCTTCATCACAGTTGATTTGTGGCTGCCTGCTTTCTGCTATTAATACAAGGCTGACTACAGTAGAGAACACAGAACTATTTTAAAAATAAATTATAGGTACTTGTGGTACTATGATTTGACTGTTCTTTTTTTTCAGGGTTCTTCTCTTTCTGGCTTCTCAGCTTCACCAAACTATTTTATACCAGAAATCTGAACAACATTGTTGCTTTATAATCTGTTTCTTGTGCATTTTATCTTAAATAATCATACTTTTTTATTTCTTTTAGATTCGATCATTCAGCATAAAATTTGTCCCATGGAAAACTACATTCTTCAGCTGTGAGCTAACTCAAGAGCTTCCATATGGTTGTAAGGAAACAACCTTACTTTGGATTCAACTAAAAACTAAGCTGTGAATAAAATTTCCAAGAAAAGTCAAGTTGTGTATTTATAAACACAGAGAAATATTTTCTACCTCTTTACTACTTGTGTATTTATTCATCTTGTGAAATCTTTAAGTTTTTATAATAAAGTACTTCCCTAATAAAAGTCATCATGCTTTTACTTATTCATTGAAGACCTTGGAACCAAAAAGTTGAATGCATCATTACTCACTGTGAGGAAGTGGAAAGATACTTCCTAATCTTTATGCAAAGTTAATTATGTTACAGTGCAATTAAAAGATGTGCATGCTGTGTGGTTAGCATGCCTGAGCTAGCTCTGGTGCAGGCAGCAGAAGCTGCACTACTAATGCAGATGCATGGGATTCTGTAGGCTCCTCTCTTCTGAGCACCCCTGCAGACAGCTGAAGGTCTGTTGTGCCACTGCTAATTAAGTTTCTTTGGTAAATGGATAAGATGTTCCATCCTGCTCAGCTCACACCTGCTGGTGTAAACTTGCACTTCTTAATTGAATTTTCAAAATTAATTGAAGCACAGTAATTATACTCAGATGCAGAGTTAAGATAGTACTTTCTTTCAGTACCTGTAACTGAATTTCAAACACTCTCTATGTAACATCTAGGCTGCAACCATAAGCAGTTACTGATCCTGAGTTTAATTTAGATAACACATCATTCAAGTGCTAGCAACTATAGGAAATGGAACATATGAAATCCCCTAAGTATGCTTAAAAAATGTATGTAAATGTCAAATTTCTCCTTGATCTGTGATTTTGTTTTAAGCAGGTACAAAATAAGATTTATATGCAAAGTCGTGAAACATACAACTATACATGTGTAAACTCTTAAGTATTTGCAAGGTCCATCAAAATGATAGATCATCATAGAATATTATTCATATTATTAAGTAGCTTAATGGCAGCTCATAACTCAGACCTTCCAAACTGAGTGCTCCCCTCAGAGTACTGTTCAGGGTAAGGAACAAAAAATAATTATTTCAATTTTCTATTATGGAACAATCAAGGCACAATGCCATCTTCTGTCATTGTTCTAACTTCTTGGGCTTTTTGTCCAGTTTCTGTAAATATGAGGATTATACAAATTTTTTTCTTCAAAACTAGTTTAGCATTATCTGGGTGATGAGCTCTTTATGGCACAAATTGCATTTGTATAGTTGCTCAATAGAATGTTAAACATACTTCATAATGGAAAAGCTCCAAGTTATAATTGTTTTATGGAAAATTAAACTGATGTTATTTTCAGAAATCCTGATCAACTGTAAACTCAAAAGGTTAAGATTAGGAAGAAGTTCTTCACCATGAGTAGAGATTGCCCAGAGTGCAAGATGTCCCTGCACTAAGGGAGTTGGTCTAGCTGACCTCTGATGGTCCTTTCCAACTCAACACATTCAGTGATTCTAAGATCTCATTTTCAGGCTTCTAAGTGCTATATAGTTGATTTTACTATATAAACCAGACAGTATAATTCAATTATGTTTTTTCCTTGCTTAGTTTCTGTCATGCACATTTTTATCAGCATCTTAGCTAGGAATAGTCTGTTTCATACAAAAATTGGTATGTTTGATACAAAAATTGGCAAGCAATTCTGTCCAAAAATTGTACTGTTTATAATAGAAACTATTTACTATTTACTGTAGAGCACTGGTGACACAGTATCACTCTTCACCCTTGACCGTATCAGCCTCTTTGTTAAGCAATTAGTTGCCAAGTCCTAGAGTCTAAAATATAAATACTGAAAAAGACTGTGACATGTGAACATATGGTTCCCAGTGAATAAGAGAATAATTTGTTTGAATTATGTTGCTTAACTTTGAATATTACGACCTCCCAGTTTATTTTGTAGTAATTTCCTAAGAGTACTACCCATAAAAATCTGTCACTATTAATTTATATAACATTACATTCCTAATCAGTTTTCTCATATATCTTCTTAAGATTAATCTCAGCTATTTAAATAGTAAATTCTTGAATCAACTAGTTGGTCTTCATTAGTCACATGCGCAACAGACTTGACAGTAAAAATTCTAGCATACTTTTTTCTAAATTAAAATGTTTCCTATAAAACTATTTGTTAATATTTCATACTTAAAGCCTGGAGTCTTTCACACAAACACTTGATGTACATACCCTAGTGGGGGTTCTTCACCACCTCACAGCTGGTAAGAGGGTTCATTACTACCCAAGACCTTCATGAGAAGAAACTACCCCGGTCACTCCTAGTAAACCAACATGGGAGGAGGAATGATAAAAACCACTCAAATTACTCAAACACCAAGGTCCTAGGGCAGGTGACATGCATAAGAAAAGGCACAAAACTCAGGAACAGGCAGCATGACTGATTCATGGGCAGTTTTGAGAGTATCAGTGCTAAGCTTTTTCAGCCTACAGGGCTCACCTGGTTCTGCCATAGTACAGCACAGCCACACATCATCTCCTCTACAAAATGAACCATGCTCAACTTCACAGAAATCTTTTTTTTTTTAATTTCCTAATTTTTCATTCTTTTTTGGTGGAGGAGAAGATGCCTTAACCTTATCTTTTTAAGCCCGTATGAATATCTTTGCCATTCATTTGTGAAATGACCTAGCACAGCTGCTTCTGCAACCCTCCTAAAAGCTTTCTCTAACAAAATCACATTACCATGATAAAAGATTTTTCTAAGTTCACTTGATTTGATTAGGAATCTATATAAACTGAACTAAATTGAAAAGCCAAACAGAGTATTCCTTCCTGAGGATCACACTGACTGAATTCATTTTTAGAAGTGCTTGAAGTCCCAGCACAGGTCCTATTTTGACTCATGTCCCTTGCATCAGTGGTATAAGTGATACCACTCAGATGTACAGGCTACCAATATCCCTCCCTTCCTTTCTCTTCTAGAGATAAGAAGTTTTAACCAATAAAATTCACTGGGGACTCACAATGCCAAGTGCAGATATATTCAAGATAGGGATGATAGATGATAGAATCATAGAATCA
>VZTY01021198.1:27125-43470 GCA_013400935.1 Turnix velox | reverse complement strand
GCCCCCCAGTGCCTGAAGGGGCTCCAGGAAAGCTGGGGAGGGGCTGTTTGTCAGGGAATGGAGTCACAGGATGAGGGGCAGTGGTTTGAAACTAGAGCAGGGCAGGGTCAGATAAGACATGAGGAAGAAGTTCTTCCTCATTAGGGGGGGGAGACACTGGCCCGGGTTACCCAGATAGGTGGTGGAGGCCCCATCCCTGGAGACATCCAAGGCCAGGCTTGCTGAGGCTCTGAGCAACCTGATCTAGTGCAGGATGTCCCTGTCACCACAGGGGGGTGGCCTAGATGGCTTTTAAAGGTCCTTTCCAACTCTCTGGTCTGTGAGCACAGTATTTGCTTTCAAGACAGCAGCTCTGGTGGTGAGGAGTATCTCCATCTTTCCATAACCTCCACCACTGGTGAATCAGACAAACCTAAAAGGTCTTTCTGGAAGAAGAGACTATTTCTGCATGTCTCATGCAACAGCATTTCTTCAAAAGGGATAGAATTATAAAGTTATTGCAACAGTAAAGGATTGGGTCCTGCTCTTCTTCATCCTTGCCAGTGTTGGACAAGCAGAAGGGGACAAGTCTATGCTCCCCACAACAACTCAGGTGGCTGCTGGTACCCAACCTGAGAGTGAGCATTGTCAAGGGCTGTGGGTCCAGGATGTCTGACTGGCTGTGGATTGATGTAGGAAGGTAAGACACTGCACAGAGAATATGATTAAATGGAAATGAGCAAATGCAAAAGCAGCAAAATCACTTTGAGAACTTGGTTCACATTCCGGAGGGAAGAAAAACTCCCTGAATCACGTTAAGCAAAGCCCTACTGAGCTTCTTATTGATTGCTTAATGAGGGGGAAAAAAAGAAGAAAAAAAGCACAGAATAAAAAAAAAAAAGATAAAAGAGCAGATTCCAGTCAGAAATGGTCATGCCATTTCCTTGTACATGTAAAGAAAAAGTCAGCAAACCTCTGGAGAGCAGCACGGCAGAGAGAAAGGAGTTTGCCTGAATAGAGATGTGGCAGCAAAAAGGGGTTTACAATCTAGGGGAGGACATGGGGGTGAGAAAGGCCAGGAGGAAAAAGAAAGCTTCACACAGCAGCACCCCAGAAACCTGCTCTGCAGTGTCCAGCCTCCTGCTGCAAGAGTTAAGGATGTTTATATCATCTGAGGGTTGTTTTCTGCCTGTATCCACTAGGTAGAGCAAACAACTCTCACAAGTGTTGTCTTAATTTAGCAAAACTATTTTTGCAGGTCTAACTATGTGCAGCCAACACAGCCATGTCCTGGGCTAGTTTCATGTCTAAAAAACCCCTTTGCTCAATGCCATGATATTGTTCTGCTGACAAAAGCCTCCAGCACAGACCTGCCCTCTGTCCCAGTCCTTTGGCAGTTGGCAGGGATGGTGACACCTCCGTCCTCCAGCAGTGTGGCATGTCACAGGTCAGGGCTGGGGTGCAGCAATACCCAAAGGAAAGCCCACACCACAGTGTCCACAACAGAGAGCTACTCCTCAGCCCAGCCCTGAGCTCTGCAGCCACTCAGCAGATAGTCTGGAGTCACAGCCACATCCCTGCTGGGAGGCAGGTCCAGCCGTGCCCCCATCACAGCTGGGAAGGCCACGGTCCAGCCTGCTTACAGATGGTGAGATACTCAGAGTGATGTCACTTCAGAAGTGCCAGGAGACTGCAAAGGGATGGTCCTGACCCCACCTTCCAGGGCAGATGCGGTCACATGAGATAAAAATGCTTTATCCAAGCACAGGGAAGGCAAAATAGGAGGCAGCTCCATCATGTGTTCAACTAAATCCACACGAGGCATCACAATCATGCAGCTTTTCCAGGGAAAAAAATAAATGAGAGGGAGAAATCATTCTCCACTGTCAGCAGCTGTCAAATGTCTCTGGGCTAAGTGAGAGCTCAGAGTTAATGCAACAAATGAGCCTGGATCCCTCAAAAGCTAAGAGAGGGGCTCAGACCCTCATGCAAAGAAGTCATGAGTCCTATCCCATAGGGTACATCAGGGACAAAATGAGCCTGGATCCCTCCAAAGCTATGAGTGAGTCTGAGACCCTCGTGCAAGAAGTCATGAGTCCCATCCCATAGGGCCCACCAGGGACAGGAAGCCCCACAGGCACTGGTTTCTGATCATGTAGATTCACAGAAACACCCCAGTACCTCATTGCAACCCTAGAAGTCTAATTCTGTTTAAATTCTGTGCTGCCTTTGAGACAACCCAAGTTTGGTACAAGAAAAGAGAAGAGCTGGGAACACTGTGCTAACTCCAGGGGAAAGAAGGTATGATTTTTCAACACCTAGGCAGGTTCCAACTATAATTAACACTTTAGAAAGGAAGTCCAACAGGCACACAAATACTCCTTACATCACATCTAAGGAGAGTTTTCCCCCCCACAGCAGGGCTTCCTTGATGAAGCTGAAATGAAACAGCATCATAGAATCATAGAATAGTTTGGGTTGTAAGGGACCTTAAAGATCACCAAGTTCCAACCCCCAGCCACGCTCTTTCCCACACACACAGTAAATGCAGAAAATCAACCCCAATTTCAGTGTTTGCCTAAAATCTGCTGACTGTAAATGGCAGCAGCTGAGAGGATTTGTCACAACCAGCCATCCGTCCCCTACAGAGTGAGCAGTGACCTCCAGGAGAGGAGCCGGGGCCATGGGAAACCAGTTACAAAGCTGGAGCAGCTCCCCAGCGTTACTCCTACCTACCCCCCAAAATCGGCAGGGACCAGGCGGGGGGGGAGAAAAAGGGGGAGAGAACATCCATTTCTTTATTAAGGAGTGCTCTTTCTCTCTTTTTCTAATCTGTGGAAAAATAGGAATGCAAAGGGGAGCAGAGAGGAGCCTTTCTTCGCAGCGGGGGACGCTGCTGGGGACAGCAGCTCCGCTGGGATGCTGCGAGCCTGGAGCTTCTCAGGGTGTTTGCAAAAAGGGGACTCAACCCACCGGCCAGAGGAGAGGCAGGGAGAGAGCAGGACGAGCATCTTAAGGTTTAAAATGCAAATTCCTCCACTTTCTTTTAGGTGGAGGGGTCAAGGTTTGCCTATTTCTTCCTCTCCAACCCCCTTCTTCCACTCTTCCCCCTCCCCCCTCCGCCTTCCTCCCTGAGTTTTGTCGAGGAAGGGACTGTAGATGCGACAAGGTCTTTGTGCTGGCCATTCAGCTGAATGAAAAGGCCGAGGAGTCCCAGCGGAGGGAACAAACTTTTGGGGGTCAGAGCGGTCAGCTCGGAATAAATGTGGGGCATTGTTTGTATTAAGGACATGATCGCAGCGGGGTGCCCGGAGCCACCGCATACAACATGAAGGACTATTTATTCAACACTGAAACACACAGGGCACAGGGACTCCTCTCCCAGGGAAAATACCAGCCAGGGCTGCAAACGTGCCTTCCCATTCCTCAGCAGCAAAAGATTTGCTGGGAGAAGCTAAGAAAAGTAATAAAACTCCTTTTTTTCTTCTTTTTTTAATACACACCATCCTTCTTGGGCGGATGCTGAGCTCTCTCTCTCCCTGGGCAAAAAATAATGATGGTTAGAAAGCAGCAGTAGGAGCAGCACAGCAAAGTGGCTTTTTTTTTTTTTTTATTGTGGCTTTTCTCCCAAAGATGGACAGTTCAGGTCATTAAAGGCCCAAGATAGAAACAGTTTCTCTCCCTGCTGTTTGAAAACAGCCTTTTGTTTCCATGGAAGTGGCACAGCCCTTTCTTGGGTTGTCTCCACCGCAGAAGTGGCCTGTGGCCACAGGGAGGGAGTGGGGCTGGAGGGGTGAGGGGAAGAGGGAAAGCAGCCCCCGACAAACCCACACACATGAAATCCAAATGGAAAAGCAACACAAAGAGGTTGGAAGGGGGGCCTGACAAACTGTGGTGGCCCCCCGAGGAGGCTCCACAAATGGGACCCCCAAAGGAGGTGGCCAGGTGGGGATGGGAGGCCATCCTTCCCAATGCCTCCCTAACAAAACCCTCATAAAGGGAGTTCAGAGATGCTCCTGGCTGTTGAGTGATTCCCACCTCCCTCTTCCTCGATGGTTCATAGAGAGGAGCCTGAGTTCCCCAAAAAGCATCCTCTTGCTGACCCAGCTCCCCCATTCACAGAGGGAAGGGGAGTTTGGTGGGGTTGTTCATCCAGAGTTTGCAAACCAAGGTTTCATGAAGTTGCAAAGAATCATAGAATGGTTTGGGTTGGAAGGGAACTTAAAGATCATCAAGTTCCAACCCCCTGCCATGGGCAGGGACACCTCCCACTACACCAGGTTGCTCAATGCCTCATCCAGCCTGGCCTTAAACTCCTCCAGAGAGGGGGCATCCACAACCTCTCTGGACAACCTGTTCCAGTGTCTCACAGTCCTCAAAGTAAAGAACTTCTTTCTTCTATCCATCCTGAATCTCCCCTCTTCCAATTTATGATTAACCCAGAAGGAGTAGTTCATCTCTTGATGTTATCCCCAGTCAACATGGCTGCATGATGGCCAGCCTACCCTAGCACATAGAGTTGAGGAAGACAAGCTACCCAGAGCTCCCAAAAAGAAGAAGGATAAGTTTTAAGGTGTCCACATGAAATCTGGTCTTCATCACAGTTTCAACCCAACCTTAATAGGAAAATAAAGTGATAAGAAAAGTAAGGGTGGAGTGAGAAGGAAACAGAAGGTCTCTTACCCTGCAAGGAGACCAGGCACTGAGGACAACTGAGTTCACAGAAGTTTGGAGATGTGAGTTTCACTGCTGAATATGACAAAATTAAACCTACCTACCTATAAACATCAACAGCTTGTGGTGGGGTTCCTATCTAAAGAACTAAGAACTCTTCACTCCTTGTAAACCTGACCTGCAAAAAAGGTGATCAGACCTCAAAAAACTACCACTATCTGAAGGTTGTAGCTGCCTTCAGAAAGGAGTGCAGGGACCTTTCACCCCAGGTCTGCAGTCAGAGGGTTCACAGCAGGACTCAAAGCATCTGTCAGGCTCTCTCCGAATGAACCGTGTTGGCCAACAACACATGAGAAAGTCCCAGTGAATGTGACCAAAAGCCAGCAGAGCAGGCACAGGTGAAAAATTCAAATCTGAGAATGGATGGAAAATTCCCCTGGGTTTTCACAGCGATTATGAACCCCCATGGCACAGCCCTCTTGGAAGTCCCCCAACATGGGACACCTTGACTTCCCACCCCTTTGTGTTCTGGGTTCCCCCTTCCTTTTTGTGTCCACCCCGTTGCCTTTTGTGCCAAAGTGACACAGACTGATGAGGATTATTTGCACGGCTTCCTCAGGGGACAGAGGGGTTTTCCTACTGCCCTTGTTGGGGGACAATAGAGCCATTAAGCATCTTCCCCAGGCGAGGGGAGCGGGGATACCTGGCCCCCAATGTGGGAATGGCCACTGCCCCTGCCAGCCATTAGCATCTGAATGAGAGTGATGCCTGCAGAACAACAGGCAATTATCCCACTGAAAAAGCTTTTTAAGTGGCATTAATTGCTGGCCACAGACTCCGGGCTCTCCCCGAATGAACCGTGTTGACAAACAGGATAAAAAAAAATATTGGATTTCCTGTGGGAAGTGCGAGGTGTGTGTGGGGTAGGGGAGGGGGAGTGAATTTGTAGGGTGAGGGGGAATTTGTAGGATTGTGGCTCCACTTTCATCCTCTGTTGTCATGCAGCAAGCAACACTCCACACCTAGTGACAGCCTCGTGGTTCTGGATGTATAAAGGAACCTAAATTTGGCCCTCGTGGCTTTGCAGTGCTTGTCTAGTTGGATGGAGGGGGGGGGAGTCTATGTGTTGCTGGATGGAATTAGCAGCTCCTTTGTCCCAAGGGTGTCTCTCGAGGCCCAGGTGTACCTTATTGTGCTTTGCAGAGAGGCAAAGTGGCACAGCCCTGAAACACAATCTCCTTTCACTAACAGGAGGTGGCTTTATCTTCCCCGGCTCTTTGAACGTGATAAATATCAGCCCAGGAACTGGGAGGGGATGTAGGAACATTCTGCAGTTGAAAGAAGAAAAATGTTTCATTAATACGTATTAATCTTTGTAAACCAACCTCATTGATAACAAATAAATACCTTGTCCTGCCTGTCAGGTGGCTGCAAGAAGGCTGTGTGAAGGTCACTGCTAGCACCATCCTGTGATTCCTTGGAAAATCACACTCAAATGGCCCTTTTTGATTCCTAAGAGCTGAAATGATTTCAAGGCTGACCTTGCATATGTGTGAAGAGCATCTTTCTATAGCTTCTTCCTGCAAAATGCAAGTCACTGACCTTAAAAAACGACCATAGCACTACTTTCTCCCCATGAGCACTGTCTCCCCTTCAGTGCCATCCACGTGTCCAGTTCCTGGACTGCTCTGAGATGACTCCTCAGCTCTCAGACCTGAGGGCTGTCAACTCAAGTGACCTAACTTCTGTGCCACTGAGTGGCACTTCTTTACAACCAGACCCTAAATTGTGAGAAATACCACAGCACTGCTGGCCCTGAAGTGCTCTGTGCCAGCTCTTCACAGGATGATCTGCCCCTGAGGATCCTGAGCCCCTGCAATCCTTTCCTCTACCCAGTGTACAGAGAGATCAGAAAGGGCAGCCTGCCCTAATGCAACAGCCCACAGTTGCAGGAACTCATTCTGCCAAAGCTGCCCCTGATGCTAGAAGGGACAGACCACTCCTGGTGACACATGGGGACAGCCTGACAAACCACTTTTGGTGGCTGAGTGTTTCAAAAACAAAGGCTCTTCCCAGTCCCCAGTGAGCTCTCTAAAACATGCAAGATAAGCCTCTAGGAACCAAACAAAGATGTCACCACGTTAGACATCTCTGAGAGCTATCAACTCTTTGTGGCCAGAGGACAGGGGATGCCATTTTCTGAGTGTAATGTTAGAGTCATAGAATGGTTTGGGTTGGAAGGGACCTAAAAGATCATCTAGTTCCAACCCCCCTGCCATGGGCAGGACACCTCCCACCACACCAGGTTGCCCAGTGCCTCATCCAGCCTGGCCTTAAACAACTCCAGGGATTGAGGGGGCACCCACAACCTCCTTGGGCAACCTCTTCCAGTGTCTCACCACCTTCACAGGAAAGAACTTCTTTCTTATTCCTCTCTAAAGCCTCACCATAACATCACACACTAATCAAATAACACTTAGAAAACTAAGTTGAAGGCAGGACATTATTAGCAACCTCATGAAGATGCTCATTATAAGAAACAACCTCCCTTTGAAGGCTGGCAGATGAATGTGAAGGAAGATTACTTTCCAGAGCTTTAGGTCACAGCACTGTCACCTAGCAGTAGCCTCCTGCCTTTCTAGCAATGATCCCCAGTGCCCACAACGAGGAGCTGAGCTTAAAATTCTGTTACTGTCACATTTGCCACAAAGCCAATATCCAGTGCACTTAGTAGGGCTCCTGGGTCTTTGATAAAGAGCAACTCTTCTTATTAGAAACAGCAGCGAGAAACAAAATGCCCTCCCTGAAGCACTAATTTCTACTTGGAGTTACAAAACCTTTTTTTCCAATCAAACCAGACTCCATTCAAGTGGAGAGGAAGATGAAATTTTCCTAGATATTGAGTTGCATGACAAACCTGAAACGTGCTTCCCTGTCCACTCAAGAATTTCCAGAGAGTTTCCAACAAACAGGGGTCATTTTATGGCTTGGAGCAAAAACCATGTGAAAAAAACTCTGGCTTTTGCTAATTTAGACCTCCAGCTCAGCAAGCCCCTGTGGGTGGCCTTTTGAAGTTGGAGCAGCAGATCTTCTGCCTGAGCAGGAATGGCTTAGTTCTCCCACAGACAGTGGCGTTTGGCCAACCTGCCCCATCTGAGGATGAGCCTTCTCACTTTTATCCCAGCTCAGAATTCCAAGAGGAATTAAAAAAACAGAAAAAAACACCCCCATGTTAAGGCATCTGTGGGGAAAGCTTTGAAAAAGCCTGTGCAAAGTCCAGCAGCAAAGCTTTGCCTCCAGCATGTGGATGAGAATGGGCTGCACGGCCAGAAAGCCCAAATATTAATTTAAGCTCCCACAACACTCCTGTCCAAGAAAGACAGTGCTAAAACAACAAGTGTGGGCTCCAGCAAACAAAAGATGGACCTCATGTGCTGCCAATAATACCCAGTCATCAGGACTAGGCTAATTTCCTCTCCTATTGCCAGATCCAGACCACAGATAATTAACTTAACTGCAGAAATACTCGATCTTTGTTGTTGTTGTTGTTGCTTTAATAAAAAGAATGCATCCAGACCCACAGAGGATATAAAGTCAGTCAGTTCTGCTCTTGTGGAAGACTTTGTCCTTGGTCTCTGCTGCTATGCTAATAAGATGATGATTGGGATGCTGGCAGGTAGGAAATGCCGGGTGTTGTGTCCTGAGAAAGCAAAATGCTGAAGCAAAGGATGTGGGGAATGCAAAGCAGCACATCGGCTGAAGGCAGGGCTGTTAAGCCGGTTCATTTGAAGGTGACTGTCTGGCTACACAGTAGGGTTAAAACAGGAAAAAGATGGACAAAATTATTTACCCTCAGGTCATTCTTCACTTACTTTAAAAGAAAACAAAAGAAAAGCCTTTACATAGCAATTCCTACAGCTGTAGGTCCAACCTCAGGGTGTCCCTCTCACAGCAAGCAGTTTAGGGTCTGGTGCAAACCCCTACTAATGCTTCTTTGCCTTAGCTTATTTGGGTAGTTTGGAAATTGCTCCCTCTCAGGCAGAAAAGGTGGCACCATGGAATCATAATCATTTAGGTTGGAAGGGACCTTTTAGATCATCAAGTCCAACCATCGTAGAATCATGGAATAGTTCAGGTTGGAAGGGACCTTCAAGATCATCGAGTTCCAACCCCCCTGCCATGGGCAGGGACACCTCCCACCACACCAGGTTGCTCAGTGCCTCATCCAGCCTGGCCTTAAACACTTCCACGGATTGAGGGGGCATCTACAACCTCCTGGACAACCTGTTCCAGTGTCTCACTACCCTCACAGGAAGGAATTTCTTTCTTCTCTCCAGCCTAAATCTCCCCTCTTCCTATTTACATCCGTTATTTCTAGTTCTCCCATCACATATCTTATTAAAAAGTCCTACCCCAGACTTTCTGTAGGACCCCCTCAGGTATTGATAAGTTACTATGAGGTCCTCTCTGATCTTCTCTTTTCTAGGCTGAACAACCCCAGTTCCTTCAGCCTGTCTTCATAGGGCAGTTGCTCTAGCCCTTTGACCAAGTTCGTGGCCCTCTTCTGGACCCGCTCCAATAGCTCAATGTACGTCTTATGTTGAGGACTCCAGAACTGGACACAACAGCCCAACTCTGATAAGCCTCATACCTAGACTGGGACTTCAACCATTGACCCTCAAATTAGGAGACAGATGTTCTCCCAACTGAGCTACACACATGCTGACCCTCTGTGCCACTCCCTTCAGCTGTGTGAGTCTCACACACAATCTGTTTAAGAAAACAGTGAAATAAAATCACTGAGCAGCTGAGTCATGATTCAAACCTGCACTTCAACACCTAAAATAGTTAAAAGTTTTTCCAGTTCCCACTCTTGCCTCAAGAGCTCATGTCCCAGCAGCTCTGTGCACATCAGAACCATCAAACCACCTTCATGAAGATCAAACGCATCTGATCCCCCCCTCCAGTCCTCTGGGGAAGCCAAGTGAGCAGTGTCAGGACAAACATAGAAAGACAAGTTGTCACAACATAAATAAAACCTTTTCCTGACATGCCTCAACAAAATGCACCCACACCTACAGCATTCTCATGGACAAACCTCCATCTGGACCTGCCCCTGCTGTGCTTCTGGGTCCAAGAAACATCCTCAAGAGTGGGGGTTCATTCAGACCTTTGGCTCCTCTTATAGCTAATGAGAGCTAAAGGTACCCACATCTTAGGTCACATATGGAGCAGGTGGACTTGGAAAACCTTAAAAAACCTTAATTTTATACCTTTAGGTAAGCACTAGGAATATTCTCTTGGAAAAGGCATGCTCAGAAGGGAGTGTCTGCAGTGTTGGTGTGGAGTGCCCCTTCCCACATTCCAAGGTACCCATGTCTTTGGCCACATATGGAGAGGTGGACTTAGAAAACCTTAATTTTATACCTTTAGGTAAGCACTAGAAATATTCTCTTGCAAAAGGTGTGCTCAGGAGGGGGTGTCTGCAGTGTTTGTGTGGAGACACTCAAGTGCTCCTTCCCACACTCCAAGGTACCCATATCTTTGACCACATATGGAGCAGATGGACTTGGAAAACCTTAATTTTATACCTTTAGGTAAGCACTAGGAATATTCTCTTAGAAAAGGCGTGTTCAGGAGGAGGTGTCTGCAGTGTTGATGTGGAGACTCAAGTGCCCCTTCCCACACTCCAAGGAAAGCTTGAGGGTCTACCCATATCCAGAACCTGAACCTCCTGCTCCTGTCTGTGATTCACAAGCAAAGGGACCCTGGATGCTGAAGGGAGTGGGGACACCCACACAGTGCACATCAGGCAATAAATAACCAGGTTTTGGAGGGTTAAGGACAAGTGTACCCTGGGGTGGGATGTGCAGGGGCAAGCACGGGGTGGTTAAGGTGGGTACCAGCAGCTGATGACTTGTTGGTTTTTATAAACCTCTAGAGATAGACTTTTTTTAAAGTTGTGTAAATCACAACCCTGAGAACTTCTGGCTCTAAATAAATGCATTTTTTTCTCTGTCCCCTCTCCAGGGGAAGATGGCACATGGGCACATGCAGAGCCAAGAGCTGGAGGAGAATGGACCCACCAGTGGGGTTGAGCACACAAAGCCATGGCAGCTGCCAAAGTGACCCGACCCCACCAGCTGCTCTCATTTAACGGGGCAACAGGGGAGTTGCAAGAGGCAGGAAGACAGAGAGGGAAGTAGTTAAGTTGGAATGAATTTGCCACTCCATATTTAACCAACCTCAAAACTATTAAACAAATCTAATAGGAAATAGCTTCCAAAATACCTCTGTGTTACCAGCTGGGGACCAGCTATGGCTTCAGCCATCTTGCAAATAGGTACAGAGGAAGGGGGGAGCTTCTCTCTTACTGCATCCCTGGCTTAGATCATCTATTTTTTTCCATCAACTGTTCAGGACAGTTGATGGAAGAAGCACAGAGAGTATCCAGCATCCCAAGTTGAGGAGCTGCAGGAAGCCAAGGGTATTCCCAGCTCCTGATTGAAGCAAAGCAGAGAATGCTGCAGGTGCTATGAGCAGAGAATGGCAGCCCAGGAGTCGTCAGTGTTTTTTCCAGCTCTCAAAAATAATAACATGTCCTAATAACATACTCCAACTCCTCACACATTAATTGCAACTTACCACCCTCTCTGCATCTAGAATAAAGAGGCAATTGGGAGATTTAAGGCTCCAGATGGAGTGGGACTGGATTGGACTGCCAAGAATACACAAACTCAGCAGTTAGACTATGGAGAGAAGCACTACAGCTAATAAACAAAAAGCAGCTTTTTCTTGCAAATAAGTGAATCCAAGCAAAACCCCTCCACATGGATTAAAATATTTAGAATCATAGAATGGTTTGGGTTGGAAGGAACCTTAAAGATCATCTAGTTCCAACTCCACTGCAATGGGCAGGGACACCCCCCACTACACCAGGTTGCTTAATGCCTCATCCAGCCTTAAACACCTCCAGGGATTGAGGGGGCATCCACAACCTCTCTGGGCAACCTGTTCCAGTGTCTCACCACCCTCACCATGCAAAACTTCTTTCTTCTCTCCAGCCTAAATCTCCCCTCTTCGAATTTGCATCCATTTCTCCTAGTCCTGCCATCCTGTACCCTATTAAATAGTCCTACCCCCTTTTGTGACAGCATATTTCTGGTTGCAGGATGTCATTAGTTACTGCCCCAGGTCCTTGCTCTGCTTTTGAATGCAGGGAATCACAAGGGTTTCCTGCCCTTGGATGAAGTTCCCCAGGAAGCAGCAAGCATTACAAAGAATTGAGTTTCAGCCTGATTATGATAGCTGAGTAGATCAGGATGAATTTTGTATAAACATCCTCCTCTCTGAGGATAACCAGCTGGGCATTTTAGGCTGATAACCCTGAGTGGTTCAAAGAGAAAAAGGCAAAATCTCTGGTGGAAAGGCTTGCTGGAAAACTGCAGGCAGTGCTCATCTTTGCTGGGATCAAAACAACATTCCCTGAGTGTTTTTTGGGGGTAATTAATGCTTGCCCAGCATCCTTGTGTCTTGCTTCTGGCTCCGGGGTTTTGAGGGATTCCTCGATGGTGCCCCAGTGCCGGGCTCCGAGTGCCCTCTGCCGGGGAGGGCTCGGCTGCTCCCCTCCTCCACACCCTTCCTTTTTCATCTTTTCAGGTTTTTCAGCCCTGTTAACCAGCTGGAATCAGGTTAGGGATGCTCCTCGCCTGGTTTGGGAATGGCTTTTGGGGTTTCAAATCACAAAAAATACTGGATTTTGCAACCAGGTGGAAATTGGGGATTGATGGCATAAGATTAACTCCCAGCTCTGCAGGAAGAATGTCAAAGAGGTAACCTTTCCCTCCTTGTTCCATCCCTCTGGTTGGAGCAGGCAGTTTTGTTCAGGTTTTGAGGGAAAAGAAGTTTAAATTTTTCCTTCTTTTATTTTCTAGCTACTAAAAGGCACAAAACTGCTCTACTTCATTCTCTGCATCTTCTCCATCTTTTAAAAATCTATTTCCAGTGAGAAGAGCCCACTTTTCTCTGCCATTTTGGTGCCACAGGCAGGCAGCTGGCACAGGCAATGCTTGGGAGTTGTTGGGATCCAAAAAGCATCTCCTCTTGCTTCCAGCCCCATTCCACACCCAGAGAACAGACCTCGAAGGTGTAGAACAAAGTCCAGCCTTGGAGTTTTTCTGCTGTTCCCATGGGAGCTGGGAAAGTGCAGAACAAACAACAACAACAATTATTCCAGCTGGAAAATATTATTTCTTTTGGCTTGTTCTCTGGCTCAGGGAAGGAGGGAGGGAGAGAGCTGGTTGGAATTACAGAAAGTATTTGTGATTGAGGAAAACAGCTTTTCAACTGAGTAATAACTTTTCTGCAAATGTTTTGAAGTTACTGTTATTGCTTAACACCTAAAATTAAACATCTTCTGTAAAAGTATTTCCTTTTTTTTTTTTTTTCTTCTCCCTCACTGAATTCCCCAGCTCTCAGTTTCTTTTCTTGAAAGATAAGACTCACAAAAGAATAATATACATTTCATTTCTCTGGCTGTTTTAACCAGCATCAACCCAACAAATAAACTGGACTGAGGAGATGGGACTCGGGGCCTCAAAGGTTGGAGTCTGCTGAGAAGAAACAAAACTTGGCCCAAACTACCTGACTTGTCTGACTCAGGAAAAGCAAGACCTGATCCTGCTTCCACTGCACATATTTTCTCCTGGTTTCAACAAGCAGGACTTGTTCCATTTTGCAAGTGAAGGCTCAAGTTGGCAACTCAGATGGCTCTAAGCTTCTTAGAATAAAAAAAGAGTATGAATTCATCTGCTGGGTGCAGTGGACTGCTTGTGCTGGCCTTCAAAGGTTCTTTTTGCTCTGCTAGTGCAGATGAGACCTGGGCTTTGACCCAGGTTGAAAGCATCATGGACCACCAGGCATCAGATCCTTGCAACTCTGCTCCTGGCACAGAAACATCAACCTGCCCTAACTGTAGCCCCATGAATGTACACACAGAGTCAGGGATTGGAAGGGATTCAAAGGGACCTCAAGAGATCATCTAATCCAAACCCTCTGCTGGGGCAGGAACACCTAGACCAGGTCATACAAGAAGGTGTCCAGGTGGAGTTTGAATATCTCCAGAGAAAGAGACCCCACACCCTCTCTGGGCAGCCTATGCCATTCTTCTCTCACACTCACTGTGGAAAAGTTTTTTTTCATACTTCTGTGGAAGCTCCTGTGTTCCAGCTTGCACCCATTGCCCCTTGTCCTATCACTCGAGATCATTGAGAAGAGCCTGGCTCCATCCTCCTGATACTCACCCTTTCCATATTTATAGACACAAATGAGGTCCCCCCTCAATGTCCTCTTCTCCAAGCTAAAGAGACCCAAGTCAGCTTTTCCTCAGAAGGGAGATGCTCCAATCCCTTCACCATCTCTTTGTCTCTGCACTGGACTCTCTCCAGCAGTTTCCTGTCCTTCTTCAACTGAGGTTCCCAGAACTGAAGACAGTATTCCATGAGGACACAGAGGTGTCACGTCATCAAGAAGAGTCACCTTAGAGAACTTAACTTTGGAAACTTTAAATGCTTCCTCCAAAATGACATTCCTGCTGTCTTGCACAGCCTCTGTGTCTGCAGGACAATAAAAGCAGGGAGGGGAAACCCACGGGCTGTTCCTGCAGCCAGGATGCTCTGTGCCCATCCATCCCAGTCACTGACCTGACAGCTCACCAGTTTCAGAGACTGGGACTCACTCACCTTGTCTGAATGATTCAGAGTGAGGTTACAAGGTCAAAAACCCACACCGTGATGGTCTGATTCACCACTCCAAGCTTTCAGCAGGCTTGCCTTACATGAAGATAGAGCTTGTGAATGCCCCCTCGATCCCTGGAGGTGTTTAAGGCCAGGCTGGATGCGACATTGAGCAACCTGGTGTAGTGGGAGGTGTCCCTGCCCATGGCAGGGGAGTTGGAACTAGATGATCTTTAAGGTTCCTTCCAACCCAAACCATTCTATCACTGTAAGATACACAGATTTGGGCTTTTCCGATGGCACAGAGAAAGAAAGATTTGTCCATCAAAGCTTGCCCCAGGCAGCACATTTAATGCTGCTCTCCAGAGAGCCTGCCAGATACCAAAGGCACAAACAATCAAGCAGAACAAACACAAAGACAGTCTGCTCTGTGGAAAAACACCAGGGCTTGGCTGCTAAATATTTAATACCAGGAACTCCCCTTCCTTTCTGCTTCCTCCTCTCTGTGCTGCCTTCAGCTCATGGTGGTTGCAAAGGGCAAGAGCTCTGGGGCACAGGAGAGCACTTTCCAGCCACCACAATGAACAGAACACAACAAAAGTGGGAACAAGCTGGATTCAAAATCCAAGTGGGGGGTTAGAGGAGCAAGAACATTTGGAGAAAGGCTTTGGGACTACTCTGCATCTGTCTTCCAGAGCTGTGCACTTCCCATGGGAGGCTTTGCATGTAGACCATAGCAGTATTGGAGCCTACCCTCCCCAAAATCACTACAGGGTGCTAGACAATCTAAGAACCTGCTTGAGCAAAGGTGGCTGGAGAGTGGCAGGACCCCACAGCCAAGCCCCTAAAATATCTCTGATCATTGCAGAGCAAAAGCAAGAAGCTGGAGCTACTGGGAACAGACCTGGAGGCAAATTTCACAAATGAAAAAGAAAACTACCAGTTGCTGACAAAAGAAATGATTCATGGAAGTGGTGCTTTCAGGACAGCTTTATTCTGGGAGGAGGATAAAAATGAAATAACACACACTTGGTGGCAGCTGGGAGAGTTGTGCTTCAGCGGACTTTTGGAGAGACTTTCCATAGGAAAAAAAAGCCTTTCAAGCACTGACCAAGTAGGACTTTTCAGAGGAACATATTCACACCTAATACATATTTATGTACATGTATGAATGTTATTTCAGGGGTTTGTGTAGTTTTGATCTACTTCCAGACAGAAAAGAAGGACGCAGCCAACCAGGCACAAATAATCCTCATTACAGCTGTGCTGACTCTGCGTCCCAGCACCCTAGAGAGGAAGCAGCATTTCTGCATAGTGACCATCTGTTCTTCCCACTGTGCCTCTATTTGGACAGGGAGAGGATCTCAAATAGCCTTTGTCCCACCTCTGTCACCCAACAGACATATTCTTACATTCTTAGATGGGTACCAGCACCCTCCATCCCTCCCTGGACCAAAGGAATATGGCAGGAATACAGCACTAGGAGGACACAAAGGAATGAAGGAAGAAGTTGAGCCTTTCATGGAGGCCACCAGCACTTAGAGAATGGTTTGGGTTGGAAGGGACCTTAAAGATCAACCTCCCTGCCATGGGCAGTGACACCTCCCACCAGGTTGCTCAATGCCTCATCCAGCCTGGCCTTAAACACCTCCAGGGATTGAGGGGGCATCCACAGCCTCTCTGGGCAACCTCTTCCAGTGTCACAGAAACACAGAATGACCCGGGTTGGAAGGGACCTCAAAGATCATGTAGCTCCAACCACCCTGCCCAGCAGGGCCACCAAACAAACACATTTACTAGATCAGGTTGCCCAGGGCCCCGTCCAACCTGGCCCTGAACACCTCCAAGGACGGGGCATCCACAACCTCCCTCGGCAGCCTGTTCCAGGACCTAACCACTCTTCTAGTAAAGAACTTCCCCCTAACATCCAACCTAAATCTTCCCTCCTTCAACTTGGA
>VZTY01021198.1:0-26881 GCA_013400935.1 Turnix velox | reverse complement strand
AGAGAGGGACAATCACCTCCCTATCCATGCTGACCACCCCTCGCCTGATGGAGCCCAGAGTGTCTTACCAACCTCACAGGAAAGAACTTCTTTGTTCTATCCACCCTAAATGTCCACTCTTCCATTTTGCATCCATTACTCCTAGTCCTGTCATCCTGGACCCTATTAAAAAGTCCCACCCCAGCCTTTCTGTAGCCCCCTTCAGGGATTGAGAAGCTACTCTGAGGTCCCCCCTGAGCCTTCTCTTCTCCAGGCTGAACAACCCCAACTCCTTCAGTCTGTCCTCAGAAGAGAAGTGCTCCAGCCTTCTCACCATCTTCATGGCCTCCTCTGGACCTGCTCTAGCAGCTCAATGTCCTTCTTATGTTGAGGGCACCAGAACTGGACACAGTAACTCCAGTTGGGGTCTCACCAATTCAATAAGCTCCATCCCTCATTGCCATCAAATAACAAAGCAGAGTTCTGCATCTCAAAGCACAGAACCCTTCAACAGAGAATCTTCCCAGTCCCTCAACCAGAGGAAACCCAAGTTTTAGGAAAATGAAAGCAATTTTAAAAAAATCAAACCAGACTCAAGCAACAAATCGAGTTCCTCTCTCAGTTAATATTTAATGTTGCAATTGGGTGGTTTTCAGCTGGGGGAAAGCACTGGGATTTCTTTGCTACAGATTGACTGTGTGAAACTCGGCGTGTCAAAAAAAAAAAAAAGAGAAAAGCAATTTTGTGAATATTTCAACATCTGGAGCCACTTAGTGGCAGGAAAAAGCAACTTCTTGAGAAGCACTTTTGATCTAGAGCCGTGGTTTTAAACCTTTTTCTATTCACAGACCTATAAAATTTCTCACTGCGTCACATATATCAGCTTACTGACCATCAGCTCCCTCATTTTGGTGAACTCTGGAGATCCTTCAAACACAGAAGTGTTTTTTTGTGCACAGACATGCATAAAACTGTTTCCTGGACCACTTCCCATCCTGGAGCAGGGAGCTGGTCACTTCATTAGGAGATAATCTGCACAAATGTTGTCTCTCCTCCCTTGACACAACTTGGCCTATTTTCTAAGGATGAGATTGTTGTTATCTTTGAAACTGGTTTATACTGGACCTGTGTCACCCTGGTAATATTTCTCAGAGCTCTACCCCAAAACTATGCATATGCTTCTGTTTTTATGTGAAAGCTCCCTCACACCAGAGAACTAATCCAGGCTCTGAGCGACATCCTATCTTCCTTGCTTGGCTCAGAGAGTCTCTGCTGGTGGCCATACTCCACCAACACTATGCAGAGGATTGGACTAGATGACCCTTGAAGTTCCCTTCCAACTCAACACATTGTATGATTCTTTGATCCAGGCTGAGACTGCCTTGGTGGAAACACCTTGGGCTTAGGACAGGTCCTCAGGAGGCTTTCTGTTTGTGAACCTATTTCAGCCAGAAGTAGGCCACATAAGAGACTCAGTCCAATAAAGTGAATAAAGCTGCAATTTGGTGCCTTTGGAGGCAGAGAATCTAATCACCATTCTCTTCTCCTACTCAGTTTTTCTTCTTACCTGTCCTCCACTCCCAATCCAGGCTTTGGTTTTTGCCCTTGCTTGGTTTGAGCTGCCCAATATCTCTGTATACAAGGTCAATACACTATCAAGGAGGAGACAAGTTGGTCCTCTGTGTTATACCTCACAGTGACAGGACAGGGTGAAAAGGGCTGCAGGTTATCCTAGGGGAGCCTTTCTTACTTATTTGACCAACAAACCTGCTTTATTAATTGGTCAAGGATTTGTTAGCATTTCACTGGGAAATCTACTCAAAGGACTTCTAGGAAAGCACATGAAAAACAACTGCTGTGTCCAACAAAGAACAGCATCCATCAGGGTTTCTATCCTATTTCTTCAGAGAGCATTTGATTAGTTTGGTTAATTGAACATGTAACACACTCTATTACCATCCACCATCAAAGGAGATTTTATGGCTCAAACAAATATGGCCATTATGAGCTGCTTCTGACATAACAAACAGGACAATTAGTGTTGGGGAGATGGTGTTTTATGTATGGCATTTTGGTAAATTGGCTGCTTAATCAAGGGGTTTTTTTCCCCATAAAAAGGCCACTCCATCAGTGGACTCTCTGAGCACTCAGTGTGAGACTGTGAGGGGACACAACTCCCAGCACTATGAGAAGATCAGTGTAACACAAATATTTTCCCTCATTTTAGGTTGATTTCCTTCAATGGAGATCTGTTAGAGAGCAGTGTAGGGGAAAGGGATCTGGGGATTCTGGTGGACAGCATGATGACCATAAGCCAGCAATGTGTCCTTGTAGCCAAGAAGGACAATGGCATCCTGGGGTGTATTAGGAGTGTTGTGGTTAGTAGGTAAGAGAGATTCTCCTCTCCCTCTACTCTGCCCTGGTGAGACCACATTTGAGTCCATTACTGTGTCCAGTTCTGGGGCCCTCAGTTGAAGAAGGACACAGCACTGCTGGAAAGAGTCCAGTGCAGAGCCACAGAGATGATGAAGGGATTGGAGCATCTCCATTATGGGAGACATTAGGAAGAAGTCTCTTCCCCATGAGGGTGGGGAGACACTGGCCCAGGTTACCTAGAGAGATGATGGAGGCCCCATCCCTGGAAAGATCCAAGGCCAGGCTTTATGAGGCTCTGAGGAGCCTGATCTAGTGCAGGATGTCCCTGTCACTGCAGAGAGGTTGGACTAAGTGGCTTTGAAGGGTCTTTCCAACTCAATAATTCTATGTCCAACAAGACACTACACTACCTTTTCCATACTGCAGGCTATCAGTGCTACACACAGCTGTCACCATGTCTCCCACCACAATGAAATGCCAGCCGGAAGGGCCAGTTCTCCCCAAAACTGGCTAGGAATGAGCCTTTGGCAGCGGCGTTTGGCTCAGGCTTCCTTCCCTGGGCAGCGCCCGGAGGTGCCGGGAGCGGCGCCGGCGGCGGGTTCAGCACCACGGACAGCGCGCGGGGCCGCCCGCAAGACTCGAGGGGGGCCGGCGGGAGCGTGTCCAACCCCAGCCCTAAAGGGGGGGACATGGAACAGCCCCAGGGCTGGGGACAGGCTGTGACAAGTGTTTGGTCGCATCTGCATGAGGTGGGGGGATTGGAGCATCTCCCTTATGAGGAGAGGCTGAGGGAGTTGGGTCACTAGCTTGGAGGAGACTGAGGGGTGACCTCATTCATGTTCATAAATACATAAAGGGTGAGTGTCAGGAGGACGGAGCCAGGATCTTCTCAGTGACCTCCAATGATAGGACAAGGGGCAATGAGTGCAAACCGGAACACAGGAGGTTCCAAAGAAATGGAAGAAAAAAATTTTTCACAGTGAGGGTCACAGAACAGGCTGCCCAGAGAGGGTGTGGGGTCTCCGTCTCTGGAGACATTCAAACCCCACCTGCACGCCTTCATGTGTGACCTGACCTGGGTATCCCTGCTCTGGCAGGGGGATTGGACTAGATGATCTTTTGAGGTCCTTTCCAATCCCTGATATTCTGTGATTCTGTGATATGGCTGAGGAATAAAAATTAATTTTTTTTAAAAGTTGCCAGATGGGAGTTACAGTTTGGAGCTTTTTCAGAAATTCAGCTCTGGAGTGCTCAGCACAAGGACATGGACCTGCTGGGCACCTCATCTATGAAGACAGGCTGAGGGAGCTGGGGTTGTTCAGCTCTGAGGACATCTCAGGCCCCGCCCCCAGAGACATCCAAAGCCAGGCTTGTTGAGTCTCTGAGCAACCTGATCTAGTGCAGGATGTCTCTGCTCACTGAAGAGAGTTGGACTAGATGGCCCTTTAAGATCCCTTCAAACTCAACACAGTTCTATGGTTCTATGACCCAGGCTGAGACTGCCTTGGTGGAAACACCTTGGGCTTTGGGCAGGTCCTCAGGAGGCTTTCTCTTGGTGAACCTCTTTCAGCTAGAAGTAGGCCAAGCAAGAGATACAGTTCAAAAAAGGGAATAAGGCTACAAGTTGGTGCCTTTGGAGGCAAAGGATATAATCACCAGCCTCTTCTACTCTGTTTTTCTTCTTACCTGCTCTCCACTTCCATCCCAGACTTTGGGTTTTGCCCTTGCTTGTTTTGACTTGTCCAATTTCTCTGTATATGATCAACACACTATCAAGGAGGAGACAACTTGGTCCTCTGGGTTGTATCTCATAGTCTTCAAGAACAGATGGGGAAGGACTCATTATCCAGGAATGGTACAATGTAACAAGGTGAAATGTTATTAAACTGAAAGAGGGGAGATTTAGGTTAGATATAAGGAAGAAATTCTTTGCTGTGAGAAGTGTGAGACCCTGGCCCAGGTTGCCCAGAGAAGCTGTGGTTGCCTCATCCCTGGAGGGGTTCAAGGCCATGTTGGATGTGGCTTGGAGCAACCTGGGCTGGTGAAAAGTGTCCCTGCCCAGGGGAGGGGTGTGGAACTCAATGATATCAACTCTCCCTTTCAACCCAAACCATTCCCTGCCAATTTAACCAGCTGGTTAAATTAACCAGACTAAACAATGTCCAGCAAAACTCAGCGTTGATCACTGAAGTGTGGGTGTGTGGTAAGGAACAGCAATTTGGGAGGGAACAGTCCATCAATAAATCACTGACTGATGGTACAAACCAGACAATGCAGAGACCAACAGCAGAAGGGTCTGAGCATCTTCCACTAGCAAATTCCTGAGTGCCAACACAAGTTACCATCTATTATGATCTATTTGTTTCTGCAGCCCTCTGACAAACAGTAAAAAGGAAGGTCTGCTTGTATTGAAACACAATAAAAAAAACACCTTGGAAGAATTTTATAACCTGCTTCACTCTAAGCCATATAAAGGCCTAGAAATGGAGTTGGATTAGAAATGAGCAAGTACCATTGCAGTAAAAAAGGCCCATTAACATGTAATGTCCTGATGGAGGTCAAAAACCTGTGAATTCTGTGGTGTTTGGAGAACTGCCATCCTGGGGATGGGCTGCTGGACAGGCACAGTAAATTATCTGAAATGCCTGCCTCTACCAGCAGGAGCCAACTCTCCCAAAGAGATGACAAAACTCTGCTCCTCTGCCTTGATATATTTAACACAATGAATGTCAGTAACTGGCTTGACTCGACTGGGCAGGGGAAAGGTAAAATAACTCTCCAGAAGATTATAATCTGATTCCTCTGCAAAAGAAATCTATCTCCATTACTGCCCCACACCCCTCCTGCAGTTTCCAATTGGCCTCAGTGTCAGAAGAAGGGCTTTCATGATGGATCTGGAGCACTTATTATGACAACACAAGGCATCAACACTGCCCAACATAAAACAGCTTGAAAGCCTCTGATTTCAAGCTAAACACAGCAAGGGAATCTTCTTCCACCAGGGAAATTAAGGCTGCTTCAGAGGATTATGGTGGGAGCATAATATTTTTGTTTCAGGGAATCCTATACCACTCTTTAGCCCAAAGAACACTCTTGGAGTTTCAGATACTCTGAAATCTCCTCCTTCCCCCCACCAGAGAACATTTCCCTCTTTAATGAAGAGGAAAGATGAGAACATAAAATCAACAAGTACCTAGAGCATCCTTTTACAACATCAGCCAAATCTCTCACAGGAAAGATTTCAGATGCTGGAGTCCTTATGGCCAGAGTCCCTGGGTGCAAAGAAGATAATGATTTAGAAAGTGGGCTACAGTACCTGAAGACACAGCACTCAGAGAGCTTCCCTGGTGGTATCTGAACTGGCTTTCTTCACCCCTCCTGCTGCAGTAGAGCAACCATGCAGACAAAAATCAACCTGTGCTCAAGTGATCCCTTTATTAGCAGGGTTCTCCACCCAAGGAGGGGGAGCATTTACTTGTAAGGGGTGTCCATTCTCCTTCCTTCAGACTAGTTCTGCTAAATGTGGCCAAAATCAGGTCCTTCTCCTTCCCAGTATATTAAAGAAGCTTTCCTTGCCGTCTCTCTCCTTATTTTCCATATGAGACTTCCTTGACAGGACTAGGAGTAATGGATGCAAATTTGAAGAGGGGAGATTTAGGCTGGATAGAACAAAGAGACACTGGAAGAGGTTGCCCAGAGAGGTTGTGGATGCCCCCTCAATCCCTGGAGGTGTTTAAGGCCAGGCTGGATGAGGCACTGAGCAACCTGGTGTAGTGGGAGGTGTCCCTGCCCATGGCAGGGGGTTGGAACTTGATGATCTTTAAGGTCCTTTCCAACCCAAACCATTCTAGGATTCTTTTGACCAGAAGTCTACAACGTGAGGGCTAAGATACTCCTGTATCCTCTGAAAGGAGGTTTAATCTTCTCAAGAAATACGTGAAACTCCAACTGGAAATGAACTTGACAAACTGTAGAACCCAGGAATTTTGTGTCCCAGGGCAGAGCTCTTCTGAGCACAACTGCCTTATAAAGGTACACCCAGCTACTGTGCTCTGTGGTGCAGAGCCCTTTCCTTTTCGAATGAGTCATTGCACAAATACCTTATGGATTAAGTTCTCCTAGCACAGGAGCTTGGAATTAATGGATCCCATCTCATGTACATGGCAGCATCTCAGCTGCAGGGCCCTTCCACACTGGGAGCTTTGGCAGAAGGACCACTTTCAGCCTCTCTGGGAATGTTACACTCACAAACCCAAGTTTAGAAGCCCCCTAAGCTAAGACTCCAACTAAAGGATTTTTTTTTTCTTCTCTAGGATGTCAATTTCAGATTTAGGAGCCCGAACTCCACCTACAATATGACTTTTTAATTGTGTCCAGACCCTCAACACCTCTGCAAGCCCAGCCCTTAGCAATAAAAATCCAATTACCCAAGACTGGAAAAATTCTTCACACTGCAGCAGACATGTACCATAAAGCACTCCACCCTTTTGACTCAGTGGCACCTATTTAGGTGCTTTAAAGCTACACTTGGGCTGAAGATTTTCTAAACAGGGTGAACCTAGAGGTGCTTGAATACAGGGCTGCATGCAACCCCTCATGCTGGCTGTCCCTCAGCTTCTTCCCCTGGAAATGTGCTGCTGGATCAAAGCTCTAATCAGACTGCATTGCCCTGGGCACTCACAGGGTCAGCATCCAGGTCCAAACACAGGATATCAACACATCCAATTCCCTCTCATGCCAAATGCTACTCTTTTCTTCTTCATCCCTGCACCAGAAGGTGAAAGATGAAATGTAAGAGATGGGAGAGAAATTGAAAATGGCTAATCTCTAATTTCAGCTGATAATTTGCTTTGGCCTTTAGGGTATTAAAATTATAACACTCTCAGACTGTATTAAAAAAGGCATCCATTCTATGATTGACAACTTCCCTAATAACTTTTTTCTTTTAAGAAAGCATTATATCTAGTTAATCTTTAAATGAAGTCAATTACGGCTTCTATCTTTAAGATCAAACACTCTCCTAACCATGCAAGGGAGAAAAAATCCCAGCATTTATTTCTATTTTCTGACCAGGTTGGGCACCCAAGGAAGAACATCATGTCTGATCACCTAAGATAAAATGATCAAATTATTTTGGCTACCTTCTCTCTGTACACCAAACCCCACACTGCCAGAGTGCTTCTTCAGTGAAAGATTTCAGAAGTTGTACAGATCAGACAGTCACTCTCACATTGCAAAGGTCCCTTTGTCACTTCAAGTGACAGTCAGACTAAGGCTGTACCCCCAGAGCCCTGGCTGACATGGTTTTCCAAGATGCTGCAACACCTCACACCCCCAAGGCTGCAGGTAACCAAGAGATTGCCCACACATGGAGTGCTCTCCATGCTCTCCACCTTATTTGTCTGCTCTTGACCTGTGGCAAGGCTTTGTACCAGCCAAATTCACTGGGTCTGCTTGAAGGGTTTTCCCACAAAGATGATGAAGAGAGTGGAGCATCTCCCTTCTGAAGAAAGGCTGAGGGAGCTGGGTCTCTTTAGCTTGGAGAAGAGGAGACTGAGGGGTGACTTTATTCATGTTTATAAATATATAAAGGGTGAGTGTCAGGAAGATGGAGCCAGGTTCTTCCCAGTGACCTCCAATTATAGGACACAAGGAAATGGGTACAAACTGGAACACAAGAGACTCCACAGAAATAGGAGAAAAAAACTTAGGGTGAGGGTGAGAGAACAATGTCCCAGGCTGCCAAGAGAGGGTGTGGGGTCTCCTTCTCTGGAGACATTCAAACCCCACCTGGACACCTTCCTGTGTGACCTGGTCTGAGTGTTCCTGCTCCTGCAGGGTGATGGGACTGGATGATCTCCTGAGGATCCTTCCAATCCCTGACATTCTGTGATTCTGTGAAAAGGAATGCCCTAATGAAATTTAGCCACTTTGCAAGACTGCAAATTCATTTCTTTCTTTCTTTTTTTTTCCCTGTGGGAAATCACCAAAACATTTTGCTTTGGCAAACTCAAAATTCGTTGTCTGGATTTTGACATCACAGCATGTTGGAAGAACAAAAACCAAATCCAAGCTGCTTGGCCAAAGCACTCTGAGCTCCATCCATCTGGAAAGACATCAAACTACAGCTCCTCAATCCCTAAATGAGGGCTCTAACCACAGTGCACTCAGGGGCCAAGTCCAAGAGGCAATCACAATAATGCACCTTTCCAAGCTAGGTGTCAAATGGAGGGCAACTATTTTTGAAACCTGCTTTCACCTATCTCTCAGGCACAGGGAGAGTTTCTTCTGACAGAGTAGAATCATAGAGTGGCTTAAGTTGGAAGGGACCTTAAATATCATCAAGCACCAACCCTCTGCCCTTGGTTGGGACACCTCCCACCAGCCCAGGTTGCTCTAAAGCCCCATCCAACCTGGCCTTAAGCATTTCCAGGGCTGATCTTCCACTGGACAGCTTTCTCTGAGATTAGCTCTCTCCTGACACTACCAAAGAAAACCCAACCCTGCTCTGAGGGCTGTGCAAGAGGATTCTCACTGGAGCAAAGAAAAACCTTGGTTTGTAGGGACCATTTGTCTCCATAACTCCCAAATTCCCTTCAAAGATGGGCTGAGGCCACCACTTTCTTCAAAGCAGCCTGTGAAGCAGATCTCAGTGGCCACAGCATCTTCCTTTCCCCCCAGCATTTGCCACCTGTGCCACAGGTGAAAGGATGGAGCCCTATCACTTTGCAATCAGACTCTCCAGTCTGCTGGCCCTTTGTTTTCCTTCCCAGTAAAGGATATCTGATTGGGAACAGCCAGGGCAGCACCTAGGATTAAGAGAGCCCATATTAGTCCTTTCCTCCCTGCAATTTCAGTGGGGTTTGGAGCAGGTGCCTCACACTGCATTCCCCTGGGCTCTGGCTTGGCCGCCAGCCAGTCTGAGGACAGCTCAAAGCAGCTGTCCCCTCCCATGGCAGAGCTTGGACATTTGAGTCCATGAGGCCACATGTCACCAGGAAGGGCAAACACCACCATTGCCTTCACTCTAATCTGAGATAATTCCCTCTTAGAAAGTTATGATGGGGTGATGGATGTTTTCTTTTCTTCTTCTTAGCAGCCAGGCTGGTAAGAAAACAGATGAGGATGACCAGGAAACATTCCAATCTGTTTTCTTTTCCCAGCACTTCAAATGAAGAAGCCTAAAAGCATCTGAGCACTTGGTGTGGACACCTGTGTATGGAAGTGCCTTCTGAGCAGAGACTCGACATAAGAAAGAAATTCTTTACAGTGAGGGTAGTGAAACACTGGAACAGGTTGCCCAGAGAGGCTGTGGACGCCTCCTCTATGGAGATGTTCAAGACCAGGCTGGACAAGGCACTGAGCAGCCTGATCTAGTGGGAGGTGTCCCTGCCTATGGCAGGGGGGTTGGAACTCGATGATCTTTAAGGTCCCTTCCAACCCAAACCATTCTATGATTCAATGAGAGAGAGAAGAAATGCAGTCTTTCAGAGCATGTTTCTCAGTTCACCCTCATGAGACCCATCTCTAGCTTTACAACCCCTAAAGATACTATTGGGAAATTTGCAGCTGATGAGAGGGGACAAGAGAAAACAGCTGGACCTAAAGTTAAAATTTCACCTCCTTTCAAACAGTTGGAAGCTGACAGAAAGCCATTTGGTGTCTTAGATGTGAAATGATGTTTGTACACACACAAACCCTTTTAAAGAGCAAGTTATCCATCAGCTGCCAGACCTGTGAATTAACACTCAAACATTACAATGTGTTGAATAAAGTAGGTGTGAAATATCTCCTTCAGTCTAACCACAAGTCAGAGACTGACTCAGGAATCAATAGCAAAGACCATGGTGGGTTATAAAGAAGGTCAAATTAGATGACCACAGCAGTTGCTTCAGCTTCAAATTCTATTAGAGGATGTGAAAGAGAGAACAAGAGAGAAACAAAGCATTTACCTTACTTTTGCCTCTGCAAATTCAAAGAACTTGGGGGAAAAAAAAATAAATCAGTTGGTGTACCAGCAAACCCTCATCAAATGTGAGCCAGGCAAATATCATTCACTCCAGGAGACGAACCAGCTATGGTGGAAAAGCTACCTAATTCCTTTAAGGTCAAAAATAAGCCCAGCATCAGGATCTGTACACAGTAACTGTTGGCCACTCTTAGGTTGCCCTTCAGTAGTTGCCAGCAGATGACACAAACTGGGAGGAGTGGCTGGAAGGCTGCACTGCCTCCAGTGAGACCTGGACAGACTGGAGAGTTGGGAGAGGAGAAATTCAATGAAATATAAGAAGTGCAGGGTCTTACATATGGGTAAGAACAACCCCATGTGTCAGTATAAGCTGGGGACTGAGCTGTTAGAGAGCAGTGTTTGGGAAAGGACCCTGGGGATCCTGGTGGACAGCAGGGTGACCATGAGCCAGCAAAGTATCCTTGTGGCCAAGAAGGCAAATGGCATCCTGGGGTGTATTAGAAGGGTCATGGTCAGTAGGTGGAGAGAGGTTCTCTTCCCCCTCTGCTTTGTCCTAGTGAGGGCAGGGAAATATCTGTAATGCATCACCTCAAGGAAAGGAGGATATGCTCTAGCCCTTGCTTTTCTGTAGATGACTAGGGTAAGGTGATGGGTAGGGGACCATGTCATCTCCTGTCCATGTTGTAGGTGACAGGCTGTGCTGCCACATGTCTATGTGCTGGAGATGGCTGTGGTGTGGTGGCTGCTTGGCTCTCACCAACACATCTCCATTTCCACAGCTTCCAGCATCCCTGTGGGGGGAGAGTGTGTCCCCACCACAGTCTTCCAGAGGCAACATGTTAAATTAGTAACCAATTTGGAAGCATATAGTAAGTTGGGTTGGTAGGGACACTCCAAGGCCATCTAGTCCAACTCCCCTGCAGTGACAGGGACATCCTGCACTACATCAGGTTGCTCAGAGCCTCAGCAAGCCTGGCCTTGGATGTGCCTGGGATGGGGTCTCCATCACCTCTCTGGGCAACCTGTTCCAGTGTCTCATCACTCTCATGAGGAAGAACTTCTTCCTCATGTCTCATCTAACCCCGTCCTGCTCTAGTTTCAAACCACTGCCCCCTGCATAAGCATCTTTCTTACATAAAAAAGCCTTGCTGCATTCATCAGAGCTTTGGGGAGCAAGAGAGGGGTGCTGAGCAGTGAGGCAGCCTGAAAGATGGCATTAAATAGTAGCAAATAAAGCAGGATGCCAGAAAATTATCAACACCAACAAAGTTGAGCAGGAAAAAAAAAATCAGCAGCAATTCCCAGCCTCCTCCAATGGTGTTCATTATGCATTCAGCACAGAGGAATTTTCACCAACTTTCTTCTAAAATGGACCTGTTTAAATGTATAAAATGTGGAGCAGATTAGGTGATTCTTTAACCAGGCTCCCAATGGGACTGACTTAAGTGGAAACAGCTCTTTAGAGGAACATCCTGAAATTTGTTTTGACTTATCTCCTGAGCTGTCTAGAGATTTATATCGTCACTGTTAGATGTGGTCTCCTAACTCTGCCTCCAGCTTAAAATAGCTAAGGAAATGGCTTTCTAAAAGGCTGTTAAATAACAGTAATGCTGGCAAAAAACCATAATGTTAATTTTTCTATCCTGCATCAAATGGGGGAGCATCTTATTGATCTGCTCAGGCTCAAAAGAAAATTTCCTACAAGTTCAAGGAACTGGTTGTTTGAGCAGATTACATTACCCAAATTGTCTCCTGTGGGACACCCCATCATTTATTGCCTTTTATGAGAGCTGTTCCTTTTCCACTACGTGCTCATGTCACCCTCGCTTTAAAACTCTAATGGAATAATTAAAACCATCCCAAAAAAGTACAATTTCTCAAAAAAATGGGCTTCTGGACAACCAAAACTATTTAGAAAGAAAATGCAAGGGGTTTTCTGAAATGCTTAGAATCATAGAATGGTTTGGGTTGGAAAGGACTTTCAAGATCATCTGGTTCCAACCCCCCTGCCATGGGCAGGGACACCTCCCACTAGACCAGGTTGCTCAATGCAATGGTTCAATGGCTCTTTGGGATCCCAAGGCCCTTTAGGGAAATTATTGGGTTCTCACAGAACCATCTGGAGCTCAGCTCCATACATGGTGAGCACCCAATGGATTCCCATATCTCAGACCTCATTCCTTATCCTGTAACAAGATGCCTCTGCAAAACCTGACTCCCAAAGTTTCCAGCAGCATCCCAGAGCATCTCCCCTGGTGTTCAGATGTTCAAAAAACCCAAATAAACAGATAAATAAACCCCAAACAGCCCCACCTCGTGCTGCTGCCTCCCCTTTCTCTCAGCCATCCAAGTGCTGCTCCGCAGAGATAAGCCCCTGGCATTTTCCCTCCCAGCCTCCCATCAGCCATTATCATAAGAAAGTGCAAAGCATCCATCAGCCTCACAGCCCCATGATTTATGTTCAAAGTTGGGATTATCTATTCTGCTCAAATCCCTTCAAACAGGAAACGGGATAAAAAGAGAATCGGACTCAGCAGATAAAATTGGAATATAGGTTCGTGCAACAGAATGACAGGCAGGTTTTTATCTCCCAACCACCTCATTTTGTCAGGAACTGTTGGTTATCCCCAGCCAGGGACTCGTGATATGACCTCAATGACATTCCTGCATCTTTTGCTCTGCTTGAGCTGTGCATAGGGAAGGGTTTGTGAGGCTCTGTCCTAGGGATGGGGTAATAATCCAGCACTAATGTGGGACCCTGGTTCCCCAGCAGGGCAGCAATAGAGACTTCAGCCCCTTTTAACCACCAACAGATCAGAGAGGTTGTGGATGTCCCCTCTCTGGAGGTGTTTAAGGCCAGGCTGGATGAGGCATTGAGCAGCAGCCTGGTGTAGTGGGAGGTGTCCCTGCTCATGGCAGGTGGGTTGGAACTAGATGGTATAAATAAATTTTGAAATTCAAAATCTTCAGCCTTATTATTTCTTCAGCAGAATATATTTTACTGATTTATTTTGATTCTTTAATGGGAAAAAAAGCTAAATTTTTTTTTTTAAATCTGGATATTTTTTATTATCTCGCTGCTGGATTTATGTTTAGTGTTTAGAGAGAATTTCTTTCCTCAATAATAGGAAAAAGAAATCATTTAATCCAATATCAGAGAGCATTCCAGAAGAGAATGTGAGGAAAAGCTTCTCAGACTGGACAAGGAACTGAACAACCTCATCTAGTGGAAGGTGTCCCTTCCTGTGGCTGTGGGGTCAGAACTAGATGACCTTTAAGGTCTCTTCCAACCCAAACTATTTTATGATCCTATAATCTTTAAGGTTCCTTCCAACCCAATCCATATGATTCTATGATCTTTAAGGTTCCTTCCAACACCCAAACCATTCTATAATCTCCTCATTACTCTGCCTCTACCCCAATATCCACAATTTTACCCTATCCATTAAGAGGAATGAAAAAAAAAGAAGCAATCAATCCACTGAGACATGGCACAAATAAATACCCACCAGCACTGGTCCATCTATCAAAAAGAAGAACAAGTTTTCCAGTGTTGGCTCTTTTTTTGGCTACATCTTTTTCCAGCATACCAGGAGGCAGGGTTGGGTAATTTATTAGCTCCATGTGAGGAATAACTTCTCTACCCTGTAACCATTCCGCTTCATCTCTCTTTATTCTGCTTAATTAGAGGCTATTATTGCTGGCACAGTAATGAGACTTGAGCGAGTGGGATCACAACAGGCTAAGGTAGAATGCTTTCTTAATGCAGTAGGAACCTCTCTGACAAGACAGCCATTCATTACTTCCACAGAGTGAGGCACAAAGGCACTTTGTTGGGGTTTTTAATTGATTGTGACTCTGCCTCACTTGGGCTGTGGGGTTGTATTCACAGGCAACACTGGGTGGTTTGAGAAGTAAGAGAAAAAAGAGCAGATGACCACTCTGAATGGAAGGGAGGGATAGGAGGAGAGCTCAGCCCACTAAAAGCATCCTTTGGGTTGACTGCTGAGATGCAAGGGGGGGTTTTCCTGCTGCCTGCACAACACCAAGACTGATGGACCACCCCTTGCTCAAACAGAAGCAGGCAGAAGAGATGGTCAACAACATCACTTGACCAACTCAGACATTTTTCTTGTCATCTGTTTGTGACACATTTCCTTCCTCCAAACACTGAAGAACTAGAAGATCCTTAAGGTCTCTTCCAACCCAAACCATTCTATGATTCTACAAAGAAATTTCTGCACCATTTTTATGTCTACACAGGGTTTTGTGATATTCCTGAGGATGACCCAAATAAATATCCCCTTCCTTCTTTTCCACTCTGGAAAACATACCCAAGTAAGGATAAATCCTTCTGACCATTGAGAGTCACTCAGATTCTCTTAAAGGTACCATGGCCAAAATGGATTCTGGCTGTTGATGTGTCTCTTAGAGGATTGGAGGCTCACTAGGAGGGGACTGAGGAACAACAGGCTGCTGGTAGCAGAGTTTTCAGCAAAGAAAAGAGATTTCAGCTGTTGTGACCCTGGGTCAGACAGACATAGAAGAAAAATGTGAAACCTATTTCAAAAAAGCTGTTCAGGAAAAGAGGTAGAGTGATCATCAGACAAACAGGAGTCCTGGCCCCATCTAGGAGCTGGAGGATGAACCAACTGGTCTCCTTTGGCCCCACTGCCTCAGTGGTCCTCTGCAGCACTGCCACAGGGATGAAGGAGGGATGTTTTGCAAGAGATGTCACTGTGCTTGGTGAGGGACATGCTGAGATGGTGATAGAAATGGAGCAGGAGGATCTGAATCACCAGGAGAATGGCCATCAAAAGCCTGTTTGGCAAAGCCAGGACACAAAACAAAAGTCACCCCCACAACTGAGTAAACTGATGAAGTGCCACCAACCCAAGCAGTGACTGTATCACCTTCTCCTCCTGCCTGTCAACCCCCTGAGAGTGACATTTATGATATGGAATATTCCATTGGCCATTCTGTCTTTATTCCCTCACATCTTCTATGAGTTGCTGAAAAAAATCCTTATAAATATAAGCATCACCTGGCAACAACTAAACTAGTATTTATTATTGACATTCCTCTCATACCAAACCTGAAAACACAGCAACCACTAGAAAGGAAAATCAACTCTCTCCTAGCTGAGACCAGGACAGAAGCCCACATCTGCTTCTGTTATTTTTAATAATGTTTTAAATCCAAATAACATTGGTGTTATTCTTTATCATTTGAGGAATTCAAGATGAGATTATGCTGAAGGAGGCTGTGAGACAGCCAGACCTCAGCAAACTAAGCTGACAGGACAAGTTCAGGGCAAGAGGCTGGTATAAATTATGTGGTGCTATTCTACACCAGTGAAGAAGCAATCCTGGATCCCAAGCAGAGCTGTTGGCAGCTGGGACTGTTTCTCATTTACTCCAGGATGAGGAGCCCATCGGGATGAAAGAAAGGGCCACGAAGACCTTTCCTTACCTTTCCTCATTTACTCAGAGGCTTCATCTAAAGATTCACAAAGGGCAGGAGATTAATCGTACCAGCTGCCATCTCTGTTGTGTAAAACCACAGAATTAGGACCTTTCAGCTCCTTTTCTCCTGTGCCTGACACAGCTCTGGGAGATTTATAGGCTCCCAGCCCTGGGCATCTAGAGGTTTTGTTCTCTCTGACCCTCTCTCACTGGCCTACCCTTCATCTTAGATCTGACTCCTAGATTAGATACCTCCTTGTCCATTTTATTAGAGAAATGCTCCATTTTCCAACCCCAAATTGCCCACAAACTGTTCTAGACACTGCTCACTCTGCTCCTGGTGCCTCCATCATAGAATGGGTTGGGTTGGAGGGGACCTTAAAGATCATGGAGTTCCAAACCCCTGCCATGGGCAGGGACACCTCTCACTACACCAGGTTTCTCAGTGCCTCATCCAGCCTGGCCTTAAACACCTCCAGAGATTGAGGGGGCATCCACAACTTCTCTGGGAAATCTCTTCCAGTGTCTCACCAGCCACATAGGAAAGAATTCTTCCTTATCTCCAGCCTGAATCTCCCCTCTTCCAATTTGCATCCATTACTCCTAGTCCTGCCACCCTGGATTCTATTCAAAAGTCTTACCCCAGCCTTTCTATGGCCCCCTTCAGGTATTGAGAAACTGCTCTGAGATCCTCTCTGAACCTTCTCTTCTCCAGGCTCAACAACCCCAACTCCTTCAGCCTGTGCTCCTCTGGGAAGTGATGCCACAGCTCAGGAACTTCAGGTATGAATGATCAACTTGGTCTGAGCAAAGACCCAGAACTTTGACAAAATCAACCCAGTAACACAGACAGCCTTGCAGTGAGGTCCCTCTGCCTGGTGTGTACACATCCTGCCAGAGCCCAGGGTTTAGCTGCTGGGTCTGGGTCCTGACAACTTGATGTATCACAGACAATGCACACAGGGAGGCTGAAGACCAAACCCACCAGGCTCTTGTTCTTCCACATGAAATAGGGCTTTCAAGCTGGATGAATTGTCCCTGCAAGGCTCTCTGGTGCCCCAGGATGAGAATTGTTCCAGGGGCCCAAAGCATTGATGCAAGCCAAAACCTAAGCATCAAAGTCTTTCTCTGCCATGGGCTGAAAGTGCTGGTTTGAAAATATTCCCAAAACATGCTTTTGCATCTGGAGAAACCCAATATTCTAGAAATAAGTGGGAGAGCTTCCCTATACTCAGCAATGTCTGCAAATGTTCAAGCAAAACAGTTAAGGATCCTTCAGAGACACAAGATTGGAATAATATCCCAAAGCTTAACTCTACAAAAGCCACTTTCATTAATGGAAAGAAAGGAAAGAAAGTTTTTCCCCATGAGAGTGGTGAGACACAAGCCCAGGTTGCCCAGAGAAGTGGTGGAGGCTTCCATCCCTGGAGACATCCAAGGCCAGACTTGCTGAGGCTCTGAGCAACCTGATCTAGTGCAGGATGTCCCTGTCCCTGCTGGGGGTGGCACTAGACAGCCTTGGAATGTCCCTTCAAACTCCTGTGAAATAAATCCCATTTCCCTTCAGGAACATCACACTGGCTTTTATTTGCACTCCTCCCCTCTTTCCATCCTTCTCTATTCCATAACTTTTCCTGCAGTGTTTTTCTCAACAGAAGCTGTTTATCTGTTTTTCATCTCCTCCCATCAGTAAAGAAATTACTTAGAAATCTCTGAACCTTTATGTTTGCCCTCATAGGGGCAGAACACACCCTTTGTGTCTGGGAGCCTGGGCAGCTTTTATAGGTTCTTTGGTCAGAGTTCCTGAAGCATTTTGACCACATTATAGCTCATCCCCACCTTCCCCTTTATTGTACACTCCCCAGTATATTCAGCAGCAGTTAATCATCCATCTGAAATGAGAGATAAGCATTTTACATTTATTGCCTCTCTCAGGTGCTGTATGCTTTTTTTTTTATCCCTTTGGCTATTATCTGATGCATTTGATCTTCCTGTTTAATGCCTGCTTCCCCCATTAACTTCTTCACTTCCGTAGGCTCCTGTGCCCAACATAATAGAGAGCAGCTTTGATAAAAACCCACATCAGTCAAATTCCCTCCCTTCAAGCTTTCACTTGAAAGGGACACAGTGAAGGTGTTTGGGGGGAATGTTTGAAAGCCCCTTCCCCGCCCCATCAATCTGTGTTTGCACTGAGCCTTTGAAAACCAGCAACTGAAGCCTCTTTCCTGAGCAGAAACTTTTCCACCAGTTCACACGTAGCTTTCACACAGAATCACAGAATGTCAGGGATTGGAAGGGACTTCAACAGATCATCTAGTCCCATCCCCCTGATGGAGCAGGAACACCCAGACCAGGTCACACAGGAAGGTGTCCAGGTGGGGTTTGAATGTCTCCAGAGGAGACCCCACACCCTCTGTGGGCAGCCTGGGACACTCTTCTCTCACTGTGAAAATGCTTTATCTTGTATTTCTGTGGAACTTCCTGTGTTCCAGCTTGCACCCATTGCCCCAAGTCCTGTCACTGGTTATCACTGAGAAGAGCCTGGTTTCATCCTCCTGAATCTCAGTCTTGACATATTTATAGACATGAATGAGGTCACCCCTCAGTCTCCTTTTCTCCAAGGTAAAGATACCCAGCTCCCTCAGCCTTTCCTCATAAGAAAGATGCTCCAATCCCTTCATCATCTTTGTTGCCCTGCACTGGACTCTCTCCAGCAGTTCCCTGTCCTTCTGCAACTGAGATCAGAACTGAACACAAAACTCCTGCTGTGGTCCCAGCCTCCAGAGAAGGAGACCCCACACCCTCTCTGGGCAGCCTGGGACACTCTTCCCTCACCCTGACAAAGTTTTTTCTTCTATTTCTGTTGAACCTCCTGTGTTACAGCTTGCACCCATTGCCCTGTGTCCTGTCACTGGATGTCACAAAGAAGAGCCTGACTCCATCCTCCAGACACTGACTCTTTACAAGTTTATAAACATGAATGAGGTCATTCCTCAGTCTCCTTTTCTCCAAGCTAAAGAGACCCAGCTCCCTCAGCCTTTCCTTGTAAGGAAGATGCTTCAATCCTTTCATCATCTCTGTGTTTCTGCCCTGGACTCTCTCCAGCAGTTCCCTGTCCTTCTGCAACTGATGGCCCCACACCTGGACACAACACTCCAGATGTGGTCTCACCCACATCACAGGTCTCTACCCAGACCACGGGTAGAGCAGGAAACAGCCAGGAGAACCTTCTGCTTTCTGTTCCCAGCCCCAACACAAAATACACCCAACCAGCCCTCCCAGATCTGTAGGACTCCATTTCCCCAGCCCTCACTGATTGCTGTCCCATGTCCCCCCACAATTGTCAGGAGGTTGCACNAGTTCCCTGTCCTTCTGCAACTGATGGCCCCACACCTGGACACAACACTCCAGATGTGGTCTCACCCACATCACAGGTCTCTACCCAGACCACGGGTAGAGCAGGAAACAGCCAGGAGAACCTTCTGCTTTCTGTTCCCAGCCCCAACACAAAATACACCCAACCAGCCCTCCCAGATCTGTAGGACTCCATTTCCCCAGCCCTCACTGATTGCTGTCCCATGTCCCCCCACAATTGTCAGGAGGTTGCACTAATTAATAGTTAGAGGATATTCTGACATCCTAGAAAGGATTAAAAAAAGGATTATCTGTCTCACTGTGGCTAATGCAATATGGCTACACAGTTCCTTCCAACTGTGTTGGTATTTATTTAATTAGAAGGAATGAGGCAGGAGGAAACCACTGGGAGATGCTCTGTTATTAAGAAATCCCATAAGCTGAAACAGAAGCCACCATGTGAGAGCCCACACACTGCAGGTTTCCAGCTCAGTTTGCTGAGTCCTCCACAGTCAGGACAGATAGGGATAGGTGCAGAGAGTGGGAACAGCATCCCAGGAGCATCAGGAATGAGATCAGTGGCTCAAAGGGCATAACCCTTCTGATTAAAAGAACTTCTGATGTCCCAGCTCACTGCAACGTGTTGGACCAAAAGGCCTTTTGAAGTCCAACTTATTGGAACTTTTTAATAGGATATGTGATAGAAGGACTAGAAATAAAGGATGCAAATTGAAAGAGGGGAGATTCAGGCTGGAGATAAGAAAAATTTTTTTCTGTGAGGGTGGTAAAACTCTGGAAGAGGTTGCTCAGAGAGGTTGTGGATGCCCCCTCAATCCCTGGAGGTGTTTAAGGCCAGGCTGGATGAGGCACTGAGCAATCTGGTGTAGTGGGAGGTGTCCCTGCCCATGGGATGATCTTTAAGGTCACTTCCAATTCAAACCATTCTATGATTTTATTATGATTCTATGAATCCCCAACCGCCTTGTCCACTGGAAACCTCAGATTATACCCAACCCCTGCATTGCCAATCGGGTCACATATAAAGGTGAGAATACTCATTAAAGACTTGCTAATGGAGATGACTCTTTTGGCTTTGGCAAACACTCACAGTTCAAGGGCTGGCTGCCTCATTCAGTCCCCAGTGCCAGATAGGATGTCCCAACCCTGCATCCCTGCTCTTGGCTTCTTCTCTACTAACCCTCCCAGGACAGGGCATTTGGGGTCAAAACCAGCTTCCTTCTGTATCAAGAAACCAACACAAAGTACACAGGGTTTCATCTCCTCCCCAAGGAATGGATCAACCAGAGCCAAAATTCCCAACATCCTCCTCCCCAACACACCTCTCTCCATCCTGTGCCGTTCACTCCACTAACAATCCTAGTAATGGAGCAGTCTTTTCCATCTCGAGTAAATGAAATTTCTCCAGCCCAGTTCAGAGCAGAAACCACTGTGGGAGGAAAGTCTGAGCTGAGACTGAACACACAGGGCACTGAACCCCCTTCACCTGGACACTGCACCCCCCAGCAGCTATAAAGGGGGCATCCAGATGCAGACTTTAACCCACACATCCCTCTCACCTCCATCTCCCCTCTTCAGATGCTCCACTACCAACATGCCAATTATTACCTTGTAAACTGTTATTTTGCTTTAGAAAAGGGAAGACAGAAGGCACCTTCAGCAAATGAAGATGCCTCCTGTACAAAGAGGAGAAGCTGAGTCACAATGGAGTAACACCCCCATGACTCCTCAGATACCTGGTCTTTCCTTATTAATATGGTTTTCCTCCCTTTTCCCTTTTTTAAATTTCCTTCTCCTTTTTAAGACATAATATCTTCCTGGTTGCTTGAAGTTTATGTAAAAACTTTGAGGTGAGGGCTTGGAGCTGCTCTGTGTGTTGCCAGACAAGTCAAGTCTGGCCATAATATTCCACTGGGAAGAAAACACCATTTCCCCAGTAAAAACATGGCTGAGGATCCTACTGCTGCCAGGTGATGTGGAGAAGAGATGGCATTACATTATTGATATTTATTAAAAGGAGGAAAGCTTCAGATAAGTGCTGGTTAGGATTCATCTGAAAGCAACCAAGTAAGACAATGGAGATAAATCTGTCCATCACACAAGTCACCCACAGAACTTATTAAGACCTGACACTCCTGGGTTACACTCAGACTCTCTATCTATTCCCCAATGCAAAGAGAATTGTTATTTTCTTTCTGACCTCTTGTAAGCTGGGATAAATAATAGATTCTCATGTCACATCAGCTTGCCATATCTGATCTGGGGACAGCTTCTCCCTTCCTCTGGTGATTCTGAGCCCACTGAACCTCCCTTAGTGATGGAGGGAGGCAGGTGGGACAAGCAACTTGTCCTGACAGCTAATTATTTTCCAGAATAACCATTCAGGGGATAACATCAGTGGGAAACAGGCCTCTTTGCACCTTATTCAGGCACTTGTGCAAAGCAAAGAGACCAACAGAGATAGGGTGCCCCAGGGGCAGCTTGTATGCTCTCTTTTATTAAAACCCTATACAATGGTTTGGGTCAGAAGGAACCTTAAAGCACTGGGCAACCTCTTCCAGTGTCTCACCACCCTCACAGAAAAGAATTTCTTTCTTCTTTCCAGCCTAAATCTCCCCTCTTCCAATTTACATCCATTACTCCTAGTCCTGCCATCACATATCCTATCAAAAATTCCTCCCCAGCCTTTCTGGAGCCCCCTTCTTGTATTGAGAAGTTACTCTGAGGTCCCCTCTGAGCCTTCACTTCTCCAGGCTGAAAAAACCCCAACTCCTTCAGCCTGTCTTCAGAAGGGAAACTATTCACATGAAAAAGTTACTTTAATTTTTAAAATATATAGCGAGGGTAAGGACTTTTCATTTAACAAAACGTAATTTTCCATTTCCTCGTGTTATACCTTTTAGCAAAAGGTGAGAAGAGTTATTTATTGTCATGTTTTAGGTGACAGCAGTGCTCTGGAAAGCTCTGTAGCCCAGCCACAGCCAACCATTGGTTCTTTTAGCTCCTTGGTAGGCAAGAATCTCCAAGGAACCCAAGCAGAGCAGTTAGAGGACCACACAAAGGAGATGACAGTGTGGAGGCACAAGAGATGCTGCCTGCACAATGGCTAAAAATATCCCCATGTAATGATTTGTGGAGGCCTGGGAAGCACCAAGGGCTTTCTGAAGATGCTGACTTCAGGATGTGAGGGAAAGGCAGGGATTAAGGTTGGCATCAAGCCATCTCCTCATAATTGCTATTTATAAAGTCCTGCACCTGCAGGACGAGGTGACTGATTAACGTGCCTCGTAAATCTCAGGCAGTCCAAGGGCTACCACGTGGTTATAATTTTCTTCATAAAACTCTAGCCATGCAAAATAAAACAGGTTTCCAGGGCAACCCAAGAGTTTCCACCAACACAGAGTTGATTTGGTTGAATTATAATTTTTTTTTTTTAATGAAAACTCTCAAAATGAAACAAAATGACAAATGTTCATTTTGAAAGGCATCATTTGGGTTTTGTTCTCCAAATCTTGAAGGACTCTGGGCTTTCCTCCCTTTGTCTTTTCTTCTCTTTCAAAATTTGGAAAGAAACCCACAGAGGTGTTGCCCTTATATTTTCCCCTTCTCCTGTTTCTGCAAGCAGAACAGGAAAACCAAGGCCAAAAAAGAAGTACAAGCAAAACTCCAAATAAAAGTGAAAACCCTCTTCTCTGGGATATATAATTAAACTCATGATCTCTATTTTTAAGTATTTTACATTAAATAAATGGAATTTCCCAGACAGACCTTTATGCCTGCTTACTGCACTGTGTGACACTGGATCTCAAAGGGAATTGATAAGATGTATGTGGCTGGATCCACCTTAAGGGAGAAAATCAAGGTACAGGGGTGTGAAGTTACTGATGAGTGAGGGGTTCATGTACATCCAGTGAGAAAAGGTACATTTAAAGAAACTACTACTGAAACAAGGGATCCTGGTGGTAGTCTCAGATTCAAACACTTCATAGAATTCCCCTGCCACGGGCAGGGACACATCCCACTACACCAGGTTGCTCAGTGCCTCATCCAGCCTGGCCTTAAACACCTCCAGGGACTGAGGGGACATCCACAACCTCTCTGGGCAACCTCTTCCAGTGTCTCACCACCTTCACAGTGATTTTTATTTTTTAGACTTGAAAAATATTATTAATAAAAGTTAAACCACCCTTTTCTTCTTCGCTATGAAAGCCCCTCCCTGAAGACAGATATTTTAGTTGCTCACTGTCATGTCTAAAACTCCTAAAAGCTGCAGGATAATTATAAATAATAGATTTCATAACTTAATCTTTGCAGAAAACTTTCACCAGTGCAGACAAGCAGCTCCTGCACAGCACCAAAGGGAACACATGACACATCTGGAGAGCAGAAGACCACCAGCCTGTGTCCCTCACCCCATCTTCCAATGCTCACCAGGAGCCACCTGCAGCAATGTTTCTTGTTTCTACTACTTTGCCTGGTTTGTTGCATATCTCTTGCACTGTAACCATCATGCCACTGCAGGAACATCTCAGAAAATACCCATTGCCATATGCCAACTAATACTTGAGAACAGATGAATGCAGGCAACTTAGCAGAGAACTCCCTCCTTTGATCAAACTGGCCCCATCTGTCTGTCCCTCATGGAAATAATGAAGCCAATGAGGAAATACTCTGTGTGGGCTCTTTGATTTTCCCCTCTCTTCCCCTTTTTATGGGCATAATTGTGTAAGCAATGCTATTTTTATGTTGCTGTACATAGACCTCATGTCCACATCAGGGCTTTTATGCTTCATCCATGGTGCCCACACTCTGCCATTGCTCAGGTAGAATGAGAGCAGATGAAGGACATTGAGCTGCTGGAGTGGGTCCAGAGGAGGCCATGAAGATGATGAGAGGACTGGAGCACCTCCCTTCTGAGGACAGGCTGAAGGAGTTGGGGTTGTTCAGCTTGGAGAAGAGAAGGCTCAGGGGGAACCTCAGAGAAGCTTCTCCATACCTGAAGGGGACTACAGAAAGGCTGGGGTAGGACTTTTGAATAGGGTCCAGGATGGAAGGACAAATGGATGTAAATTGTAAGAGGAGAGATTGAGGCTGGATAGAAGAAAGAAATTCTTTGCTGTGAGGGTTTTGAGACACTGGAAGAGGTTGCCCAGAGAGGCTGTGGATGCCCCCTCAGTCCCTGGAGGTGTTTAAGGCCAGGCTGGATGAGGCACTGAGCAACCTGGTGTAGTGGGAGGTGTCCCTGCCCATGGCAGGGGGGGTTGGAACTAGATGATCTTGAAGATCCCTTCCAACCCAAACCATTTTATGATTCTACAGTTTCAAGCAGAAGGAGCCAAAAGAGCCAGTGAAATGGCTAGAGAACAGCAGGACAACCAGGTCTTTGATGGACTGTCCTTCTGCCTGGGCAGGAGATCAGAACTTCCAGGCTAACACCAGTGTCTGGGAATCACAAAACCACACAGAGAGAGGAAGACTGTAGTGAATGCTCTAAAGAAGAAAAAAAAAACAAACATTTTCCCCTCTGCTTTTGGAGGATGTTGCTTATATTCCCTGCTTAGAAGTATCTCTTGCTATTTCCTCTGCACATAAAGCGATTGAGAATTTTCAGCTGAAATAGAAACCTCAGTGAGGTGTAATTTCTTTTTATTATTATTATTATTATTATGATTTGAGGCTAACTTCATAGCCTGCGTGAGGACTGTTTGTTCCCAACTGGCAAAAGCTCCCTTCTCCATCATCAGAGGCTGCAACCTTTCCCTGACCTCTTGCTCTGAAGGTTAACACGAGGTTAACTCTGCAAAAGCAAATCAAAGCCCAAATGACACCAGTTACCTGTTCCGGTTTGTGTTGCTTTATGGCTCCTGGGACCACATGCCTGACCGCCTGCCATCTCCCCCGGGGGGCCATCAACTCATAATGTCTCTTTATTTCCTGCCTGGGAGCTCAATTCAACCCCTGCCTTCTAAAAAAAAACCGAAAAAACAACCAAATACATTTCTTCTCTTTCAAGCTCTCCTTGCAAAGAGAGCAAATGGGAAGGGGAGATGATGAAAACCTAATCACCGGTCCCTTTTTTTAATAAGTGGAATTTCCTCTCAAGGAACTGGTTTGAGGATCTGCCAAACAACAAAGCTCTCAATGTTGCCAACACCCAGGCAGCAAATAGCATGAATTGCCTTGGATTTGGTTTCTTGCCCAATATGAAAGCACCAGTTGGTCATTAAACAAAAGGGGCAGGTTCTCATCTTGTAGAAATATGAAAAAATCTCTAAGGAGATGCTGAGCTTTGGCTTGGAAGTAGGGAAGAGGGGTGACTTCATTAATATCTATAAATATATAAAGGGTGAATGTCAGGAGGATGGCGCCAGGGTCTTCTCAGTGACCTCCAATGCTAGGACAAGGGGCAATGGGTGCAAGCTGGAAAACAGGAGGTTCCACAGAAAGAAGAAAAAACTTAGGATGAGGGTGAGAGAAGAGTGTCCCAGGCTGCCCAGAGAGGGTGTGGGGTCTCCTTCTCTGGAGACATTCAAACCCCACCTGGACACCTTCCTGTATAACCTGGTCTGGGTGTTCCTGCTCCAGCAGAGATTGGACTGGATGATCCTTTGAGGTCTCTTCCAACCCCTGATAGTTTGTGATTCTGTGACACAAAAGTAAAATTAGAAGCTAAGCAGTGAAAGAGGAAAATGAAGTGAAGTCAGTCTGCTCAGCACTGGGAGTATTTCTACACAGATGCTATTTCAGGAGAGGTTTTAGGGGACCTGCCCAAGGTTACAGAGGGAGCCTGTGGAAAGCAGGGTTTTACTCAGGACCTCCTGAATGCCAAGGAAGGGCCTCTGGCAGCCAGACATGAGATCAAGTTCCACATCTAAATGCAGACTGGAGTGCCCTGCTTTGTGCACATTTGATGATCTGACACATAATCCCAAAAGAGAAATAATCAGAACCATAGGAAGCTGATTTCTCCACGTGGCTCCGTGCAGCCCAGCCCCTTGATCCATCTGCTTTCATCTCCACCAGAGGAATTTTTCATCTCCCACTTTATGATCTCCTTTCCCAACAATAGGTTGGGGCTGGGCAGCAGGGGCTGCACGTTATCCTTTCTAATGAGAACAATCAGCACAGAGCAGTTATTAATCACCCCGTCATAGGATCCATTAAAACAAATTCTTATTAACCACAAGACATATGTTTTTCTCCTGAACTCCGGAGATAATGCCTGAAAGCAGATGGAAGAACTGCTCTCACAAATTAAATTTGATGGGGCTTTTAAGAATAAATTAGGTCTGGCCTTTAATTAAGCTGCTGTGGAACTTGGAAAATGTACTTGTTGCTCACTGCAGGTGCTGCTGAGGGGTCAATTCTCTACCTTTTTTGGGTTGCTTCAAAGACCAGGAGCTGAATACTCACCTGCTGTAAAGCAGCTTAACCAGGGGAGCCTGTATCTTATCTGGAATATTTAAGCTCCTGCTAAATATCTCAGTGTTTTATTGAAACTATTGCCTGTAGAATCAATTCTGATATATTTACTGTCTCCAAGTCTCACCATATTTCTCCATGGATTAATTCAAGGTGATTTTTTGAACAGTGGGTGCACTCTTGCTCCTGCTTAGGACCCTATGAGAACTCACCCTTGTGCCCACAGCCATAAAACTTCAAGGAATAACAACCTGCCAGTGGGATTAAGCTGCTCTCAGTTTGGGTTGGAAGGGGCCTT
>VZTY01021191.1:0-13598 GCA_013400935.1 Turnix velox | reverse complement strand
CCATTCTATGATTCTAAAAATACCAATAGACTTCGTTTATTGTAGGACTTCTTTTTTGTGTGTGTAAATTTCACTAGAAAAAAAGGGAAAGAAGTTCTGTGCCCCCTCCCTGGAGGTGTTTAACACCAGGCTGGATGAGGCACTGAGCAACCTGGTCTAGTGGGAGGTGTCCCTGCCTATGGCAGGGGGGTTGGAACTCGATGATCTTGAAGGTCCCTTCCAACCCAAACCGATCTATGATTCTTAGCAGTTACTGAGTAGCTGCTGTGTTTCTCTGACTGTAGATTTGACAGGGCCATTGTCTACAAAATTGTGTAAGATAGTAATGTAGAAATTGTAGTTTTGTTCGTTTTTTTGGAGCCATTTCAGATCTGAACATGAGCAACACATGATGAGCATGAGTTAAAAATTTGAATTAGAAACACTACTTCTAAAAGCATATAATGCAAACAGGTATTTGAACAAAATGGTTCTTCTAGAACCATATAAACATATCCAATTCTTGTTTTTACATATTCTGTTTGTATTTTGAAACTTCAGTTCAGCATATTGTACAGTTAAACCCCTGCTTTCACTTGCATTCTTTTTTCTGTATTTGATGTCCCTATAGATTTTTAATAAAGTGAATATCTGTTTAGAGTTGAGTGTCTTCAAGATATTGAGATTTTTCTTCTTCTTTCTTTTCAGGAGCTGATTGACTTAAAGATGCTGCAATGTAAGAGGGTTGTAAATGGCAAGTGTAGCATTTCTTTTATTAACATCTGTAAGCATTCTTTTTTCTTAGAAAGAGAAAAGGTTATTATTTCTCTGAAGTAATTTTATAGTGCTCTGAGAGAGCTATCAGTACATATATTCTCTGAACAATGCCAAAATGATCTTTCAAAGCTCTACTTTTTACCTATCCATTTAAAAACCTTTCCATTTCCCTTCTTAAGGAGTCTCAAAGGGTCAGTTGGTATCCCTAAGGAAAAACACTAACATTTTTGGAGGTTAGAGCTAATGTACTAGTAGCTGATGGTCTTCTGCTCTTTTTAGACTTAACACAAATTCTTTCTCCACTTAATTGACTTAATTTATTACAAGAATTTGATGAGTGTTCTTTTAAGCTCTCTGACAGAGGTCAGGTCACTGGGTGTGCAGGTATCTTCTAGAGTGATAGCTTATATGATTCTAACTTCCTTGGAATTATGTTTATTTCTTTTTATCAAGGTTTTCATTACTTAGGATATTTCCATTAGTAAGGAAAATGGGATCAATGTTGGAAATCCCTTACTGATGTTTCAGCATTATGCTTTCTGGTTTAAGAAGCTAGTAGCTGGAATAGGCAGTTCTTGGAATTTCCTGTGCATTGTTTAAAATGTTTAGGTTTTATGTGGGTTAAAAAGGCAAGTAATAAATTTGTTGGTAGCAAATAATTCTCTACAGTTCTGTCCCTGTGGACTGGCTTTATCCTCTCATTCTCTGCTGCCATTATATGCAGTTAAAGAATAAGCAGTAAAGAACCCTCTGGGGGTTTTTTTGTTATTTTTTAGAATTTTTTTACTTGTGCTAATACAAAGTCTAATTTCCTAAGCAAATAAGCCTTTGAATTTTTTTAAGAAGTTTGATAGCATCCACAAAACAAATTCAGTCAGTTTCCAATCATGAGTTTTTATAGACATTAATCCTCTGTGATGTTATAATATACAGACTTTTTGGTTTAGTGGGGTTTTTTTTTAGTTTTAGTTTAGTTTAGTGCTCTAAGGATGCAGGACCTACAGATGTTCACTGTTCATTCCTCTTTTATTAACTTGAGATTCCTGGGCTAGGTTTGGCCTGATGTTCTGGTGCTGCAGGAAAGAGGCTGAGGGATAAAGAGTCACCACGATGGGAGGGAAACAGCAGCAAAGAAGGAATAAAATTGTGGTGATATATAGTTCTGCTCTTTGTTGGAGACTCATTTGATAGAATTTCATTTATATACAAATTATATAGTCATATAACTTCCTTTATGGTTAAATTTATGTATAATTTTTGTCTATTTCTGTCTGTTTCTCATTTAATAACAGAAGTACTTGAAACAGTGGACTTTGTTGCACCTAATGAGAGGGTTGTTTTCAGAACATGTGAAAGGGAGAAACACCACGTTGTCTTTCAGATGGTAAGAAGACAACCACAGTACTCTTCTGATAACAACAGTTAAATAGGGCAGTGCTGGTAACACTGATTGAAGTCTAAGGCAGCTCACTGTACTGCACACTTAGCAATTTCTTGATGCTTCAGGTGGAGGTAAAGTTTCCCACCAAATATTTTGCACAATTTCTAATCTACAGATGCTCCATTGTAAGTGTTTTTTAGAGAGAAGAGGTGGTTAAGATTAATTCTGTCACAGCAACCTGTCCTTGTATTGGATATCTTTGATGTATTTCCAAACATAAAGATACCTAAAATAAATTATGTTGATATTTAGTCTTGTGCTGTAAGGGGAACAGTTGCACTGAAAGAAATGGCATTCTTTAGTGTAGATAAATTAGTATTGGTGTGTACATTAATATTGTGCAATTGGCTTAAAGGCTGCTGGAGAGAAAAAGATGATAATTTTGTTTTAGAACCACTCTGTAGGACTAGAGATGATGTGAGTTGGAGGGAGAAGTGTATTAGATATTGAAAAAGACCTTTTTCCCTGGTAATGATAGCCCTGGAACTTGTTGCCTGTAGAATTATTATTAGAGGAGCTTCTTAAAAACATGATAAATAAATATCTAAGAGAGTGGGCATCTCTTTAGATGCCTTTTTTATCACCTTTTGTTATTCCCTGACTGACTTAGTACATGCTTCAGCTAATTGTTTAGAGTGTGCAAAGCACATGTTCAGGTGAGGATTCTTTTGAAGTTTATAATATTTTACAATTCTAAATCATCTTGTTTTTACCAACAGGGTTCAGCAGATGCTGAAAGAGCCTTAGCAGTAGCTAAGCTTGTGTAAGTCATCTCTCACCTCTTCCCACTGTGGGTTTCTTTGTGCCTTTCTTATTCAGACTTACTATCATGGTTTGAGGCTTTCAGTGAAGTATTGTGTAGAGTGGAAAAATATCCAGTCTTTTTGGAAAGTGTCTTTAAGTCTCTCTTTTAAATAGATGGAAGGTTCAATAGGATTTGCTTTAGAGACAGTGGTGGCTTTAGTGTTGAGCACTTAAATATGTTTGTATAGGATTAAGTATATATAAGATGAGTGTTTGCAACTGAAAAATATATTAATTACTTCTTTCTTTTTCAGAGAGAGTGATGTAGCTGGTATTGATATCAACATGGGATGCCCAAAAGAATATTCTACTAAGGCAAGTGGATTTTGACTGCTCTTAAATAAGTGGGGGTTTTTTTCCTTAGAAGTGTGGAAAACATGCTTTTCCCCCCTTTATTTTCTGCCCCTTTGTTTTTTCTTTCTTTCAAAATATAACATTATATTTTGCTGTAGACTGGTATTACACAAAAGAATTGCTTTGGAAAATATATTTGCCTGGTGTGTAACAGTTTCTCTTTATTTTCCCAGGGAGGTATGGGAGCAGCCCTGCTGTCAGATCCTGACAAAATAGAGTCTGTAAGTATCACTTTGTGACTTCTGATCTGCCTTGAGGGTGTTGTGTGGTCTACTGGAAGCAGGAATGAATGCATAGAAGCCAAATTTATAATAACAAGAAAGGAATAATGTTTTGAATACTGAAATTAAGGTTATGGATAAATAATCCTCATTTAGCTCTCCTTATCATTGTTTTGACTATAAAACTGCTGCATTCTTTGCTTTCAGTGTTAGAATTTTCATGTTGTGGTGCTGTACTTGCAGACAGAGGAGTTCTATGTATATATGTGTGTAAATTTGTATAAAACCCTATGTGAAGCTGTAGGAAAATAGTGTTTGTTTATGTGTGTTTGTATTCTTTTGAAAAAGAAATACATACATCTATGTGAAATGTGAATTGATATGAAAACCTTGTGAAAATAAGAATGGCTTAGACTAGAAATAGATTTATAAACGTATCAGATAAATGCATTTACTCAATTACAGACTGTCTATATTCACCTAGTATGTGAGTTTCTTTACAGAGTAAGTGTAACATTGTTCTAATTTCTTTGTATCTCTGAGAAAAAGGAGAGTTAAATGAATCNATGGCTTAGACTAGAAATAGATTTATAAACGTATCAGATAAATGCATTTACTCAATTACAGACTGTCTATATTCACCTAGTATGTGAGTTTCTTTACAGAGTAAGTGTAACATTGTTCTAATTTCTTTGTATCTCTGAGAAAAAGGAGAGTTACATGAATCTCACTGTTCTCATCAGGTTTTTGTTTTGTTTTTTTTTTCTTCTTTCCAGATATTGACTACCCTTGTAGAAGGAATTTGCAAACCAATAACCTGCAAAATCCGCATTTTGCCCACGGTAAGAACGTAAATCATTATGTGAAGAGTTTAGTTGGTGTTCATTTCTGTGGTTTAAAATCAACTGGAATAGATGGCATTCTAATATCTTCTCATTTTACACCTCTTACTGTGAAATAGTGCTTGGAAATATTACTCCAAGTATTACTCCAGGTATTTAGGATGCTGTCTCAGCCTCAAGGTCCTGCAGACGTATTGCTCTTGATAAAAGAGAAGAATTCCAATATATTTTGGACAAAGTGATCACATTATAGTTATTCCTTTATCTTTGAACTAAAATCAGGTCATTCCCTCTTGTCCTTCAGGTTGAGGAAACAGTGAATCTGGTCAAGAGAATAGAAAAAACTGGCATTGCTGCCATTGCAGTCCATGGAAGGTAAAGTTATTTTATTTGTTTTTTTAGTTTGCTGATAAATGCAGCACAGAAAAATATAACCAAAGTGTGTTATACATATAATCTGTGCTTTAATTTCAACTGCTAACTAAACCTGTAGAAAACCAGGACAATAATCAGGGAATTGAACCACTTGCTGCTATTTTTTTCTAAATTTTCTAAACCAACTAAAATGATGCTGCACATCTGGATCTGAAATTGCAGTTACAGTGTTTTAAATGTACTTAACGTTAAAGAAAAAGGAAAAATACAACAAATAAGTAAGTGGGAGTATGTTCTAATGGTTCTTAAGTCAGATCTGCTGTGATTTGGATAAAATAAATTCCATAGGAAATGTTTGGTCTTGTCTGTCTTTGTTGGAAAGGAAGAAAGAGGAGAGGCCTCAGAACCCTGTCCACTGTGATGTGATCAAAGCCATATCAGAAGCAGTCTCCATTCCAGTCATAGCAAAGTAAGTTGACTAATTATTTCATTATTGCTCATTGTAGAGGGAAATTAAGACAAAGCAAAGATGTTTTACATCTTCTTTATGCTTGCTGACATGTCTGACTTGCTGAATTGAAAGCAGGGGCTTCAAACAGAAGCAGTGTAACCTTCTTGTAACTTTTAAAAGTGCTTTGTGGTTGATTCACAAGCACTATTTGTAGCTGCTCTCCATATTTTAGTGTCAGTCCTGATTCATGCTGTCTGTGATACTTATTTTCAGCCTCACTTCTGCCAGCAGAATGTGTTACACCACTGGCATTACAAGGTAGATGTGATTCTTGGTGAGCTTTATCCATTAAGAACTCCATAGTTAGTGGTAAAACACAAACTGTGGGGTTTTAATTCATAAAAACAATCTGCAGATAATGAACAATATTTATCAGTGTTTTAATGAGCAATTTATTCTCTTAAATTTGAGATAATATCCCAGATAGACTCTGGCACCACCACTAACATAATAACACTTCAAAAATACGAAGGTGTGTTAAAGTACAAGTAAAAGAAATAAATCTTTCATGATATATGTTGATTTTTAGTGGAGGATCCCACGACTTCATCAAGGAATATGCAGACATTGAGACCTTCCAGAAAGCAACAGCTGCCTCCTCAGTAATGATAGCTCGTGCTGCCATGTGGAACCCATCTGTCTTCAGAAAAGAGGGGCTCTTTCCCTTGAAGGATGTCATGCAAGATTACATCAAATATGTATGTTTTTTGGAAGACTTTTCTAGTAGTTAACATTGCTTAGATTTGTTAATCCAAATCTTACTGCAGTATTTAAACCTCCTCTGAATTTCCAAAGGCTCTGGGGACATTCTAAGTGTATATGATGCAAGTCTTTCTAATCAATCCCTACTTTTTCTGGTTTATTTTGTTCAGAAAAATGATTTTCAGAGATCTGTATTCAAAAAGTAGTTTTTCTGATGATTCTTTTTTACCCCCAGTGCTTTTTACCCCTCATTTATTTGGATTATTTATGTGTCTCTACAAGGCTATCTAAAAATATCTACAAATTGGAGAAATTAATGATATGCAGGCAAACTCTCTCCATGTTACAACAATACAAATAATACTGCACAGAATGCAAAGGAATATTAAATACTTGATAATATTAATATTAAATACTTGATAAATTAATTCTTTTTATTGATACTGTAAAGCTTTTTTTAACAGCAGGGAAGCAAAAGGAATGATTTGCCAATGAAGCAATGCTGTGTGTCTGTGGCTCCTGTAGCTGTCATCTTTTATAGAACATTTTATCAGTTATATACAAAGCTTCCTAATAGGAAATTAGGCCTTTGATCATGTAATAAATTAAAGAAATTTTTATTTTTGAAAATTTGGACTTAAAATATCACTGCATCAGTAAACTGTTCAAGTCTTTCCTTATAGGTTAAGTATATATAACTATTGAACTTCTGTTACCCAAAGCAAGCTAAAATAATCAGATTATCCTCATTCCTGAATAATTTTGAAACTACATTGTGGTTTGCCTTTCAGAAGGATTTTGAACTTAATTTGGAAGTGATGAGTGTATATAATATAACAGATCAGCTTTGTGTGTTTTCATGCACTTCACCTTTCTCCTGCAGGCAGTGAGATATGACAATCACTACACCAACACCAAATACTGCTTGTGTCAGATGTTAAGAGAGCAGTTGGAAACCACTCAGGGGAAGAAGCTGCACACTGCACAGTCTACACAGGAGATCTGGTAAGTTCTTACTTCAGAAATTTGAGTTGTACTCTCTGTCAAATGATGTCTCTGCCTATAGGGCTGCTTGGCATTTCATACCTTCAGAAGAAGTTGCAAAAAAAACCCCTACCAAAATCCTGTTAGTTATCCTCTTAGGATAATGCAGCAAACACTTGCAGGTTTCTTCCATGTTCACATGTTAAGCTTTTACCCTAAAAAAACCATCTTATCTATTCAACAGATGAATTTAAGTGATGCTGCACTGAGCATCAGGCATTTACTAATTGTAACCAGAATGGTTCAGTATTTGCATCTGCCCATAGATCCCTCTTAGCACTTTTCTGCACTCTAGAAGGTTCTCTGTAAGCAAATACCTGCTGAAAGAAAGAAATCTGGTTTTTAGAGTAAAAGCAGCTTTCTGTGGATCCAAAATTTCAGAGAACTCGAGGCTACTACCTCTGGCCCCCTCTATTTAGAATCATAGAATGGTTTGGATTGGAAGTGACCTCAAAGATCATCTAGTTCCAGCTCCTCCCTTGTACTGAGGCTTGAGAATAACACTCTGAAGTCAGAAAATTTGATATTTTGAGGCATTTGGATGTTACACTGTTTATTGCTTGTAGTATTTTCAAATACTAAATTGGAAGAAGAATCTTATTTCCTCCTTTTCACTCATATTTCCTCTGTGGAGCTGATGGACTAGGAGTCACTTCTTTGACTGATCAATTAATCTCCAAGGTATTAATTGAGCTAATAGGTTGTGTTTCTGATTGATTCTGCCTGAACTGTCAGTCTGCAAGTGGAGTATGTAATGTTGGAAGTGAGAATATATTCCCTTTCTATTTGTAGCTCAACAACATCTGATAAGAATTGAAGGAGAAACAATATTATCAAAGTGCAGAACACACACAAACCTTCCTGTGATTCCCTTTACTGAATTGATTGATTTCTATACTTTTCTAATGTGATAGAAAAATTTCTCTCTAACACAAAGCAATTCTGTTTTACTAGTGAAGCCTTTGAAATGGCTGACTTCTATGAAGAAACCACAGCAGTTTTAAAAGCAAAGAAAGCATCTTTAGAAACTGAACCACAAGATGATGGTGATGAAATTGGAGAGCCAGATGTCATTAAAATGGCTGTCAGATTTGACAAGTAAGCATAAAAATTAATTTTTCCCCCCTTTCTTCTGCCTTAAAGCTTATTGAAAATAATTATTTGCATAACAGCACTTCCTGAGTGAAATTTTGTGATGCAATTTGTGCACATCTTTACATAATCACTGGCATCATGACTCTCTAACATCTTTGGATGTTAGAAAATGCTTCATGAGACTGCTTAGTTCAGCTGCCGGATTAAGGGATTACAAGCACTGAGTGATTTAACAAAAAAAAAACCCCTCAAACACCTGTACATAGAAAAAAGTGAGTGCACAAAGATACAGACTTCAGTTATTTCTAGTGAAATTTAACTAAAACACAGTGCTTCTTCTGTAAAAGGTCCTGAAAAAATTTCCTAGCACTCTTTTCTAAGCAGATAATGTTATCTGTTCATCTCCAGTCTATCAGATGCTTTCCATGTCTTACAAATATTACTTGAAAAAATTAATTCATGGAATTTTTTCCAGTATTATTTTAAATAAGCTTTGATTCTGAAGCCTGTTAAAATGTTACTTTCCATGGTGTACCCATGCTATTAAGTTTCTCATCAGAATGTCCTTTCTAGTAAATAGTTTTTCTCTATTTGTGCTACTTCAGGATGGGAATGTTTGGGAAGAATTAGTAGAAAAGATCAGATTTTATTTTCAGCTTGAATTATCTGATAGTGAACAAATGTATTTCTTGTTGTTTGAGCTGTAAAATTAAACCACGTAGAATAACTGGCAGAATTAATATAATAAGCAGTACTTTCTGCTTTAAAATAAAACTCTTGCACACTTGTTGACCACAAGTTTTTCTGTCTAGGAGAGAATATCCACCACAGATTACTCCCAAAATGCATCTTCTAGAATGGTGCAGGAAAGAAAAGCACCCTCAGCCTGTTTATGAAACTGTAAGTCCATGAAGAAACCCTTTCAGCCTTCTTCCTCTGCTTTGTCTGTGAAATTAGGTTTTTTAGGACTCAAGGGAGTGAGAAATAGCTCTTGAGGAAGCAGCTTCAGATACCATCATACAAATATGTATGAAAATATTAGCTTATTTTGTTAAAAAAGGAAAAATTAAGCCAGACCTTCAGTCTGTTTTTATTTCATGCATGAGGGAAGTTGCTATCACTGCAGGCCATTACATAGGAATTCACGATTAACTTTCTTTTACTTCTATCAAGTAGAGAATTTATTTTCAGAATATTTTCTCTATTGCACATTGTTATAGGTAGGAACTGCACTGGACAGAAGCAACAGGTTGCTTAGATAGAGACATTATTTGTAAAGCAGAAAATATTTGCAGCTTGGAAAATTTCCTCTTTTTAAAACATCTTAGACATGTGCAAGGTTGAATTTGTGGTGTTAATTGGGTAATTGTAAAGATGTTACTGCTGTAAAGACAAGAAGAACCTCGGTGATGTTAATTCTATAAATGACCTGACTGGTTTTGACACCCCCTCCCCATTTCTCTCTTCTTTTCCCCAGGTTCAAAGGCCACTGGATAGATTATTCTGTTCTGTGGTGACAGTGGCTGAGCAAAAATACAGATCAGTTCTGTGGTAAGTTCTCAGTGGGGTTTTTTTGCAGCTGTATTAGGATAGTAGCTGAAATACTGCTTGAAACTTGTCATGAAAGAGTGCTCTAGGTTTTTTCCAGTCAATTTGGATCAAAGTTTTAACCAAAAAATGCTTTCTTAAGCTACCTCTCGGAGGGGATGAATGAATTTAGAGTTTCTAACAATTGAATGTGACAAGAGGAAGCTTTAGTGTAATCAAAAATGACAGAAAATCAAGGATAGGAAGGGACCTCAAGAGATCATCTAGTCCAATCCCTCTGCCAGAGCAGGAACACAGAGACCAGGTCACACAGGAACTCATCCAGATGGGTTTTGAATGTCTCCAGAGAAGATTCCACACCCTCTCTGGGCAGCCTGTTCCAGTGTTCTGTTACTCTCACTGTGAAAAAGATTTTTTTCTTAAATTTGCACCTAAATTTATTCTAACCATGAAGCTGGAGCTCATTGTTGAGGACAAAAGCACCCAACAAGTGTTCAGGAAGTTAAACACAGATGAGATGAAACTTTGAGAAGAAGTTTTCAGATATTGAATTTCACAAGTGTTTAATCTGCAAGCAATATAATTTTTATTATCATGGAACATTCCCCATTTTTTTTTTGGTGTTAATGGGGTCTAATGGCTACCAGAGATTATTTTTCAGCCTCAGTGTCTTTCAAGAACCTTTTGTTTAGTGAGCACACGTGTAAAAATTAACTTTGACAATTGCAGCACTTGGACCAAACATATTTTGCCTTCATTCCTTTGAAATGCAGAGTGTTTTAGCCACAAATTTGGATAGAAAAAGGTTTTCTAGGGATGTTGCTTGAGGAGTGAAGCATCAGTGTTCACACCTACCAAGATTGATATCATTTCTGGAACCAGCTGATGTTCTTCTGCTGTGAGGTGACAACAAATGTGTTTATTTCATGATGTTGCATCAGAGGCAGGAAATTCATTGTCTCTTGGCAGTGCAGAGACTTCAGTTTCTGCTGATACCTGTGCTCTCTACTTGCTCTTCAGGGACAAGTCAAAGAAACTGGCAGAACAGGCTGCAGCTATTGTCTGTCTTCGAACTTTGGGTGTCCCAGAGGGAAAACTGTGTGAGAGAGAAAATCACCTGCTTAACAAACGCAAGAGGGAAGACCAGGAACTCTTGAATAACCATGGCGAAGATCTTTCTCAGCCTTCCCATAAAAAAAATAACCTTACTGAAGGAACTTCTGACCTGAGTGTACCCAAGATGCCACAATAGCAGGAAAAATAGAGCTTTTGTGCCTGGGCAGCTGCAAAATAGAATCTTGTTTGTATATCTTGGCGTTGACATTTTATTGGGATGCTCTTGGAGGCAGATAAATTCTCCCAGTTGTGAAAAATGCCACTGAAATGGTTCCTACTCACCTCTCACTATCCCTATGGTGCCTTTCAGATAGGATGCATTAGCAGCTTGATTTTAAAGTACACAGAGAAGATTATCCCAAATAATATTTTTTATTTTAAATACCAGATACTCTCAAAAGAATTTTGTTACTGATTTTATTGCTTGTCCTTTTGTTTTTAAGAAGACTACAGTGCATTGAGAAGAGATGCATCATCTGTAAATAAGTGGGTTCATATGGAACTATGTAGTTAACCAGAAAAAACAATGTATGAGAATAGTAGGAGATAAGTAGGCTTTGTGAAATGAGTTCTGTGCATTTCTTACAACCTTTATTTACAGCTGTCATGCCAAGAAAAAGGTTTTTTTTGCAGAGAGAAGGACCTAGAAATTACAACTGAGCATAAAAACAACATAATTCCTGCTACATTTTACTTTCCAGAACTATGATAGAATAGTTTGGGTTGGAAGGGAGCTTAAAGATCACTGAGTTCCAACCCTCTGCCATGGGCAGGGACACCTCCCACTACACCAGGTTGCTCAGTGCCTCATCCAGCCTGGCCTTAAACACCTCCAGGGATTGAAGGGGCATCCACACCCTCTCTGGGCAACCTCTTCCAGTGTCTCACCACTGGATCTTTAAGGTCCCTTCCACCCCAAACCACCCTATGATTCTGTGACTCACCTGTCCTAGTTTGTGCCGTGGTTCTCCTTCCTGCTGTGCCTTTCTGAAACAGGAGGTGGCAGATTCCTTCTTTTCACCCTACAAAAATGTGCCGACTAATGCAGCCTTCAGCCATTGCAGTTCTGCCTTCTCGCCTGTGGTGCCAATTGAGACCACGGTTGTGAAGTCCTGCAACCTCTAATAAAGTCATTCAGTAGCCTTGGTGACTCTTCAGCAGCTGGACACATGGAAAATAATTTTCACTAGTTGCATATTAAACAAGAGGTGCAGTATTGACGTGTCACAGATCAAGAATTGAAGAAAAAACAAATTACAAAGTTTCCCATAAATTATGTTATCCCATCAGTGTCCTTCTGTGGACCTTGTGTCTCCTGATGCTCTGTTTATCTCACCCCATCAACAGTCTTTGTAATGACCCTGGAGGTGTAGGAACACTATTTGTGAGGAAACTCCTTGCAAGGTTGACCCTCTGGATGTTTCTCAGCAAGCACCCACAAACTCACAGAATATCAGGGATTGGAAGGGACCTCAGAAGATCATCTAGTCCCATCCTCCTGCTAGAGCAGGAACACCCAGACCAGGTCACACAGAAAGGCATCCAGGTGNCTCTCATCTCAATTATTTCTTAATATTTCCTTCCTCTTCAGCTGGGTTTTATTTCTTGATACTGATCATAGAATCATAGAATAGTTTGGGTTGGAAGGGACCTTACAGATCATCAAGTTCCATTGGCAGGGACACTTCCCACTACATCAGGCTGCTCAGTGCTGTGTCCAGCCTGGTCTTGAACACCTCCAGAGAGGGGGCATCCACAACCTCTCTGGGCAACCTGTTCCAGTGTTTCACCACCCTCACTGTAAAGAATTTCGTTCTTATGTCAAGTCTAAATCTACCCCCTTCCAATTTACATCCATTATTTCTGGTCCTCTCCAATTTACATTTGTTTTTTGTGGTCCTGATGCTGTAGAGACTATTCATAACAATACCTGTGGGAAGAACTGCCTTGTCCTCTCTGCCTTTGTCTACTCTGCTGATCAGAAGCATGAAGGGGAACCCTAAATTATCTTTCCTGTTCTTTTAGCTGAGGATGCCTCACTGTGGGGCTACCTCCAGGGCTTTTGCTGGTTGGAATGCTTTTTGGAATGTCCCGGGCTCTAAGCCCAACCCCGCCCTGGAATGTGAGGTTGGTTGAAATGCTGGCGGTACAAAGACAAGAGTTTGAAGATCAAAATCCTAGAGTTCCCCGGGACTGCAATTTCAGAAAGCTGGCAAATGACTCCCAGGCCAGCCCAGCTGCTCCCTCATTCACAGCCTGAGCACGAATAACTGGGGAAGGAAGAGGGAGGTGGGATGGGGTTTGTTATGGTTTGGATTTGACTTACCCCTTAGGACCTGCATAAGGGCTTGTTTTTTGAGGACTTTGTTAGGAAATTGCCTATTGCCTGAGGTTGGTGCCTTCACAAAGGAGCCCTGAAAAAGACTTGATTTTACTCAAACAAAGGGAAAGTCCATTGAGACATCCTTCTTTTTATCCTAATTTTCCCAGCTGCAAATATCCCTGTCCCTTTTACCACTGGTAATTGGGATTTACAGACACACACACCCCCCCCCAATGCTCCTAATTCAAAAATCAAAGGCTGATGCTCATAGATAAAGGATGTTTGCAATTTCAGGAACATCCATGTGTAAATCTCAGAGACATCCATATGGAAGTTGGAGACTCATATGGAAAAGGTGTTGGCAGTTGGGGAATATCCAGATGTAAATTGAGTGTCCAAGACATCCCTGTTTCCCATGGAAATTGAGTTTCTTGAGGAGACATTCTTGTTTATAGAGACCTTATCC
>VZTY01021189.1:20781-42514 GCA_013400935.1 Turnix velox | reverse complement strand
TTCTTCTCTCCTGCTCCAACTTAGAGCGAGTTGGATACCAACTAAGTACTTTTTATATCTTTGAGTTTGTTACTGCAGCCTGAAAAAGAAGGTAAACTTAGGGAGATTTGAGCTGATGGTTCAGCTGAGGTGCTTGTGGATTTTTTTCCAACTTTGGGCACAGGACTTTGCACAGGACTTGTTCTGTAAAAGCAGCTTTTAGAGAGTGGAAAGGGAGAGAGAGAGGTAGGAGCTGAGTAGATATGGACTGCTGACACCTGCCTGGTTCCTCAGGGCGTGCTCTGTGCTTACCTTTTGTCAGCCAGAAATACTTCTTGCTTTTCAAAGAGTGCAGTGGATGGTCTGAAAGGCTCATGTAGGTTGTCTGGAATGAACTGTGAAAAGAAAAAATGCACAGAAAGGAAAGATCATAGAGCAGGAAGGGAACTTCCAAGGCCATCTAGTCCAACCCCCCTGCAGTGACAGGGTCATCCCCTCCCACAGAAGAGCTTCCTCTTAAGGTCTCATCTAATCCTGTCCTGCTCTTGTTTAAAAACTGTGTCCTGTTGGTGTGTGTGCCTGCAGACTCTCTCTCCATCTTTCTTGTAGGCCACTATGAGGTTTCCCTGGTGCCTTCTCCAAGCTGGACAGCAGCCCTAGTAGATGTCATCTATTTAATTTAGATATTTTTCTTTTTTTCTTTCATTGCACACAGCTTCTTGTGAAGAAGCAAGGTCAAATGCACTGAGGGGTGGTGTCCTTTGTGCAGCTCAAGTGCAGCATTTCTGAGGTCAGTGGCCAGCCAGGAATGTGTCCTCACAAAGAGCACCATTGTACATTTGCCTGCTGGCAAATTAGCCACTCTGCCTTGCAAGTCAAGCCCATCCTCTGTGTAAAGAAGTGATGCTGTAAGGGAGCCCGTGGTGGTTAAAAAGGGTAGATGTGGATTTGGTGCTTGTGGACCATGGCAGGAGATGGCCATGGGGCCACTGGCCACAAGCACCCCCATCCCACCTATTTGCAGTTTTGGGGCATGAAAACTCACCAATGCATTCCCAACTTTGTCCTCTCTTTGTAATCTGCTGCTTAGAGGCACCTTGCTTACTATTTTATTTATCAAATGACCCATCCCTGGAGGGATTCGAGGTTAGATGGGGCTTGGAGCAGTCTGGGCTGGTGGGAGATGTCTTTACTTTCTTGTGGAACCAGATGATCTCAGATGATCTTTGAGGTCCCTTCTAACCCCCAAACTATCCTGTGATTCTGTGTAATTGCAGTAATTTTAGTGGATCATGCTCAGACCTCCTATGCCACAGTTTATAATTCTGTTTATAGTTAATATACTGTTTCATAGTTCATAAACTGTTGCCACAGTTTATAATTCACCTTTCAATGGTTTGTTTTGATTTTTTGGAGAGGAATGTGCAGTTTGTGCAGAGGTCTTGCAGGAGAGGTCAGCTGTGTGTGCCAACATGGTTATCCTCAGGCTTGAGGGACAGGGTTTTGATTTAGGGAATGGGAAATGAAGCTGGGGCTCTCTCCTGGCTCTTCTGGTGGGGTTTCCCTGGGCCTTTTATCTGGGTGGTGACCCTGTTCTTTCTGCTTTTGGCAGAATTATAGTTTGTTTCCCAGGTAGGGTATGTCAAGCTTTACCACTTTCCCATCTGCATTCTAGCTTATCAATACCTGAAGTTGTCCTACAGAAGGGCAGGGCTAGGACTTTTTAATCGGATGTGTGATGGGAAGACTAGAAATAATTGATGTAAATTGGAAGAGGGGAGATTCAGGCTAGATATAAGAAAGAAATTCTTTATGGTGAGGGTAGTGAGACAGTAGAAGAGGTTGCCCAGACAGGTTGTGGATGCCCCCTCAGTCCCTGGAGGTGTTCAAAGAGAATAAAAACTACAAAGAGATGGTTTTCTGTGCAGAAACAGTGGCTGTGAGATGTGAGGACGGGAAGAATTTCTTCATAGTGATTTTCTGCAGTGGCAGAAATTGAGCAGGGCTCTGAAAATTCACTCTCTCTCCAAACTTAGTTTCAGATATGAAAGCCTGTATGTTTTGATTATTTTCTAATGATGTTGACTTCTTGGAATGTTATTGCAAGTCTCCACTTTCCATTATCAAAACTGCTTCCTGGGTGGGCCAGGGTTTTTTTTTGTGGATATTATGCTCTTCTTGCAATGAAATCTCTTCACCTGCGATGTAAACACTTCTTTCTTCTGTCCAGTGAACTTGATCCCTCAGTTTACAGTGTGGAATTACGTCTGAGGCCTCTGAGGAGAAATATCCTGGGGTTAGGGATGCACAGACATGTATATTTTGATGAAACAAAGTGCTTTCCTGTTGACATTTGAGCAGATCTTTTTTATTTGGGCTCCTGTTCTGAGCCACAATAGCAAGAGAGCAGGAAGTCAAAGGTTGGTAACTACCCAGGGAACCTGAACAGTGGCTCTTCTGCCTGCTCTTCTTTCTGCAGCAGAAAAGCAGTGGTGTAATATTGCCTTTGGCACTTATTAAGCCTTTTTTTGTTTTGTTTTGTTTTAGTGAAAGAGAGTTACTATGCCGTGCATTTAAATGCACACAGTGTGATGAGTTCTTTAGTGTTCCTTCTGGAGCTGGGCATGCTTCTCACACAGGCAATTGGAGACTTTATTCTTCTTCCTTGAGGGGAGGGACACAGGATGGGACACGAAAACAGCAGCAGGCTATGAAATGAGTATTTATGTTTTTAAAAAGGGAGGGGTTTTATCCTTTAAAAGAAAACCCCCAGTACCATGTCTAGTGAAGCTTGTAGCTTAAAATGAATTGATATTCACTCTTTTAAACTGTAGTTGTATTTTCCATGGTAGTAATGTCCATGGATGCATTTCTACGTGCAAAAAATGTAGAAGAAATGGGTTTCTGGGTGCATCAGCCTTTTTCCTTGTCATTGTAAGGAAGAATTAGTAGCCTAATGTGTATCTTGCATCAACCTGCCTTGTCTTACCAGTATTGTTGGGTCCACATGCTTATCATAAAATCATAGACTCACTGAATGGTTTGAGATGGAAAGAACCTCAGAGTCCATCTATTTCCCTGGGCAGGGACACTTCTCACCAGGTGAGGTTGTTCAAACCTGGCCTTGAACTCCTCCAGGGATGGGGCAGCCACAGCTTCTCTGGGCAGCCTGGACCAGGGGCTCACCCCCTACAGACCCTTGTGGCTGTGCCAGCAGTGCTGAATGCAGTTCATTACTGATGCACCTTCCTGAAAAGATCAACCCAGTGCGAATTACAGCTGCCTGCTAGTTTCAGATCTGTGCCCATATTCTACAGAGGGGTGACTGAAGTTCTCTGAGCTCCATGTGATGCCGCAGTGAACTTTTCTGTGGAGTTTGGTGTTTCCCCCCATTTCTTTTTATAGGTTGTTCCAGTAGAAGGGATTCTCAAGGTCCTAGAGTTAAAAATAGGGTTCAAAAATATATGGCAATGGTTTTAAATTAGATGAGACCTTAGGAAGAAGTTCTTTTCCAACTGCTGAGAAGATGCTATTTAGGGAACAGGCTGCCCAGAGAGGTGGTGGAGGCTTCATCCCTGGAGACATTCAAGGCTCTGGGGCACCTGACCTAGTGCGGGATGTCCCTGCTCACTGCTGTGGGGTTGGACTATATGGTCTTTAAAGGTTTTCTCCAAGTTTGTCTGTGTTCATGATGCTGAGCCTGCTCTCCAGCCTGTGTGGGAGCAGTCTCTGCTGGCTCTGGGAGCCCAGCATGGAGTGTTTGCTCTGCTGCTTGCACGTAGGGGTTAGTGCCCAGACAAGTTCCCTTCTCATTGACAGATGAAATAACAATGGCTGGCACCAGGAATGAGCTGAGTGTTTGCTTTGGGTTCCCCTGAAGGGCCTCCTTTGTCTGGGCTGTCTCTCGCCCAGGGAAACCCATACCTACACCTTGCTTAATCCCTGATGCTCTGGCTTAGGGAGCCCTAAAGTAGGTCAGTGGGAGCTTCTTGTAGGAGATGCATGGTCAGGCTTTGCCTGTGTTCCCCTGCTGAGTGATATTGTCAATCCTCAGAGCCCAGAGAAATTTCCACCTGGAAGGACAGAAGAATCATAGAATAGTTTGGGTTGGAAGAGACCTTAGTTCCAGCCCTCCTGCCATAGGCAGGGACAACTCCCACTAGATCAGGCTGCTCAGTGCCTTGTCCAGCCTGGCCTTAAACACCTCCAGGGGCTGGGGGGACATCCATAGCCTCTTCCAGTGTTTCACTACCCTCACTATATAGAATTTCTTTCTTATATCTAGCCTGAATCTCCCCTCTTCCAATTTACATCCATTATTCTCAGTACTTCCATCACATGTCTTATTAAACAGTCCTACCCCTGCCTGTCTATAGCCCCCTTCAGGTATCGAGAAGCTCCTCTGAGGAGGTCCTCATATTGGTGTTTAGATGGCTGTGTGTTTAGAAGCAGATTGTGGATGGTCAGATGACTCCATGGATGGAGATTTTCAGGAGCCTGGTGTCACATTGTGTGTGTCCTGGTCTGGATTTGGGAACCCAGCAGCTTGCCAGGGCTGTAGGGATGTCCTAATTAGCCACATATTAATGGTATGGTTTAACCAGTTGAAAAACAGGATTTTAAGGTGTATTTTAAGTCAAGGACAGTATCTACCATGCTAAACACTACAGGTTATTAAAAAAAAAAAAAAAAGAAAAAGTCTGTGAGTTTTCCCCTAGTTCAATTTGAGAAAAGAGAAGGTGTGGGGTGTAGTCACAAAGGGGTAAAGAATGGGTAAACAGGGAGCAGGAAAAGAGTAAGTTTGAGTCTTGGCAAAGTTAGATGTTCTAGAAACAAGTGTGTTTTGCAAACAGACATCTTCAGCCCAGCTGCCACCCTTGTGGAGAAGAGTTCTTCATGAATATGAACTATGTGGAAGGAGTGGGAGATGGAAAGAGAAGGGAGACTGGCCAGGTTTTAGTGATATGAAGAGAGAATCCTGGATGCAATGTCTCCTACAGCTGGGAAGCAAGTCTGGCAGGTGTCAGGTCTGTTCTGTTTTTCATTAAAAAGTGGAGACTTCAGCACTATTTAATGCTTTTTCTTAGGAAGTCTGGCTATGTGGTGTCATCTCTGTTTTTCTCATGACAGGGAAGGGGCCCTAAAGTGGGCAAGGGGGAATATGGGACTTGTAAGGCTGTGATTCTGGAGTAATTCTGAATTCCTTTCTACAGAGATGTGCCTAATGTTTGAAGTGCCACTATCTGGAGTGGTTTTGGTTAGGTAAAATGTAGGTTCCCACATGTGCAGCCAGTAAAATAAGTCTGACTTTGGAGGGAGGGCTCATGTTTTTAAATACAGACACATATTGCATCTTCTTATGTTTGCCTGAGTGGTGTTTAAGGGACTCACCTGAGGAGTTAATCAAGTGGGTTGTCTGTGTCTCAGTTAAATTTGCAAAATCAGGACAAGACTCATAGAATTGCCCTGGTTGGATGGGACCTTTCAGATCATCAGGTCCAGCCATCAACCCAACTCTGACAAGAACCAGCCCAAAACCATATCTGTAACCTCTGTCTGCCTGTTTCTTAAATACCTCTAGGGATGGTGCCTCAACCACCTCCCTGGGCAGCCTCTTCTAAGCCTAGTTCAAAGACATTTTTATTTTTGATGATGTACAATAGCATGGGAAAAAAAATAAAGAACAGAAGGTTCATCCAGGGTTAATTGATGCCTTCAGGAGAAGTGCAAAGAGGAAGTCATAATTGATACTTCTTCAATAAAAGTAGGGAGGGGAAATCCTAATTGATGCTGTGTCAATAAAATCACCTGAAGCCAGTAGCTTGACCTATAATCATTCTGGTTCTTCTCCTTGGGGAGGAATTAACAGCTTGTCATTTTTCATTGATGGCCTTGAGCTTATGGGCTCAAGCTTTGAGTTTATGAAGCCTTGAGCTTATGGGCTTCTTGCTTGTTTGAGTCTTCTGCTTCTGAGGAGTTTTCTGGTTGTTGGTTTGTCTTTGTTAGAGGTGTAGAGCTGGAGCTCCTCAGTGAAGCCCGTGCCAAATAAGCTGCTGGAAGGTCTGCAGGGACTTGCTTCTTGGCCACCTTTCAAACTCAGTCTGGTTGTGGAGCCATGTCTATGTCAGAATCCCTGATCCACTTTTCCCTGTCAGTAGCTCATCTCACTCAGTGACATTTTTGAGGGAAAACAGATTTATTCATGTGAATAGCTTTTAATTTTTCTACTCCGATAACTCTTGGGCTTCAACCATGGGTGCTTACCTCTGTGAATCCAGTCTCTTCAGTGTTTGTGTTGAGACAGAGGACAGAGGATACCCTATTAGGAGTCACCAGGCATCCCATGAGATGGAAGAAAAGATGACTACAGACTTCAGACCTAATTCTTGTGATAAGTGATGGAGGTAAAAATGAAATAGTTTTGACACAACTTTTTCCCTGCTAGCTAGGAAAATGTTGAACAACTAGAACCTGTTATTTCAGCTTGTGAGTACTTTTACTCAGTATCTGGGACACCCCTTTCCAGCTCTTGAGGATTTTTCCATTGCTTTGAATCATTTACCTTGCCCTCTGTCCCCTTGAGGAGCAGCCCATCAGTAGAATAGCCCTCACCTTGCTTTGCTTTGGAGATTTCTGACTTCCCAGTGGAAATACAGCAAATAGAAGTATGACTTTTACCTTTAATTTGGGCCTTTTGGAAAGGAATTCACAGGACATCTGGGGATCTGCTGTTGAAAACCACTGACCTTGCTAAGCCCAGCATGTAACACCTTGGTGTGCAGGGTCCTGGACCTCAGTGCTTCTCCCCTTTGGAGCAGAACCCCAGTGGCTGGCACCTTGAGGGCTGACTGCTGGAAATCTTGATCCAGATGTTTCTCCTTGTCTTGTGTTTGGCAGTGACAAGTTCTTGAGTGCAGAGGACTGGGCAGTTGTGTGAAATGGATGTTGCTGTGGGCACTGCTAGGCTGACCTGGGGCTAAAGGAACAGACTTGGCCCAGGTTGGAAGGGACCTTTCAGCTCTTTGAGTCCAACCATCCTAACCATATCTCTATGCTCTCTGTCTGCCTGTCTCTCCTCAGCCATCTCCTTGGGCAGCCTCTTCCAGTGCTTGATAATCCTTTCAGTGCAAAAATTCTTCTTAAGAGGGAAAGGGAAAGAAGCATCTTTTCCCTTCCTGAAGCAGAGGAGGACTTTGGTGCTTTTGCAGGAGGAGGATGAAGCTTGGTTTGTCTTGCACATGTTGCACCTGGACATGAACCTACCTGAGCTAGTTTAGAGCTTGTCAGCTCAGGTATGGTTTGCTTACTTCATCTCCTGCAATAATTAGGGCTTTCAGCATCCTGTGCTGTTGGGGCAGCTTGTGATGAGTGTCAATAAGTGAGATAAGCACCTAGATTAAAGCTCCTTCAGGCTTATCTGTAGTGGCCAGTATCATGTAACCCTCCTTTACAAACTGAGCTGTTGCACTGAATTCCTCAGGGCTTTTTTGCTTCCTCCCTTTTGAGTTTCTTTTTCCATGAGCTCCCTGAGCATGGCTTTCACCTTTATTGCTATCTGACCTTTTCTCAGTGCTAGCTCTCCCCTTAAAAAGGTTGAGCCAACATGTAAGCTCTTGTCTTCCTCTCTCCAGGGGTGGCTTTGTGCCAGGGCCTGATGAAGCATTGATAGATAGCTCCTCTCCCTTCCCAGTTAACCTGAGTGCTTGTGGCATCCTTGTTTTTCTCTTGGCTCTGCTCTGGCACCTTCTGCAGTCTCTCACCTTCCTTGTCTCTCCTGGTGGCTCTAGAAATGTCACATCTGGGGCTGAGCCTGCAGAAGTTGTCCCTTGGAGTGAAAATTATTTTGCTTTGAATTTAGAGCATGCATTTTGAAAACTGTGTGATTTTGACCCTTAAAAGCAGGAGATGGGTAAAGCCAAGGCACAGCTGGCACTGAGCAATGTGGGGACAGCAGAGGTTGGGAAATTGTCTTTGCTCTTCCCTCTGTTGTGTGAACCAGCTCAAAACCAAGTCTGGGGTGAGGAGGGAGGAAAAGATAGGTGGGGATAGATTGCTGTGGACTTGCAGCCTTGTAGTCTACAGATATCTTTGGGATCTTAAGGGTGATTTGGGGGCTCCCAGCCTCCCTCCTGCTGGGAGCCAGGCTGTTCCCATCATGTTCATGCTGAAGACAGCAGCTTTGGTGGATCTCGTGGGTGATTTCCACATTTTCTGCATATTTTACTGTGGACAAGTCTTTAGGTACCTGTGGCTGCTGTGTGACAGGTTCCCCTGGTTCCTACCTCCAGTTGCTCACAATAAAGGGAGACTCAGGAACACACAGCTCTTGGCTGGCTTTTCCACCTCTGCTGTTTGAAAACCCACTTTTTGGACACCAAAGGGACACCCTCAGGCTGCCATAGTTGCCAGCAGCTTTTTATTGGGCAACTATTCCTCTTCTTTCTGTGCCACTTCATTTTTAATTTCCATGTTTAATTTTCCTGGAGAGAAACTCAGCTTTAGCTGCTTGTAGATCTTTTGAAATGGCCAGTAATGCTTAGAAATTAGGTCATAATGACTTTGGCAGTGTAAAACAAACTAACCAAGTGCCCTTTCTTTCTCTCCCAAACCTCATTTTTCCTCTTCTTAAGTGGCTTTTCTGTCTGCTCCTTGAGCAGCCACCCCCTTTTTTACTCAGCTCATTAAATCATGTTTTCAGTCCAGCTTCAGCCTCACAAACTGCTCTTGTTCAGTGATCATTTCCTTCTTATCTCCTTCCTTTCATTCTTATCTCTGCCTCTTGGCAGAAAGCACTTAAGGGAGGCTGTGAGCCTTGAAGTTGGTCTGGTGGAGGAGAGGTTGATCATTCACACTTCCATGTCAGTTTTCCTGCAGCCTGATGGATACCCTCGGGGCAGTGAAAATACCTGCTTTACTCACTTGGGGAGAATTCATCTTCTGAATAAATGATTTTTTAAAAAAAAATCAAGCCCATAGCTACGTTCCAAGCTTTGGGTGCTCAGGGCAGTGGTTGAGACACCATCCCTGAAGGTATTTAAGAGCTGGGCAGACACAGAGCTTAGAGATATGGTTTAGGGTTGGTTATTGGGTTGATGGTTGGACTTAATGATCTGTAAAGTCACTTCCAACATGAGACACTCTATGATTCTTGTAAACACAGGGTTGTAAATCAGAAAAGGGATTAGTTAAAGGAAGAAGCCAACTAGTATATGACCTTTGTGCTTCTAGCTGCTGTTCCCAAAGCCCTGGTGAGTTGCTGGAGGGGAAGAACTTGGTGTCTCTAGAGCTTCTCCTTCCATCTTACCTAAAAGATCCAACTTTTATTTGCATCAGTGGGAATTTTACAGTGTTAAGTAAGACTTGGGTGGTGTTTCTAGTGAAACAAGGAGTAGAGATGCCTCAAGCTCTAAGGGGAGAGAAAGAATATATGAAAACACAGACTTTGTGATTTGCCTTGCTATTTATTCTGATACCATAGAATGATTTGGGTTGGAAAGGACCTTAAAGATCATCGAGTTCCAACCCCCTGCCATGTGCAGGGACACCTCCCACCACACCAGGTTGCTCAGTCCCTCATCCAGCCTGGCCTTAAACACCTCCAGGGATTGAGGGGGCATCCACAGCCTCTCTGGGAAAATATCCATTTCTTCTCTTCTTGGCCAAGAAAATAGGTTTTTTGCTGTTGAATTATTAACAGATCAGCTTTGGAGTGTCCAGACAGCAAATAGTTTCTCAGTCTCCAGGAATGAGAGTGCCCTTTCAGAAATGATTTAAGAGCCACAGAGATAGTGAGAGTTGAATGATGGCTGCTGGGTAAAACCCTTCTCTCAGTGCTGGAGCCAGACTCCCCCTTGGAGTGGGTGAGGAGGGGAGGTCACACTTTTTTTCATGTTATTCTTGGCTAGCTATGAAAGCTGCTGAGAAAGCTGAATATTCATGTTGTTTAGTTGCTGGCAAGAGTAAATAGGTTTTTCTGCTGGCTTCTGGACATACTGTGTCTGTCTTTTTAGTGCTTTAAGTGACTGTTCTCAGGTGAAATGTAGAAGATGTGGGATAAAACCCAGGCAAATCTCTGCTCATTTATTCCAGCTTTTCTGCTTTACATTTAAGTAGTTTAAGAAGTGTACAGGTGAAAGCAAAGTTTTACTGCCAGGTGAGTGACATTATCTGCCTTTCTTATGCTACAAAACATCACTGGAAATAGGAAGTAGTGGCATTTGCAAGCCCAGGCAATTATATACAAGACTTTCTAAATGTAGAATGTGACTGATTGGTGAGGGCACGTGTCTTATATGAAAGGTTTCTTTTCTTGGGTTGGTTAATTTTTAAAAGAAAAAATTCACTCAAAACCTGAAAGTTTTTCTGTTCTAAAGTAAAGCAGAGTGTGTGAGAAGTATTTTGCCCATGGTTTTAGGGCTGTGGGTGTTTGCCATACAAAGTTTGTCTTGGTGAGGAGGTGAGCAGCAGGCACAGGAGAGAGACCTTACTGAAATGCAAAGCATGGGGTGCATTGAGGAGAAGATCCCAGGCTGAAAATGCTGTGTCGGAATTCCCCAGCACGGGTGGAAGGGGGTCAGTGCACTGGTATGTTGTCTATTGTACACTCTTACTCCTATTTTTACAGACACATCATTTTCTTCATCTGATAATCTGCTTCAAGGACCAGAAAAGTGAGTCTGAGGTATTTGCCCCTGTAACCAAAGGAAAAAAAAATGAAAAAACAAGGGACCTCCCAAGAGCCCTGTGTGGAGCTGGGGGGGTCTTGGTGTCAGACACTCATTACAAAAGGAGATATTTCATTTTTAAATAGACTGTTGTCCTTAAAAATGCTGAGTGTAGCAGGTGAGGAGTTTTAGTGTCCCAATCTCCTGCAAATGCCTGGGGAGAAGATAAAATATTTCCTCACAGGGGTAGTTATAATGAGCTTTGTGTGACCACTCGTGTGAATGTTTTCTGTAATGTGATGGTGAACTGCAAATATTTGGGATAACATGAAATCTAGGGAGCTTTTCTTTTTGTCTCCTCTTCTGAACAGCAGCAGCAGAGGTAACAATGGTCCATTCATAACTTCACTACAAGAAAGTCATATTTAACACCACCCTTGGCAACATCAAAGTATTTGAGAAGAAAAAAATGTACATGCTGAACTCATAGTCTCAAATTTAAGATTTTTTTGCTCACGATTGAGGTTTTTTTTCTGGATTTTATTTTTTTTTTCATGTTCCTGGTGGAACAATTCAGTATGTTGGATTCTGTTGGTGGTGTTGTATCATTCCTTAAGATCTTAAGGTCTTTTTTCATGTTCCTGGTGGAACAATTCAGTGTTCTATTTCTAATGGTATCATTCCTTAAAGCCAGATCTGCCAACATGACTGAATTCTCAGTTTTGGCTTATTGTGTTGAGCTGTAAGTGACAAGTGTAGTGAGGAGGACAGCATCAAAAGCAGGGTGTCCTCTGCTCCACCAGTGCTGGGACCATCAACAGAAGAAGGATGTAAAAGGAGGCCATAAAGATGCTCTGAGGACTGGAGTCTCTCTTGCTGCTCTCAGGCTGATGGAGTTTGGGTTGTTCATCCTGGAAAAGGCTCCAGTGAGACTTTAGAGCCCCTTCCAGTCCCTAAAGGGGCTGCAGGAGAGATGGGGAGGAACTCTTGATCAGGGAGTGGAGTGATGGGATGGGAGAAAACAGTTTTAAACTAAAAGAAGGGTGATTTAGGTGAGATCTGAGGAAGAAATTGTTTTCTGTGAGGGTGATGAGCCCCTGTCCAGGCTGACTAGAGAAGCTGTGGCTGCCCCATCCCTGGAAGTGTTAGATGTGTCATTTTGAATGTGGAGTATTTAATAGTAAAAACTTGAGCAGAGCAGATGAGGAGCTGAGTATTTTCACTGGATTTTAAATTCCCAGTGTATCAGTAGGCTCCTTTCCCTCCCAGCTACTGCTGCCCATTGAAAAGCTCAGATGAAGTGTGTGGTATGAATGAGGAATCCAGTGGCTTCTTGTAGGGTTGCTCTGATGAGCATTTTAAAAGATTTCTTTTTTAAAATAGGGTTCTGTTGGTGTTATGGGGTACTCACCCTCTATTCTGAAATAGCAGCAGGGCTTTTCAAGATGGGAGTTTTGTCTTTGCTTTGGTTGAGCTGTTTGAATACAGGGCAGCAAAGTGCATCCTCACTTAGAGAAGTTTAAAGTCTACTATTTCTTCACTCTCTCCTTGCATGGCTAAATTGCCTTGTCAGAGTGAGGATTTGTGCATCTTGCTAAAGCCTGGTTCATTCTGCTCCAAGCTATTTCTCCAGCTTACCTTATAAAAGGTAAAAACCTTTTAGCGCAGTGCAATTAGGGGTATAATAATCTCAGGGAGGAATGCAGGGTGGTTGTGTGCTGCTGTCAAGCTGTTGTAGCCCTGTCTGACAGGTAAAGGCTGTGTTTTGCTCCCATGACTTGAACTCAAGTTGAAAGGACCACCCTGATGCTGCTTTTTCTTCTGCAAAATGAGACAACTTTTGGTAAAGAGCTGAACTCTCCATCGTCTTCTTCCCCCTGGCAGTGGTGTGAGCAGGAATGCTTCATGTAATCTCTGGAAATCAGGGTGTGTTGTCATTTGTTAGCCTTATAGTGGCCGTTTCAGATGCTTTTTCTCAGTTATAATTAAAAGCTTTTTACCTGAAAAGGGACTGAGAGGAGGGGGTTCAGGAGGCTGGAGCTGGATCCAAGGTGGAATGTGTTTAGCAAACATAGATGTGTCTTTTTTTTTTTTCTTGAAATGCAGACATGGAATGAGTTGTTTCACAGAATCACAGAATATCAGGGATTGGAACAAACCTGGAGAGACCATCTAGTCCCATCCCCCTGCCAGAGCAGGAACACCTATATCAGGTCCCACAGGAAGGCATCCAGGTGGAGTTTGAATGTTCCCAGAGAAGGAGACCCCACAGGAAACCACCCCCAAAGAGAATCCCAGAAGGTCAGGAGTAGGAAGGGACCTCAAAAGATCATCTGGTCCTATCCTGGAGTGGGGAAACCCAGATCAGGTCCCACAAGAAGGTGTCCAGGTGGGGTTTGGATGTCTCTACAGAAATAGACCCCACAACCCTGCTGTCGCAGCCAGGGACACTCTTCTCTCACCCTCACCCTGACAAATTTCTTCTCCCATTTCTGTGGAACCTCCTGTGTTCCAGCTTTTACCCATTGCCCCTTGTCCTATCATTGGAGGAGTCTAAGAAGAGCCTGGCTCCATCCTTCTCACACTCACCCTTTCCATATTTATGGACATGACTGAGGTCACCCCTCAGTCTCCTCTCCTCCAAGCTGCAGAGCCCCAGCTCCCTCAGCCTTTCCTCAGCAGGGAGATGCTCCAATCCCTTCATCATCTCTGTGTCTCTGTGCTGGACTCTTTCCTGTCCTTCTTCAGCTGAGGGTCCCACAACTGGACACTTTCTGGCAGAAAGTGAAACCCCATTTATGTAATGAGGGAGAAGGAAGCTGGGACAATAATGACAAACTCAGGTCTCCAGGGAGGAAGGAAACTGGCTGTAGCTGTTGTCGAGGAAGGGGTGTTGCCTCCTCATAACACACAGAGGAAAGGGTGTGAAACATGGTATTAATTGTAGGAAACAATTATGATGTTGTTGTGGGCTGTACCCTACTCACTGTATGGGGGAAAATATGGATCTCTCTGAATCTGTGCTGTTTCAAGTCTCGTGGTGCAACTAGAAAGGAAATGAAGATGTGAAAGGGATGTGGGCAGGCTTTAGTGTTCCTCTGGAAGTTGAGCAGAGAGCCTGTGGAGTGAGAGGTATTTCTGGGTCAGGCAGAGGGTGAAACACCTGTATGAACTCCTGACTTCTTGTGCTTGTGGGTCACCCCGTGTAGGGATTCTCATATAATAGTCTGGGATTTTTTCCTCTTCCCTATAATTTTTCCCTTGGGCATAAGGAAACTTTTTGCCTTGAACACTGATTTACTGCCCCATCTTTTCTGTCACAAGACACTTTCTTGATCAGGTCAGGACTTTTCACCTCCATAAAAGAGGGGAGATTTGGATGAGAGATTAATAAGAAATTCTTTGCTGTGAGGGGAGTGAGACTCACAGCCCTGGAAGGGTTCAAGGCCAGACTAGACAGGACTTTGAACAACCTGGGCTGCTGGGGGGTGTCTCTGCCCAGGGCAGGGGATAGGAATTGGATTGTCTTTGAGGTCTCTTCCATCCCAAACCATTCAGTGATTTTATGTTTGGCTGCTTGACTTTTGACTCTCCTCTTTTCACATCCCCTGATCTTCCTTGACCTCTGTGTCTGACCTGCTAGTGTGTCCTTGCCTTGGTTCTGTTCTTGTCACCCCATGTTCTTGTCACTGGGCATGTTCCTGTTGACTCTGTTGTTAGTCATATCCCTTCCTTACTTCATGGACTCAGCTACCTGCTCGCTTCTTCTCCCTTGATCTTTAAAGGTCCAACTCTATGATTCTATGATCATAGAATGGTTTGGGTTGGAAGGGACCTTCAAGATCATCTAGTTCCAACCCCCCTGCCATGGGCAGGGACACCTCCCAGTGGACCAGGTTGCTTCTCTAGATTAGCACAAATTCATATAAGCACTAAGTAGCAGCAAGAGTAAGTAGGTCTCTCTTCTCCTTTAGATGTGGGTTTTCCTGTCACAGAATCATAGAATCATGGTTTGGGTTGGAAGGGACCTCAAAGATCATCTAGTTCCACGTCCCACCACACCAGGTTGCTCAGTGCCTCATCCAGCCTGGCCTTAAACACCTCCAGGGATTGAGGGGGCATCCACAGCCTCATCTCCTCCAGCCTACCTACAACCTCAGTACAGACAAGCTGTGCCAGGACTCTGCCCAGCTCAGTTTTAATCTGATGTTGAGGAATTGCTCCACAATTGTGTTGTGGGCCAGCTTGTCTAGTGCAAGGACCATCTGGTCCAGCCTTCCTTAGCAAAACCATGAAGTCCCTTCCAACCTGAGATTATATAATTTTTTAATTTTTGTGTTTTTTCCCCAGTCTTAATCCGTTTGGTCATGTAATGAGCAGTTCTTCAGTGCTTCCCTTTTGTTCATGCCATGCATGATGGCTACGTGCACAATGTTGAGCTGCAAACTTTCGAGGAAAGGTAATTGTGAGTTTATGAGCTGAGCCCTGTGCAGGCTGTAATTACTTCTCTCTCTCATGGCTGACACCTCCTTCCTGCTGACTTACCTCATGCACACCAGGTACATATATACTTCTTTCCCCAGCTCTCTTTAGCTTGTACAACTGCTGGGTCACTGTGGTCACTGCCTGTTGGTGAATCTCCTTCAGCTCCTCCAGGATCTGCCTGATTTTTCTGCCACCTGCTGCACCAGGTATTGTCCCTCATATTACCTGTCCCCATGGAGCTGGCTAGGAGGGACTTGCTTGTCTGTGTGGGGCAGCATCATTCTGGATTGGCTGGGCCATATTGAAATATCCTTAGTAGTTGCCTTCTCTGGATGTCTTTGTCATCTTTCATGGGGATCTCTTCAGCCTGGAGGAGAGAGGGATCCCAAGGAGACCTCTCAGCAGCCTCCCAGCACCTGAAGGAGCTCCAGGAGAGCTGAGAAGGGGCTGTTTGCCAGGGCATGGAGACACAGGACAAGGGGAGATGGTTTAAAACTAGAGCAGGGCAGGGTTAGATGAGACATGGGGAAGAAATTCTTCCCCATGAGGGTGGTGAGACACTGGCCCTGGTTGTCCCTGGGACATTTGAGGTCAAGCCTGCTGAGGCTCTGAGCATCCTAATGTAGAACAGAATGTCCCTGTCACTGCAGGGGGCTTGGACTAGGTGACCTTTTGAAGGTCCCTTCCAACCCCATGTATTGTATGACTCTTTTCTTTAGCAGCTTTCTTCTTAATACTCAACTTCACACTAACTGACTGCTCTGTTTCAGTTTTCCTTTAGTCCTTCTCTGGTGTGAGGCAGGGAGATACTTTTCTAAATGCATTTTTGCCTTTCAGTCTGTCCTGAGAAGTGTGTGGTATCCTCTTTGGTACTGAACTCATTCCTGGTGTGACACTGCCTGTCAGTGAGGTTAAATTCCTATACTCACCTTTGTAGGAAGGGGGGAAAAAAAAAGGCAGTTTGGAGATTAATCACTGGGGTGTCTGTGAATTTATGGAGGGTATAAGAGGAAAGTAGCCTGGTATTTCTTGGGTTTAAATGCTTGAACTGTTAAAATACAGAGGAGGCAAAGCTCCTGGATGTGTGGCATGAATTTGAGTGGCTACTTTCACCCGAACTCGGGCATGTTTGGCTGCTTTTGGTATCACCCCCTGCTTTCTCCCTGAGCCCTCTGGCAGGTCTCCAAGGACTGGGTTTGCGTCCACAATGGATTGATCCTTTGAGGGCAGAAACCTGAGAAAGTCTCATTTCAATCACACAAAACATCTCTTCACATCCATCCTACCGGGATGGGACACCTGGTAAAGGTTCCCCTCTCCTGTCTTCCATCCCTGGTTCATTTCCCACATTTCATCAGGGCTTGGTGGCCATGAGGTACTTTTAGAAGTGCCACAGCAGAGCAGTTTCCCAAGCAAACAGAGATAGTTTATAGCTGGATTTAATTTTTTCCCTTGTTTTTGGTAATATATACAATAGCTCCTAATAAAGGACTTGCTAATTCTTGTATTTCATTGCTGAATCTCAGCATCTTGGATTTTACTGGGGAATAATTAGCGTGGGCAGCAGCTTGCTGGCACGTGCTGGAGATGTAATCAGGAATCAAGGTGCTCATGGAGAGAACTTTGTTAAAACATTCCGTGAAGAACTACTGTCTTGCCAGGAATGGAAAAAGCTTGTAGTAATTTAAAAAAACAAAACCCCAACAAATCTTTATGGGAGTTGAGAGGTTTGGGAAGGCAGGATGAGGTCTAGGGTAGTGTTAAAGACTCTGCTCATCTCCCCAGTCTACCCTTTGGTTTGATTTTTAGATCCTCACATCATACTGCCAGCAGAAAGGTGGGCAAAGCTTAAGGGTTTGCTCTGATTCATGTTAGGGACAAGTTTTGGGGCTGTCTCGAGGCATTTGGATGGTTGGCAGTGCCCACCTCTAAACATGAGGTGCAGAGGGGGATGGAATGCAGATAATGACCTCATTTTCTTCACTGTTTAGGTTCAAGCTTGTGCTGACAGGTCCCCTCCCAACCTTTCTCTCAACCCACTGGTGTGAAGGTAGGAAGGGATTTCAGGTTCTTTGTGCCTCAGTTTCCCCACAGAGCGAGCGTGGGTAATGCTAGGTGTGGAATGCACCAGAAGTGAGGTTGCTGTTTAATTACAGGGCTCATTCCTTGCACTCAATTTGTCCAACCACACCGTGGCAACACCCAGGATTGGGCAATCTGAACTTGCCACGTCCTCCTGAGCACTCAGGCAGTGATGGCTGATGTGCCCAGCTGGGCAGGGGCAAGTACAGGGCATTGAGTGCCAGTTTGGAAGGATATAGGGTGCTGAGAAGGGGGAGAAAACTTATGGGGAAGAAAAGCATGTTTCTAACCCAAATGAAGCAGATTTTCCTTCTTCTGAGCAATGAGCCTGAATCTGTGGTGGCTTCTTAGGGAATCTGTGGCTGCATTGATGTTTCAAAAGAGAAGTGAGTCAAACCAGCTAAACCATATTATAAGTATGTGCTGAAATCTACCTCTCTCAGCTCTGAGAAGCTGCTTTGTGGGGTTGCATCAAGCCATAATGGAGTCTCAAGTCCTACAGGAACAACAGGAATGGTAATTTCTCTTTCTTCAATAAGTGGCTGATGGATGGACCCTTCAGGTTTGGGGTCCTGAGACATGCTCTGTGAAGGTGTGTCTTCAGAAATGGGCGGACACAGAGCTTAGAGGTATGGTTTAGGGGTGGCTCTTGTCAGAATTGGGTTCCTAGCTGGGTGTGATGATCTGAAAGATCCAACTGAGGTGACTGTATGGTTCTATGAATGTACTTGGGTAGGGATTTTGAAAGTCCAACCCCCTGCAGTGACAGGGACAAGCCTAACCTTGAATGTCTCCAGGGATGGGGCCACCACCACCTCTCTGAGCATCCTGGGCAGGTGTCTCACCACCCTCATGGGGAAGAATTTCTTACTAATGCCTCATCTAACCCATCTTTGCTCTAGTTCCAAGCCATTGACACTTATCCTATTGCTCTTTGACCTGCAAGCATCCCCTCCCCAGCTTCCTGGTGTCCTGCTTGGAGTGCTGGTTAATAGAGTGAAGAACTTGTAATGAACCTGCTGTGGCTGCACTAGGACAAGAGGGAGGTGACCCTGTACTTGGCCTCCACACCAAGAGCAATTTGTTTGTCTGAATGGGCTGAGTAACTTTGATCTAGACTCTGCTAATGTGTATGTTCTGCTGATCCTTGGGGTTAGGGAATTATTTGTGCTCCAAGCAATTCATGGTGATAAAAAGAAGTCTTTGCAGTGATGTGGTTAGATTTTTCTCAGGCACTCAGCCTACACACAGGGATTTTTTTTTTTCCTTTTTTTTTTTTTCCTTTCAGTTAGGCTTAAAACCCAACCCCAGGACTTGTTTTTCAGCCTTAGTTAAAGATTTCCTTGGTGTGCAAGCTTTCTAATTCACACTGATCGCTGTAGCATGAAATGACAGCTCAGAAAGCTGGGAACATGCAGGATCCAGACCATTAGTTCATGGTGAGGGAGGAAAACCCTGCAGCACCCATCCCACACTTCACAACTCTCCTCCAACAGGCCCTCAATTTAACTTGGAAGCAGACTGCCCGGAGATCCTGTGGCTGCCCCATCCCTGGAGGTGCTCAAGGTGAGGTTGAGCCCAGGTTTGGGCTTTGAGCAACCTGGGCTGGTGGGAGATGCCCCAGTTGGTCTTTGAGATCCCTTTCAACCTAAACCATTCTATGATGTCCTCATTTGACCAGATTTTCCTTGGCAGATGCTTTGCAGTGGTGTCAGTGGGGATGATGGTGAGGGTGTGAGCAAGGTTTGCAGACTCATTAGTCATGGCTCTTGTGTCATTAGTGGCTGGACTCAGGAGCCACCATGGGAGAGGTGTGCTGGGAAAGGCTGGACAGTGAACTGGTAGGACAGAGGCAGTGTAGGCAGGTATGGGTTTAGGGTTTTTTATAATTTATTTTTCCCTCCTGCTTAATCCCTTCTCTGGTATTTTGCAAAGGTGAGGAGCTGCAGAAGACTTCCCATCAAGTTTGCACTTGTTCTGCCACTTTTGAAGTGGGAGCTGATTTTGCATTCTCCCAGTCTTCAGGTCTTGGGGGGATTTTGGTGCTTTAGTTTAGTGAATAACTTACTGCTCCTTGTGACATATAACCCTGATTTTTGAGCATGATTCTGCAGACTTTTCCCAGTGTCTGTTCTGTTTCTGAGAGACAGTCACTTCTCTTTCCTCCTCCATGTCAGTTTGCTCTTGGGGATGTTGTGAGAGGCTTGATGTGGTGTTCTTCTATAGAGACTGGTATTCTTCTATGGGGACAACAGTCCAGGAGGTGAGAGGACAGGCTGAGAGCTGGAACTGATGAGGCTGGAGAGGAGAAGGATCCCAAGGAGACCTCCCAGTGCCTGAAGGGGCTCCAGGAAAGCTGTGGAGGGGCTTTGCCAGGGCATGGAGACACAGGATGAGAGGCAGGGGTTTGAAGCTGGAACAGAGCAGGATTAGGTTAGACATAAAGGAGAAGTTTTTCACTATGAGGATGACAAGAGGTAGTGGAGGCTCCATCCCTGGAGACATTCAAAGCCAGGCTCACTGAGGTTCTGAGCAGCTTATCACTTAGGGGTTTGGACTTAGATAGCCTTTGAAGGTCCCTTCCAACCCCACGATTCTATGAATTTGCCTTGTAGCATCTGCAGTGGTTTGGAGCTGCTTAAACACGTCCCAAACTTGGCACATTTTCAAGCCCTGAGATCCCAGAAATGGGAGTCCTACAGCATCATGCAGCAAACAGCAGAGTCTCTGATGGAGACTGGATGTAATAATGTTGGCTTCTGTGCTGGGATGGACACAAGGTCTTCTCAACTAGGACTTCCCCTTTTCCTGTGGTAGCTGCTGGCAGCAAGAAGTTCTTTTAGCTTGGGAAAAGAAACTTAAAAAGAAGTTCTTGGTTGGCTTTATAAGCCTGGTTGTGTCTGACCCTCTCCATAAGCATTGGTCTGCAAAGGATGTTGGAATGGAGTCATAGAAAGCTTTGAGTTGGAAGAGACCTTCAAAGGTCATCTTGTCCAACTTCCCTGCAGTGAGCAGGGACATCCTGCACTACATCAGAGACTCAGCAAACCTCACCTTGAACGTCTCCAGGGATGGGGCTTCCACCATCTCTCTGGGCATCAGTGGGAGTTTCACCTCCACACAGGAGCTCCCATGTTTGAGGCTTTATGGGGTAGCTGCTCAGCTTGTCCATCACATGAAGGGGCCAGCTGTGAGCAGGTTTGGCTACCCACTGCTGCCACAAGGCTGTCTGGCTGGTTTTCATGTATGCTTTTCTGTGGTGCCAGCCTTGGGGAGTGCATTGGTGTTATTTGGCTTTTCCTTTAGTCAAATAATTGATGTCTTTGGGAATTCATTATGTTAGAAAGAAATTCCTTGTGGTGAGACAGTGGGAAGAGGTTGCCCAGAGAGGCTGTGGATGTCCCCTCAATCCCTGGAGGTGTTTAAGGCCAGGCTGGATGAGGCACTGAGCAACCTGGTGTAGTGGGAGGTGTCCCTGCCCATGGCAGAGGGCTTGGAATGATCTTTGAGGTCCCTTCCGACCCAAACCATTCTCTGATTCTATCCCTTGCAGACACTTGTGCCAGTGATAGATTTCAGAAAAGCAAGCAGGGGATGTGATGGGGTAAAAGCATCCAGATTTTGCTCTGAATCATGTGTTGTTTTCACCTTGACCATTCCGACCCGCAGTTTCCCTGTTGCTGGATGTTATTGCCCACCAGGAAACAGGTGGAAAAAATGTCCAGGAATAATGGAAGTGTTTTTTGCAATAGTCAGTTTGGGTTTTGGCATGTGGGGCAAGAAGGGAAGTTTATGTTGAACATCTGTTTCTCTGTGCAATATGGCAGGAAGTCTGGATTTTCAGTCCCTTTGGCACTTGTCTGTGCATTATCTCCAGTGTCAATTATTTCTCAGATGAGATAGCATCAGTGACAGCATAACGTTTAATTTGAGTGTTGCAAAAACCCAAAGAGATGTTTTTTTGAGTAGTTTTTCCACCCAAACTGTTGCCAACAAAGCACTATGTGTAGCCTTGTGTTCCATGAATTAAGAAAGTCTTAGCTCCTGTCTTTGCCTCCTGCTCCTCTGCTTGGGTTTGGACACACCAGGGAGAACAAATCTTTCTGGTTCCTGCTATTGTGAACTGAAGAGTTTCCTCCCCTTTTTTAATTTTCCTTTTTTTAAAATAATTTTTTAACCTGTTTGAACTGCCCTGGAGCAGAGACGAAGAGTAAAATGAAAATGTGACAGAATGTGAATGGGATCTCAACAGCACTTAAAAATGAAAGCATCATGAAAGAATGAGGTTGGAAGGGACCTTCCAAGGCCATCAAGTCCAACCCCCTGCAGTGACAGGGACATCCTGCACTAGATGAGGTTGCTCAGAGCCTCAGCAAGCCTGACCTTGGATGTCTCCAGGGATGAGGCCACCATCATCTCTGTTCCAGTGTCTCACCACCCTCATGGGGAAGATTTTCTTCTTGATGTCTCTAGTTTCAAACCATTTCTCCTCATCCTATGCCTCCATGCCCTGGCAAACAGCC
>VZTY01021189.1:0-16314 GCA_013400935.1 Turnix velox | reverse complement strand
CCCCTCTCCTATTTAAGAGCATTGGGGAAGGCCAGTAGTCCCTCTTTGCCCTCCCGTGGGACCTGAGGGATGCTCTCCTGGTGTCTGTGCTGCAGGACATCACTGGTGAGTTGCATTTTCCAAGGGGACACGGTGGGAGGGTGGATGATGTCCTTGTGTTCCCATTTCTTGCCTTAATGCTCTGTGGGGTTTGCCTGAGCTCAGATGAAGGTTTAGCATGAGCCTTGTGTTTTAGCTTTGGGTTTCAGCTCAGTGGTGAGAGGGAAGCAAAGCCTTGATGATCAGCGACTTCTAAGAGATAAGAGAAAGTTGTATTTTGTTTTAATTTATTCTGGTTTCGAAGGGTTTTGACCTTTATTGTGCTAAAGAACTTACTTTCTAACTTCTCATCTAAACCTGCTGTAGTTTAAAACCTTGAAATGGCCTTTTAAGGTCCCTTCCAACCCAAACCTTTCTATGATATGTGAGAAGGGGAGGTTTTTTTGTGGATGTTTTGGAAAGGGTTTGCTCTCCTAAGTGATGCTAAAGGAGGTAGGAAGGGTTGTGCTGAACAAGAGAACATGAGTGGTTTGATGGATATCTCTTTCATAAAATACTCAGTGTCTGTATGTAAAAGGAGACAAAGCATATCAAATGGGCAGCAAGGTTTTACAAGTTCCCCTTCCCAGCTGTACTTCACCCCTGCAGAGGTTTCTAATGGGTGCTGATGGATGTTTTGTGGCAGGAGAAAATAATATTTGTCTTGCCTGTTACATTAGCTTCTCTGATAGCAATGGGGCTACCAGGGTGACCCTGTCCCCACTCTGCTCAAGGTTTTTCTAAAGAAGAAAATGGAGTGCTGTTGTTATGATTATGGTATTTAAAAGTATTAGGTTTGTTGTCTTAGCTGGGCTGTGTTTTCTCCTGCTGATTGCTAATGGCAGGGCTTTGGCAGGCTCTCACCCTCTCAGCCCTCCCTCTGATTGCAAACACATGGCTGCTCTCACTCTGCCTCCCATCTCCCTGAATTAACAGTCAAGAATGGGACCCCCTTTTTCTGGAGGAGGGGACAGAACAGTGAATGAATGGCCAGGGAGCAGTTCTTCTCCTTCCCTCGAGGCTCCTGCTTTTGTATCTCTCAGTCTCACCCTTGACTTTGAGTCCTTGGCTTTCAAGGGATTGTGCAATTATATTATAGGGCTGTTCCTCTCTTTTTAGTTTTCTTCTTCTCCCCTTCACTTATTTAAAAGTGCTGTTTGTTTGGACTGGAAAGCTGCAGAGAAGAGACTTGCTGGGCTGTGTGTAAGAGCAAAAAGTGTCCTGAGAGGGGAGCAGAAATAAATGAGATGTTCCCGTGCTGTAGAGTTGCAGGAGTCTAAGGGGAAATGTTGGCTGCAAAGAACTCAGGAAACAGGAATAGGTGGAACCAACCAGTGGGAGGTTGCACAGCTAAGAAATTGTATTTTAAAAAGATGGATTTTACCTCAATATGAGTTTGCATTTCTGCTGGGAGAGTAGAGCTGGAATCTTGCTTTGACTTTAGGAAGTGACAGGGCAGTGATAGTCACCCTGGGCACTGATGAGACCCCAATTTGATGCTGTGTCTGGTTATGAAAAACAAGCCAGAAACACTTTGCATGAAAAAAGAGGATTGAATAGAACTTCTGAGAGCTGAAATATGAACAAAAAGATCAGTCAGAATAGGATGTGTGCTATAAAGGCTGTTCATTTTACTCCGAGATGGTGTGAAAGTTGTATTATTTTCATATAGATGGGCTTAGACCATGATTAATCTGCTTCTCTGACTTTGAAAGCCTGGGATATTTTGGTCAAAAATGCTATAAATAATGGCTGATTATTGTTATGAGATTTTTATTATATTATAGCAGAATTATTCTGAGAACTGTGAGGAGTTTGTTGCCCTACTGACAAAAACAGCCTCTTGTATATGAGGGTTAACAGGAAAAAATAAGATTTTTTTCTGTTCAGCACAATCTTGAATCTGTTGGGTTGGAACTAGATGATCTTTGAGGTCCCTTCCAACCCAAACCCTTCTATGAATCAGTGTCCTCCTGGCTTTTCAAATGACATCTGAGTTTCTGGTTGCAAAAAGTGTTTAATCATTTTGTTTGTAAAAGTTGCTTCACTCAAAAGCCATCCATCCACAGAGAAAACACATTTGTCTTCATAATTATAAGTTTTAGGGTGTTAGAGTCATCACAAAACTGGGCAGCAAAAGGAGTAGGTCAGAGGTTGTGCCTTGTTTTGGGGTTCATTAACTTTTTCTCACCAGAGAAGTATTTGGAAATGTTATTATGGAGACTTGCTCCAGGCTTCTGGAGACTTTCAAAGCAGCTTTGGCAACCTTAGGGGTTTGGCATCATTGCAGCTGCCTTGGCCATAAAAAGATTTACAGAGGTTTGCAGGAGTCAGGGGTGCCCAGGAGTGAATCTGCTGAGACCTTTCTGGGGTCCTCAGCAGCAGAAGAACATGGAGCTGTTGGAGAGGGTCCAGAAGGGGACACCAAAGATGTTTCAAGGGTTGTAGCACCTCTGCTGTGAGGACAGGCTGAGAGAGTTTGGGCCATTAGAAGAGAGGGCTCCAGGGAGACCTGGAGTACCTGAAGGGGTTCCTGGAAAGCTGGGGAGTGACTCTGAATTAGGGAGTGGAGCTGTAGAACAAGAGGAAATGGTTTCCTCTTTCAGTTTAAAATATTTAGATGAGATACTGTGAACAAATTCTTTTTATGAGGGTGGTGAGAGCCACTGGGACAAGTTGCCCAGAGGAGCTGTGGCTGCCCCATCCTTCAGGGGAAAAAGGGCTTGGAGCAACCTGGGCTGGGGGGAAGTGTCTCTGGACAGGTCAGGGACGTGGAACTGGGTGGTTTTAAGGTCCCTTTGAACCCAAAGCATTATAGGATTCTATGCTTGTGGCTCTTCTCTGGTGTGTGCAGAGGCAGCAGGTCCCTTCCCTACTGCCAGAAGAGGTGTTCCCAGGATAAATCCATAATCCATGGGGAGGTGGGCAGAGACTTCAGTAAAGAGTGAAAAATTCAGGATGTTTGACTTTTGGGGGGCAGTTTGACACAAAAAAAATCTCTTCCTCCCCACTTCCCAGACACTAAGCAGTTATTTGCAATTCCCAGCTGCTTTAATTCCCTCATTTAGCAGCTCCCACACTTGGGAATGCTCCTCCTCCCTTCCCAGCCAACACCTTGCCCTGCTCCTGCTCACTCCTCTTGCACCACCTGCCTGCTCTGCTCCTTTTTGGCTCAACCCTGGCAAAAGGTTAGTGAAAAACCCATTTATTTGCCTCTTTCTCTTCCATTTGTAAGTCTTTCTTGTGTTTATTGACAGTAAAACACATCTAGCAGAGAGATAATAACAATTAAAAAAAGAAAAATTTAAGTTTGTCACATGTGGGTGGGTCTGGAGAGTTATGATGCAGAAGAAATCTTCATAGGTCAAAAGCAGCTAACTTTGGGAGGAAAGAAAACTATGGAGTTGTGCTTCTCACATTTATGAAAAATCATGTTAAAAACAGCAATTGTGATGGGAGAAAGCATTTTGAAGTGTTTCAAGGAGATGATGAGGAGTGGTGTGCATGGTGTTTGAATACTGGTGTGAGAAGCAGGTGTAGGGTTCAGGAGGAGAAGGATGTTTCTCAGAGGAGCCCAGTGGCTTTGCCAGCATGTTATAAAGTTCTCCTTTCTCTCTGCTGTAGGAAAGTGCCTCTAATAGTGGCTGATGTGGGGTTGTGTGATTCCTAATGCTTGTATAAAGGGATATAAAGATATAAGAGTGGATATAGGATATAAGAATGTGGCAGCAAAAAGCAGGTGATTTTCTTTGAGGTGGGTTCTGAGAGTATTCCCTGTCCAGATGAATTCATGGTGTCAGGTGTAAATGTGAGAACTCCCTCTCCTGCAGCTCTGAGCCTGCTAAACTTCTCCCAGTAGGAACTTTGCTTGGAAATGGGATTTCTGGGACGTGGTCCTGGTGATGTTCTCCAGTTGATGGTTCCAGGTCAGTTTTTCTTACCCAAGCTGAATTCATTTTCTCATCTTCTTGAGTTCTGACCTCTTTGTGTCAGTGGGGAATCTGGTAACACCCAGATTTAGGCCACCAAATGCACTGAGTGAGGAACAAATTACTTTTTTTCATCCTTTTTTAGAGGAAGCAGGAGGTGGGGGAGTAGGACTGTAAAGCTGATTTTATTTGCAGCATCTTGCCTTTTGGCTTAGGGCAGCATCTTTTCTTTCTCTCAGGAAGTTCTGCCCTTACCAAAAGAGAGAAGGCAGAAGGAGCAAACTTTCTTACCATGACCTACATCCCTTGGGACAACTTCAAAAAATAGGTACTTTGTGTGCCCACCTTCAAAGCAGCAGCAGGAGGCAGAAGGGCACTGGGATTGCCTAGGAAATTAGGAAACAAAGAGCTTCCCAGAGCCCCAGCAAGCTTTACCTTGCTGAAGGGAAGCAGGTGATGATAAAAGGAGTGTCTCTCTCATCTTCCAGCTGGGAATTGCCCTGGAGCACCCTCCAGGCCAATATTTAGTGCCAGGAGGAGGCAGCTCCCTCTTGTTCCTGCTTCTCCCAGCAGTAATTACAGCCTTTCCCTACAGCCCTAGAGGAGCCCAAGGCCAGGTTTGATACAGCTTAGACCAACCTGATGTCCCTGTGAGTTGGACTAGATGGCCTTTGAGCGTCCCTTCCAACTCAATGAACTCTATAATTCTATGAGAAAACTGTGATAAAGTGCTGGGTCAAGTGTCTGAAGACTTCTTTGCTCTAGTTGAATCTTTTTGTGAACGTTGTGGAGTCCTTGCTGGTGCCAGCAAGTGTTCTGTATACACATTGCCTGGAAAAAAATTAGTGTTGTGGCTTCTGATGAAAAAAAAGAGGAAAGAATAGCTTTTAAACTCTATAATCTTGGCACAAAGTGCTCTTGGGGGGCAGCAATGGCAAAGGCAACTGGAGGTGAACCTCCAGGAGTGAGGCCCATCAGGGCAGGATGTTCTGGCTTTACACAATGTAGGAAACCAGTTCTATGGGGTTGTTGTACCCATAGAGTGTAGGGTGTGCACTTGCATGTAATTAGCAGCCTTTATGTTTCTCTTAAGACACCTTAGGAATTTGTGTGCTGAAATATGAAATGAAAAGCTGTGAAGGAAGGTGCTCACAGCTGGAGAAAGGTCATATGTACAATTTCTGCTACAACTTTGAGTTTTGAGGTGGTGTGTCTGGGTTGTGATGGGAAAAGACTCTTTTGGAGTACACATTTGGGTGCACATTTACCCCTTGCTCTCTCTGTTAGCAGTATATATGACAAATTATGACATAATATGTGGACAAAAGTATGACATTTTTCTGTCTCTGTGATTACAGAAGCCCTTCGAGGGAGGGGCTGAGAGCAGGAGACAATATGGGGTTTTTTTCTCCCAGGATTTCTGCAGTAGATATATGGGGAAAATCCAGTGAGAGCCACTTGAATGTGGGTTGTTGTACTGGGAAGGGTGTCCTGTGGCAATGCATTTGAGGGATTATTGCCTTGCCCTCCAGTCCTCATACATCTCACCATATATCTCCACGAGAAGGTACAGGCAGAGCTGGAAAGCAACATGTTTTACCTGAAATTATGCTGAAACTTCCTGTTTAGGTGCTTTCAGTTTGCCATAGGGAAGACTTGTTTCTTGAGCGTGGTTTATTACAGTCTGAGGACAGGCTGAAGGAGTTGGGCTTGTTGAGCCTGGAGAAGAGGAGGCTCAGGGGGGACCTCAGAGGAGCTTCTCAGTACCTGAAGGGGGCTACAGAAAGGCTGGGGTAGGATATGTGATGGTAGGACTAGAAATAATGCATGTAAGTTGGAAGAGGCTAGTTATAAGAAACTCTTTATGGTGAGAGTGGTGAGACACTGGAAGAGGTTGCCCAGAGAGGCTGTGGATGCTCTCTCAATCCCTGGAGGTGTTTAAGGCCAGGTTGGATGAGGCACTGAGCAACCTGGTCTAGTGGGAGGTGTCCCTGCCCATGGCAGGGGGGTTGGAACTCGATGATCTCTGGTGTCTGGCCCAACCCAAACCATTCTATGATTCTGAAGTATGTGTTGTGCCCTACTGAAGGGGATGTTGTAGTGTAGGGGGGTTCCTGTGGGCTCTGGAGGCAATGAGTTGGTGTCTTGGTGATTCTGCAGAGTTGTGAGACAGAGCTATTTCTCTATCAATAGGATGCAGGGGAATAGCTTTAAACTGAAAAGAGGAGAGGTTTAGATTAGATTCCAGGAAGAAATTCCTTGCTGTGAGGGTGGTGAGACACTGTCCCAGGCTGCCCAAGGAAGCTGCTTATTGAAGGTTTGATCTTCCCTATGTTTGTTTGCCTTGGCTTTGTCTCCTTTACCCCAGAGCAGGATGAGATGGGTCCTTGGCCTTGAGTTTGGGAGGAGTGGTATCCTCTAGACCACATCCCAATGAGCTGTAGAGCCCTCATAGATACCTGCATCCTGTAGACCATGTCTTATTGAGCTGTAGAGCCCTCATGGATAGCTGCATCCTCTAGAGCATGTCCCAATGTACCTGCATCCTGTAGACCCAGTCTTATTGAGCTGTAGAGCCCTCATGGATAGCTGCATCCTCTAGAGCATGTCCCAATGTACCTGCATCCTGTAGACCATGTCTTATTGAGCTGTAGAGCCCTCATGGATAGCTGCATCCTCTAGAGCATGTCCCAATGTACCTGCATCCTGTAGACCATGTCTTATTGAGCTGTAGAGCCCTCATGGATAGCTGCATCCTCTAGAGCATGTCCCAATGTACCTGCATCCTGTAGACCATGTCTTATTGAGCTGTAGAGCCCTCATGGATACCTGCATCCTCTAGAGCATGTCCCAATGTACCTGCATCCTCTAGACCACATCCCACTGAGCTGCAGAGCCCTCATGGATAGCTGCAGATGAGATTTTCTGCTGAGGGGACCATGCAGTCCCTCCACCCAGGCTGTGAGCTCACTCTCAGCATGAATTTCTCCCCTGGCACGTAGAGGTGGGTTGACAGCTTGCTCACACACAGGCAGAGATGAGAAGAAAGAGAGTGTGCAAAACATTCCCCTCTGAGCTGCTGCTGCTGGAGCCCTTTGCATAATTTATCAGTATTTTTTAGAAAACAAGCGTAATTATGGAAATTTAATATTTGTCATGCAACCTCAACAACTGTTGTGGTTGGGAAGGGGATGATGTCATTGCTCAGTGCACCTCCGTGTACAGCAGAGGGCACTACGTGATGCTTCACTCTCACAGAACAGCAAAATTCTGCCTTTTTGGGGGTTTTTTCTTTCATTACCCAAAAACCTGCCCTTTAAAAATTCTGCTTGAGTGTCTCGCTTACCATCTTAGCATTTGATTTCTGCTTTTGTCAGGTTCTTTTCGTCATATTCATATAAAATAGAGATAGCTCCATCCAAGGGGAGGCTCTTAATAGTTTCATATGTTTGGAAAGGAAAAAATAGGGCATTATACTAATTTTTGAGGCATTGAGCAACCTGGTGTAGTGGGAGAGTGGGAGGTGTCCCTGCCCATGGAACCAGATGATCTTTAGGGTCTTTTCCAACCCAAACCATTCTATAATTCTTACTTTGCCTCCTGTTATCCCTCTCACAAAGACTTCTCTAAGTACCCAGGCACAATCTTGATGATCTAAGTGAGCAAATCCTGCAGTGATGGTGTGGGTGAACCCCTAGAAAAATGGGATTAGAATCTGTAGAAGCTGTCAAGCTGTGGCAAGAACCACTGCAAGAACCTGGAGGCTGAAGTATTTGGGTGAATTCTACAGGTTGGGTATTCTGCACAACATCTTTTCAACAGAAAAATAACCTTAAAATAACTTTTCTGTGAGCTGTCTGATCTAAGAGGTCGTGTGGGATGGCTCATTACAAGTTTCATAACCCTACACTGGTTTCTATCCCTGCCATCTCTCAGGCACATTCCATTTGCCTGGCTCAAAAATAGATTAGAATAAGGCAAGAGCTCCTGAAGTCTAAAAGCAATAGGGAGGGGGTGAAAACATTTTTCACAGTAAGAGATGGAGGTGAGCAGTTTGTTCTCTGAAGGAAGAGCATGTTGTGGTCAGCCCTTGCTGTGCATGTTCCTGCAGCTTTGATGATAAATCCTGATATTCAGAGATGCTGCTCCTGATTCTTTCTGTGTTATGAGTGAGCCTGTCCTCAAGAAAGTCATCTTTGGAGCCCCACATAGTTGCTGTCCCATCAAACCAGACAGAGGTCAGTAATATTATATAAATTTGTGCTAATCTAGAGAAGGCACTGAGCAATCTGGTGTGGTGGGAGGTGTCCCTGCCCGTGGCATGGGGGTTGGAACTAGATGATCTTCAAGGTCCCTTCCAACCCAAACCATCCTCTGATTCTAGATGAGGTTGCTCAGAGCCTCATCCTGCCTGGCCTCGGGTTTCTCCAGGGATGGGACATCCACCACCTTTCTGGGCAACCTGGACCAGGGTTTCACTCCCAGCATAAAACATTTCTTCATTATAATCCAGTCTTAATTTTCTCTCTTTCAGTTAAAAGCCATCACCCCTTGTTCTATGGCCACAGGCCCTGCTAAAAAGTTTGTCCCCATCTTTTTGATCTCCTGTTAGGATGCAGGGCTGGCAGCTCTCACACCAGGGTGTTCACCCCTTTTGGACTCTCAGTTGGAGCCTGCTGGGAATTGATTTTATGGAATTTTCTGGGTTTTTTTTCTGGAATGCTGAAGCCCACTGAGACTCGAGTGGCCACATTTGCAGTTGGGGGACTTTGAACTTGTGTGAAAAATAAATTTAGAAACACTGTTTGCTGTGGAAGATGAGGTAGGTGAGATCACCAAAACAGGATTCTCAGCTTTAGGGTAAGTTAGAGAGATGTGAATATGAACTACTTGAGGTGCCACAAGCAGGAACATCTCCCAAGCAATAGAGGGCAGTTACCAGGTGCTTAATGACTCTAAAGAACCTTAATTTTATTAACCCATGTTTGAAATAATTTCTGCACAAGTGAGGCTGAACCATATAACAAAAAGGACAATTACTGGGTTTAGATTAAAAATAGGTAACTCCATGAACAACCTCAGAGATGTTCTACCTCTTGGCAAAGCTGGCACACCAAACTGAACTTTTATATGTTTTTAACCTTGAAAGCTCCATCCTCCTACACAGTTACTTGTTGAGAAGGAAAAACTGCAGTGGAGAAAAGGCTTGTTAGGTTTTTTTGGGGTAAGATGGGATAAAAATGATGGTTCTCCTTTCCTTTTGTGTGCACTGGAAAGCTGTTGGCAGGAGCTCAGGTGGAGCAGGGAACCATGCTGGTTCCTACTGAAAGGACTGGGCAGATGCTGCACAAGATTATGCAGTAAAGCCTAGGAGTTACTTTTTACTGACTCGGGTTTTTGATAATTACTTATTAGGTAAATAATTATCCCTCTCAGATAAGGAGTGGGAGAGATTTCTGCCAGGTAGGAGGTGACACGTGTGTACATCAGCTGTTTGCAGCTGTAATTTCTGTGATTTCATTTCCTAAATTGTATTTCCAAACTTTTGGACGAGGCTGTGGTGGCTGAAAGCTGAGGAATATTTCCTTCACGGCCCCCTCTTGCTTCATAGTTAACATGACAAAGAATTTTTAGAGGGGGATTGTGTGGAAGGGGTGGTGTCTGCCCCAAGCCAAGGATTTAGAGCATTGTCATTTCTGGCTCCAAGCTGGAGACTGCAGGGGGTTTTAATCTCATGGGGGGGGGTGTGTTTAAACCCACCCTTTTGTGTTCAGATTAGGAGTGCAGAAGGATAGACTTAAGGGGTGTTAGTGAGGAGGGGTTTGGGTTGGTTTTTTTTTNACTTAAGGGGTGTTAGTTAGGAGGGTTTTGGGTTGGTTGTTTTTTTTTTTTTTTTCATTGGCAGCTTGGTAATATCATCAAGCTTTTTCCCAATTCTTTGTTATTTCAATAATTACTACGTGGTGGGTAGAAATCCACAGGGTTGGTGAGTTTTTTAAGTACAACAACAGTGGCAGGGGGATATGGGCAGTAAAAATAAGTGTTTGTTTTTGTAACTTCCCCCTCCTTGGATGATGGAGGATGCTTATTCTGTCACTGTTTGAGGCCTGGATGCCTGTGCTTTGTCTTGGTCCTATCAAAGACAGGTCCTATTATTACCCCATGGAAATTTGTCTTGGTTCCATGGGGTAATAATAGGACCTGTCTTTGGAGAAGAAGGAAACCCTAATACTAGTATGAGTGCAAGACTGTAACAAAATATCCAAGAGGATTTTTTTATTGATCACTGAATGAATATTGAAATGGAATGAGCTTTCCATGAGGTGATGAATCATTGCTTTTTGTCACTCTTGGGTTGTCCCTTTCAAACTGAAGGGACATTTTCAGTGCTATTTAGGAAGCCTGTTCTGACACCAGGGGATGGAATTCATGGTGAGGCTAAAGGTTGTTGCTTACCAAGGGTGGAGCAGCCTATTTTCAGGCCTCCCAACTTTTCCAAGGTTTTTTTAGGATGTCTCAGCCTGTTACATGTGCTATATATATACACACACACACTTATAAAATCCATTCAGCTCCATTGCACAGCTGTATAAGCAAGAATTTGGAGAGGGGAGCTTAGTGCTGGGTTGCCCAGCAAATGCTCAGTGGGCTTTAGAGCAGCTGCTGGGATTGAGTTCCCTGCTGGGTTTTTAGGATCTGCCCATCAAGTTGTGCTCATTGTCCCCTTTACAAACACACCTGGGGGGGGGCTTTGTTCAGATTTGGTGAATAGCAGCTAGTTCTTCTAGACTAGAACTGGGAGTTTGTAATGAACCTGTGGGTAAATAACATGTAAAGCAGTTACACACAATAGTTTTCCTTTCTCAGTGGGGTTTTAAGGCCAGGCTGGATGAGGCACTGAGCAACCTGGTGTGGTGGGAGGTTAGAACTAGATGATTTTTAAGGTCCCTTCCAACCCAAACTATTTGTGAGTCTGCCATGCAGCACATGCCCATGGTCCACGTCACTTTAGCACCCAGCATCTTCTCCAGGGCCAGAGCTTGCTGGGTGCCCTCTCTGTGCAATCTCACCAGCACAAAGCACAAAGCCAGGCTGTGGGGTGGAATGGGAAGAGGTGCAGAGATGTAGGAGTTAAGCCTGTAAAGACTTAAAGTCTTTAAAACCACAGCCTCTAATGGCTTTTCCTGCTGGTGAGCTTTATGTTGGCCACTCACATCTCACTCTCTATTATTTCAGCTCCCCAGGCAGAAGGGGAGAGGCTGCCTTTTCTACCTTGCAGTACAACTGGCCCCCCTATATATCACTTAAATACCAGGCTACTAATGATATGTGACACCAGGGGGAACACAAGAATGTGGAGGCCAACATTTTTGGCACATCTTTTACTACTTTACCCTTTGGAAGGGCAACCAGCGAACCAACTGAGTGGCCAGAATTCCACATCTCCCAGGTTTTGAATTGTTTTGCATGCAAGAGATTTCATAAATCATAGAATCACCCATAAAGCCTAAATCTGACAAGAATCATCTATAAAGTGTATTACTAAATGGTTGACTGGTGTGAAAATCAGTGCAGGGTTCAGGGCTTGTCTCCTTCTCCAGTTAGTTTTGTACACTGAGGTGTTGTAAGCTCAATTTCTGTCTATTTTACCTAGAAACTCACTTTGAATTGATGATTACAGGAGAGGAAACAACGTGTATGAAAGCAAAGACTGTATCCTATGGTATCCTACTGTGTCCTACAGGGGAGGAGAGGCTGTTTGCCAGGACATGGAGCCACAGGGTGAGGGACAGTGGTTTGAAACTAGAGCAGGGCAGGGTTAGATTATTAGGAATTATTAGGATTATTAGATTATTAGGAAGAAGAAGTTCTTCATAGTGAGGGTGGTGAGACACTGGTCCAGATTGCCCAGAGAGGTGGTGGTGGAAGCCCCATCCCTGGAGATGTTCAAGGCTCTGAACAACCTAATGTAGGACAGGATGTCCCTGTCACTGCAGGGGGCTGGACTAGATGGCCTTGGAAAGTCCTCTTCTGTGATTCTGTACAGCCTGTGTTCCTTTCTGTATGCCAGCACATTTTTTTTAGGTAATCTATTTTAAAACCCTTCTTCATCAGTTGTCTTTCTGTGCAGAGGAAGCCCGAATTCAATCAGAGAGTCTGGCACAAAAAAAGACCCAAACCCCACAACAGGGGAGCCTTTCTTCTCCTAGTGGAGGCAAGGTTTTTCTTAGAAGCCATGTAAGTGAAAATAAATCCCCCAGTGCAGCAGAGAGGAGGAGGAAGGGTTGAGCTGGAGCATGTGTGCAGCAGCAGCACCACATTCCTGTCATCACGAATTCCCCAAGCACAACAGCCTGAGAAATACGACCCCAAATTGCTTTAAGAGGTGCTGTAGTTAAGCCAGGATTACTGACACACTATAACACAACCTGATAGCATTCTGCACTTACACTGAAGACTTCCTTGTGACAGACTCAGAAATATTTTTAAAATATTTATATATATTTGGGAGCTTTTTCTCATGCAACCTTTGACCTTTGGGATTTTTTTTTTCTTGGTGGAGTTTCTTGCAACACTTTCTCCAAGGAGAGAGAGTTGTCAGAGCAAGCTCAACATTCAGTGGGACATTAAAGATCATCACCCTCTGCTTCAGAGTGACTGTTTTTCAATGGAGGGAAAAGCCTATGAAATGGAACACACTTGGCTTTTCAGTGTATGTGCCATTTCTTGCACTCTTCTGCACCAGTTACAACCTTTTCTTTCTGCCCTTTCTATAAAACGGGCACAGACCTGCCTAGCAGCTAATAAATGAGTGTTTATGAAGATCAAATGCCACAGATACCCTTAGTTGTATTTGTTTTCTTGCTCTTTAAAACATAACACCCAAGTTTTCCAGAAGCCAAGGTGTTGAATCACTGCTCCAAAAGCCTTCTGGCTCCCTGTGAATTTGGACCAAGGTAGGGTTGTCATCAAAAGCTTGAACACAGAAGAATCCTTTGCACTGTCTTATATTTACCAAAGCCTTTTTTATTTTTTGAAATTCATAACCAATGCCTTTGAAATGGCTACTATTGTGTTGCCCATAAGGAATTGTTAGGTTAAAAGGGAGGCAAGATGTCTATTATTGATTTAATTCAGACTTTTTTTTTCCCCAAGATCTCTATGGTCTTTTCATACAATCATCTTTCTAGNCTCTATACAATCCTCAGCCCTCTTTTTAATAATTCAAGAGAGAGTACCTGTTGGACTTTAAATACTGATTATAAAAATAAATATTTTGGCTGTTTTTCAGTAAAAAAGCTGCTGAATCAATGCTTTCTCTAAGTTAAAAAAATAGCTGGGGGTAAATACTCCCAAAAAAAACCACCAGAAAGGTTTGAAACCATCTCATTTTCCTACTCATCATCAATAGGGGATTGATCAGATTCCCATTAGTTCCATTCCAGCTTGGAAAAATATTTTCCCAGCAAGCTCCACCAGGCTACTGCCATGTTTCTTCTTACAATTCAGCAAGACTTTACCAACGTGTCACAGGTAGATAAAAATAGTTGTAAATTAATGGAATTTGCCAACAGCTTGAGACAAAAAAAATTATGATCCTGCTCTTCCCTGTTGCAACAGTTGGATTAAATAGTGGATTTATTTGAAACCATGGGGTTTGTTGCTGAGATCCTTTTTTTTCCCTGCTCTAACACATCCATAAGAATCCACATATATATTGCCTTATATTAAAGAAATATTAAATGTCTAAGGAAAAAATGTATTGGGGTTTGTTTTTCTATATTTTTATTAAGCCCTCAACTTTTTGCTGTCAGTTAATAGGAGGAAAATTACTTTATTTCAGTTTGGCCACTGAAGCAAAAAGAAAATGAATTGCACTCACAGTTCTAGCTCTATTTCCAAAGAAAACAGTCAAAACTTAAAACTCAGGCTTTAATTACATACTTGATTCATCCCTCTAAGAACAGCTTGACTTCAAACAATGCAAAAGCAGGAGGAAACTTGCTCTGGATTCCTCCTCTTCAAAGGGAAGAACTCCTCTTTCAGGTACCCATGTCAGAAAACTTGCTGAAACCCAAAAAAAAGACAAGTGTGAGAAGAATGAATGCAGGGAGCTTTATCTGACCACAGGGATAATGTCTCAATATTAAGAGAAGGCCTTCAAAGTTGTTTTTTAAATAAATCTCCCTAGATTTGTGAAAGTTGACTTTGCTAGATGCATTATTTCTTCCCCCCCATTTTAATGTGAATGAAAAAAACTTCTCAGACTTGCAGGAGCAAATTATTATTCACCCAGAATCATCACAGAGTGGAAATGCATCCTGTTTGCAGCACTCAAACCTCCAGACAAGTCTGATTCCCTCAGAGTAGCAGAAGAAGGATTTGTCCTGTATTACTTGACAGTTCTTGCAGGTGTGCAAATTAAATCACTTAAAACTCCTATAAAGGCTTTCTGTGTGCCCATTGATCAGTGCACAGCACATTGATTGGGAAGAATTGGGATGTGTGTGTGCTGTATCCAACAGTTCCAGAGCTATCCCCTAATGTTTTTGATTCTGTATGGGTTAGAGTAGCTCTGAAACTAGCCTGGAACATTTTTAGTGGGGGCTAATGATGCAGAAGGCAGTGTAAAAGCCCACTGTGGTCTTGTTTGTTCACACCCCTTATCCCCCCCTCCCTCCCCGCCACTGCTTTGTTCTGTCTTTCTACTTCTTGACCTCATTTTTCCTCCTCATTGCTTATTCCTGTTTGTCTCTCATCTCAGATTATGCCTCTTGTTCTCTTGTCTTTATCAAATGGAACAGATTGATATCTGGGGCTGCGTCTAGACTAGGAGAAGGGTTGAGTTTAGTTCAGCCCTAGCTGGGAGTTAGCTGGAAACAACACAGCCAGCTTTTCCATTCCACTTGCAGGCAGGGGAAGGAGAGGATGCCCTCATGGATAGAAATTAGTTTGCTTTTACACCAGCTAAAGCAGGTATGGGTTTGGTTTTTTTTATAGGTTGGACTTAACTAGGCAGTGCTAATGGATCTCACAGAGTCATAGAAGCGTTTGGGTTGGAAGGGACCTTAAAGATCATCTAATTCCAACCCTCCTGCCATGGGCAGGGACACCTCCCACCAGCCCAGGTTGCTCAGTGTCTCATCCAGCCTGCCCCTAAACACCTCCAGGGACTGAGGGGGCATCCACAGCCTTCTGGGCAACTTCTTCCAGTGTCTCACCACCCTCACAGCAAAGAACTTCTCTCTCTCCAAGCCTCAGCCTGCAGTGAGGGAAGCTGAAGGATTCTAGAAGTTTTCCTGATGGGTTTTTCCTGGTCTAAGGGTGAAAACATGTGCTATTCTGAGCTTTGCGTAGGTTGATGAGTAAATTGCTTGATGAGTAAGTTGCATGATGGAGGGGGGGAAAAAAGATTTTTATTAATGCAGCACTTACTTGGCCATTTCTTTTGCTAGTCTTACTTTTTTCCCTTTGCTGGCAGTATCCAAAATGTCAGTGAGAAGAAGCCCTTCCTGATGGCATTTCGGATGGTTGGAAGGTGAAAGAACTGAATTTTCAACACTCTTTTTGGGCTTCTGGCAGGGGATTTCCACTTGTGTGTGAGGGATGGGTGCACAGGAAAAGCTGGATGATATTTGGGTTCATGCTGTGCCCATGGTGTGAGAGCTGGGAGAGCTGAAGCAGGTTGTGAGGTGGATTTATCCAAAGCCAGGCAACCTGACTCAACATCATTTTGTCTTCAGTTCATTCCCTGGTGGTCCACCTTTTGCTGTTTGTTGTAATTTGAAGGACCCACAACAATTTCTTGCTGTTTAGACAATTATTTTTCATCTGGGAAGGCAAACAGGGTAAAAAAGAAGGAAATCCAAGGGTTGAGATTTGCAGAATATGGAATAATCAAACAGTGATGGAATCATAAAGTTGGAATGGACTGTCCAAACCCCTGCAGTGAGCAGGGTCATCTTGCTCTAGATCAGGTTGCTCAGAGCTTCATCAAACTGGGTCGTTAATGCCTAAAGGCACCATGGTCTTGTTTGCCCTGTTTCTGACCCCAGAAGGAGGTCCTCATCCCTCCCAACCATAAACCTGACACTGAACCCTAACCTTAACCTCTAACCATAATCCTCACCCTAAACCTTAGCCATAAACCTGACCCCTGACACCTAACCCCTAGCAAAAACCCTAACCCCTAATAATAACTCTAAACCCCATTCCTAACTCTAACCCTCAACTTATTCTCTAAGCCCTAGCATTAACCACATCCACAAAACCTAACCCTTACCCTGTTACTAACCACTAACCCTAA
>VZTY01021187.1:117578-145756 GCA_013400935.1 Turnix velox | reverse complement strand
ACATATGACATTTTTAAGCAGCTCTGAAATGCAACCAGGCACAGATGATGCATGTTAAAACAAATAAAAATGAATAAATAACAACAAAGTCCTCTTGTGCATAGCTGGCTTTCAAAGGAGAGCTACTTCTTTCACCATTGTTAAATATCAGTCAGTTTTCAAACCATAAAATTTGGTGCAAAATCATTCTTTCATTGTTTTGAACATCATTCTGGTCCAAGTAAACAATCAAAAAATGTTAAAACAGAGTCAGTTGCCTGTAATTTTTCTTTATCAATCTGACCTGGCTTTTCAAGTACACAGATACAAAACTGATGAACTAACTGTAAACAGATGGATCCCAAGAGCAAAGATCCCTGGAAAAAATAAATCATGCCTAATGAATGCCCATTCCTACACTCAGGGACATGATATAGACAGAAATAGCATATAGCACATAACAAGCAGGAACTCTTTTCAGATTGTAAGTAATCAGTTTTAAGTTTGGGCTGTCACTAGTGCTATACCCTTCCTTCTTGGTGTACTAATAGAAGTGTTCACTGGAATAAGGATAAAAAAAATGTCTGGTATTCTAAAAGTGGTATGCATTTCAAAGACTACCAGTAGGATAAAATAGTATAAAGTCTGCTCTTTCTTGCCTGGTGGTGCAAATCAACAAGCTTTGTCTTTACGTCTGCGTTCTTAGTTGCAAGTGCTGTGCTTCTTGGCACCACTGGACTATTCTGGCTGCTGTATCTGATGCGCTCATCAAGTGTAGCTGTAATGCTGTGTGAAATGTTGGACTCCTTGAGCCTGAAGAAACCCAGTACTACTACAGTTGTAAGCAGAGTTGCTTTGATATTTGATGTGTTTTAAGTCTACTTGAAATAGGAGCTTTGTGGGTTCCACTCTTGCCACTCAAGATACAAATTCTTTTTGAGCAAATGTCTGCTGATGCTGATTGAGACAATTAATTTACTTTTCAGTAGCACTTCTCTGTCCTACATTCTTTAAATCACAAATTTAATATAATTCTTGGAAGACTAAGAATTACCATAGCTTCCATAGTTGATGGACTCATTTTCTGTTTTCTGCCTGGTTCCACTCCTGCACATATCTGTCACCCATACATCAGCATAAAATACATTTTGGGTAGACTTTCAAAAAATTTGCGTCTGGATTCTGGTTTCAATCCACCTTTGCTTCAGTGTCTTACTACTGCATCTTGTTATCAAATGACAGATCGATGAGTGCTCTACCACCACAAATGTGCCACTGAGGGTCCAGTCATTTACCTCTCCTGGATTTTTAAAATCAGTGAAATGTCACATTTAAAAATTAGCGTGAGATTTAGTCTGGTTGTCCAAGAGCAACCTAGGTGTACCATGAAGTGCACCATCATCATTCATTCACACTTACACCAGAAAATACCTCTGTAGATCCCTGGGCTGCGAGCACATGAAAGTGAATCTTTCCAAAGACACAAAATGAGCTTTGTAGCTTTGATTCTATTCAGACTGCCATCTTGTCTCCATGACATTTTTATCATGCATCCACACTCCCCTCCTGTTTCAGTGTTGTCTATCTGCCCTGTCATAGCCCATCCCTCCAATTCCTGGTCATGCACACCACTTATGCAGAGAGAAATTGGTTTTTGAATACTTTTTTTCCCCACACTAATTCTACCAAAGGAATTCTGTGACAATATAAATAGACGTTTTACTTTATCAGCACAGACAACCTGAGGGCAGCATGTGACAGAAAAACCTTCATTTGGAAAAAAACTTTGGAAAGTATCTCCCCAAACCAAACACAGCTTCCATTCATGATTAGACATTTAGGAGTTATTTTTCACTGAGGGGGCAAAAAAAAGGGCAATGGCTCTGTGTTTTATCCTTACCTCTTAGTGAAAAATAGCCAAGAACAAAACAGGAAGGGTCCCTGCAGCCAGCAGTTCTGTTACAGTGCTCTTACCCTGGGCTTTTGGCCAAGTCATGCTATTTGGCCTGAACTGGATGGCATGTGACCTTGTTATATGAGGCTATTACAGGCATTGGTATCAAATTTATAACTGTCTTAAACAATTACTGTAGCACAAAGTTCCAATAATGTCTGTTTGAGGACAGCGATAGAAAAGTCAACACTGAGAGGGGAGAAAAAGCAACATCTCCAAATAATCTGAATGACAGTTGTAGGGGAAGGCACCTTGTGAAGTTGAGAAAAGGACCATCCCTCAGCATTTCTGTACAATCATTGCTCCACGCAACAGTGCCAAAAAAATCCACAGTTTAGTTAAGACACCACCCAGCTCCTGTTCTTTTCTGGGCACGTTTAATGGTAAAACTTTGATTCTTTTTGGTTCATCACCCTTGACAACCCCTGAGGGCCAGCAGGTGCCAGTCTGGGGCTCCCCTCTCACTGTATCATCTCAGCATGGCAGCAAGGTGCCACCCCAGCCTAGAGTGAACATCACGGCCAGACTTGGGGGGCTCCAAACAAGTGCCAGAGGCAAAAAAGCTGCTATGGCCCTGAGCCCAGCTTGACTTAACGCCTTCCCCTGCCATCACCGACATCATGCTGGGCCGTGAGGCAGCTGGCAGCCCCGGACCCAATAGCCACCTCAGCGGCTCTGATACGACATTTTGGGTAGGAGGTGCGGTGTGACAAGTGGCTATCGCCGCTGTCAGCCTCCCCCGGGACTCATTCCTGACCCGAGAAGGCAGAAAGCAGCCGCTCTAGGTTTGAGGTCAGGCCCAGCATAGGGAGCTGGGGCGGGCGCCGGGGAGGAGGCGGGGGCAGTGGCGAGACCTGCCCTGACCGAGAGAACTTTACTATAAAGTCCCGCCGCCTCCCGGTGCCTAGAGGAGGCGCGGGGGAGCAGCAGCATGGTCCGGCTCAGCGGCGGCGTGTGCTGCTGCTGGCTCGTCCTCCTGTGGGCGGCGGCGGGGGGCCGAGCAGGTGAGGAGAGTGGGGCGGCGGGCGGTTGGCACCGAGACAGCGGTGGGGGGTCTTTGCCCCAGAGCAACCTCGTTGTGTCGAGTGAGAACTGAACGAGGCAGGGACTCCTCCTGCTGCTTTGGGACTGCCAGGCCACCGGGAGGGGCTGTCCCGCCGGCAGAGCTCGGCCCGAGGCTTTGCTCCCGAGAAGGCGACTACCATTGGGCAGCAGTTCTCTGAACTTCCTCGGCTGCCTCCGTGAGACAAGGCAAGGTCCCCTGTGCCGCCTTGGAGATGGCGAGGTGCTTCGTACCCGGCATTGCCGGTGCCGTGGCGGCGGTTGCGGCCCTCCAACCCCCATGGGGACCCTCACGGCCGGGGAGGGACTCGGCTGCCTCGTGGGCTTGACACCAGGGCAGCCCGTAGCCCGCCGGCCCCGTCGGGCTCGGCCCTGCTCTCTCCTCGATGTTAGGTTCTGGCACCTCGTTCTTTTATGCTTTAAAAACGTCCTTCCCTGAATGGATGAGAGGAACCAAGCTATGAATTTAAGAGGTGAGAAGTTGCTTTGAGCGCCCACTGGCTCTGGGTTTTAGTGTAATATGTGGGCTTGCAAATCTTTAGGATGGATGCTTGATTTTGCTGTTGGGCCTTACGTTGTGCTGCACCTTGCATCTTTGCCGGAGTTTTATTGGTAATTTACATAGAATTGGTCATGGTGATGTTCTTAGAACTTGTACCTATGTACGATCTGATACTTGGTATATAAACTTGTATTGTCACTAGGATTAAGTGATTCAGCAGTATCTGTTGTTTTTTTGGGTTTTTTTTTAACTGGCTTTCTGTGGCACAAACAACACTTCACATGAATTTTGTGCTCACAGTCGTTTTTCATCCCATATTTGCATAAAAACCCTTTCTGTCAAAAGTTGTAAGGCTCCAGTCAGGGTAATTCAAGAAATGAAACTTCTGTAAGACTTCTCATTGTCCTCTGTTGACTGCTATAGCTTTATGTCTCTCGATTCTATACCTTTATTCTTCTTGCAGCTTCCTAGTCAGATTTGCATGCAAACAGAATTGGGCAACTGCCCTAATAGCACCTTTTGGTGAGCTTCAAGGTTGTCCATGGAATGTTGGCTTCCTGTTTAAAAGATACAGAATTTGTGCTTGGTACATTTGAGAAACATCGCCCTTGTGGATGCGATGCGATAGCTAACTGTGCTAGAAAAGATGTGCCAGCTAGGCATGAAGATAGGATTGTTTTCTATTAATTTGTAAGTAGAAAATGCTTTCACCAGCATCTGGAAGGATAGAGAAAGAGAGTCCCTAAAAGGAGAGAGTTTAAGAGGTGCTGAGCAAGTGCGTGAAGGAGTATACTAAGGTGAAGCTCCATCTGAGAGAATCACTGCAAGTTAGGAATGGGCTGCAGCTGCTTACAACAGAATGCTCATTGGAGAAATAGACTATCATTTATATTGATGTACAGATATTAGGAAGCGAATCTCAGCAGAAGAGTATTTCCATCTGCTGCTCTCACTGAAAGCTCAAGATCTTATTATCGGATATTATCGGATGGGAGGACTAGGAACAATGGATATAAATTAGAGGGGGATAGATTTAGACTAGACATAAGGAAGAAATTCTTTACAGTGAGGGTGGTGAAGCACTGGAACAGGTTGCCCAGGGAGGTTGTGGATGCCCCATCTCTGGAGGTGTTCAAGACTAGGCTGGACAGGGCACTGGGCAGCCTGGTCTAGTGGGAGGTATGTAGAGGGGTTGGAACTCGATGATCTTTAAGGTCCCTTCCAACCCAAACTATTCTATGATTCTATGATTCTGTGATCTTATAGGCTGGATTTGGTGCTTCTAGGAAATTTTTACTTAATTTATTAACACAAAACATTAAGGCATCAATTGTTTTAATGTACAAATTACTTAAGCATCTCACTCTGACAACAGCCTTACCTCATCTGAAAAACCTGCTTTTCAAACTTTACCTAAATTGATAAAAGCTTTTAGTGCGGTACTAGGAGGACTGAAGGAAGGGTCAACCATAAGTCATACAGTGGGGAGTGAAAGGAAGTTTAGGATATAAAGTAGTTTCATCTAATACCTCGCTGGTTCCTCACGATTGAAGTTCTGGTAGGAAATGACTAAGTAGCAAATAAAAATGCCTTTAAGCTATTTAATGGAGTAAATTTGGCCTTCAGCATTGTGAATTGTCTGGATTTTTCTTTTAATTAGCTCATTGTTCTTTGGCATTTTGAATGCCTTGAAGATTGTTCATCATATTGTTTAGAAATTTGTTTCTAGAAAAATGTCTTGAATTTAGGAGATTAGTAAAATGATCTATGAAAAGACTGGTTTTGTTTCCTGTGTGTATGATCTATACTGAGGACTTATGACTGTTTTGGTAGGTCTTTGGTTTCAGCTAAGCTTGTGAGTTAAATATCATTGTGAACATGAAAGCCATACTAGAGTCAAACTCTGTGTGACTCTCAGGTAAGCACAAATCAGGGGATTAGTCTTCAAATAATGACAGGCTTGTTAGAGACAAATTGGAAAAATTACTTACACATGAAATGTGGGAGGAAATAGGATGAATTAAACCCAATAGGATAGAAAACACAAATAGCTTATATCTAAGCAGCACAAGAAAGCATTTACTCCTTTAATTGAAAATTACTGGGTTTTGTCTTAAGTTCTTGTGATTTAAGCTAATCTCTAAAGAATTGCTGAGGTTCTTAACATTCATTTTGCAATGGATTACAACCATAACTGTACTTAGGAATCTCAATTATACTTCAGAAGTATACAGCCTTTTTTAAACAGTTAAAATAGTTTGGGCTGAAAGAGACCTTAAAGATCATCAAGTTTCAACCCCCCTGCCATAGGCAGAGACATCTCCCACTAGACCAGGTTGCTCAATGCCTCATCCAGCCTGGCCTTAAACACCTCCAGAGAGGAAAGGGGCATCCACAGCCTCTCTGGGCAACCTGCTCCAGTGTTTCACCACCCTCACCATAAAGAACTTCCTTCTTATATCTAGCCTGAATCTCCCCTCTTCCCATTTACATCCATTATTTCTAGTCCTTCCATCACATCAGTGGAGGTACACTTTCTTGAAGTCTCCTTTTCCGGTTCCTATACCCGTAGAAGCCAACAGCTATTTTCAGAGCTGCTCACCATTACCAGTGAAAGGTTCCAGCGCTCCCCACAGCCTCTTTCTATGGGAGCTCTTTCAAAGACTTCCCACATCCATTTTGGCCGAGGTGGGGAGCCCAACCCCACCTCCACCGAGCAGAGACCATCCTCAGCTCTCTAACTCCTAATTCCATCCCTCCTTTCAAGGAGGTGATCACCTCCCTCATGGCCAAAAGGCGACCATTCGTTTAGGAGGTGAGGACAAGCTCTATCAAATTACAAAATTGAACAGAAGCATCAGATGCTCTTTATTATGATTGACCTGAAATATTTAAATGCCATAGTGTGCTAATGTAATCTTTACTACTGAACATTAGCTGTAGGAGAGAGTATACTAAAAACAGGAGAGATGTGCAACTTTTTCCTAATTTTGTTTTCAAGTTGTGGAAAGCTAGTTCTCAGTGAAACGACATAGTGGTAGCTTCTTTATTTAGTGGAAAGTGCATAGTCCATTAAGTTAATCAGAGCAACTCTGCAAAAAAGTCTTCACCTTTTGAAAAGCCATAGCTAAAAATAAGTACGTAAAACATAAACATCAGTGTTAATTAAGGAAGCTGGTTGTTTTACTAATATCAGAAAATGCTCACAGTTTTTTTATTTTAATTTGGCTTGTTACATGCAGCCTAGCTGGTGCTTAATATTTTTCCTTAGTCTGAGAAACAAGCCATGAATATTCTCACACACAAACCTCGTAGCTTTTTCATCTGCTGTGATAAGGGTGTTCTGTTCATTCTTCTAATTAGCAAGTCCAGTAGGCTGTCTGGGTGTAGGTATGTTTTTATGCTCAGACAAAAGTTGATTTTAAGAAAATCAGCTGTTGTGTATTGTTGGACAATTTTTACTGGTATTCTTATGTATCAAGTATTATTTTTGTAGGTGTACTGTGGTACTGTGGCTGATATCAAAGTATTTGTTAGTTGTGGGCCACCTCACTGTACTGCTCTTTGGTTTGTTTTTTTTCTTCATCTCCTTTGCCCAGTCTCTTTCATTGCAAGTTACTGCCACTTTCTCATGTCCTCTTCAACATCTGATTTCTGTTTTGCCTTAGCCCTTTCACTTTAATTGCTTTCTCATGAACACATATATATTTCCATTCTCCTATTGCCACCAAATCAAATACAAGTTCCACTTTTTAATGACTTTGTAAATGCCAGTGTTCAGCCAAAAAGGTTATGACTAGCCATGGCTGAAATATCCTCTTTTTTTCTGTTATTGAAGTTACAGTCTTGGCAAAAAGTAGGTACTTCTCACTTGTTGAGGAAGTTCCAGCACTCTCCCAGCTATATCCCACATCCTGTTTCTGGAACTTTACTTGGCAGAAGCATTAATGTATCTTTAAAAAGAGGTTGTTTGAAGAAGGATCCCTCCCAGTCCCTACTGACTGCAGTAAGGAGAAGGAACACTTGTTTCTAAGCTGTCTCCCACCGTTGGTAGCATGGTGGTTGCAGTGGAACTGCACATTGCTGATGCTATGCAGTTTTCCTGCCTGATTGCCTGCACAGAGGGAAATGGTGACTCCACTGACATACCCTGTCCCTAGGGATTTTGTGTCATTCATTGCAGTAAATGGTGGGCTTTGACTTGATATTTGGGTTATTTTAAGCAGTGCTGTTGTATCACAATCTCTTTGCTTTGCAGAGTTGTGACCACAGGCAATAGGCTGAAATACTTGTCGGGATTCTTGACTACACACTGAGAAATCCGATTTTAGTGACAAAAGGATGATTTATAGATTGATGGATATGTTGTAGAGTCATATGTAAGTATTTACCAATACAGCTGCTTGGATTGGAGATGATTGGACCCCTACCTCACCCTCCAAAAAGAAATATAATAAGACCAGCATTATTTAAGGGGCAAGCTCTTGTTGCAAACAATGTGGGATTGTTTGGAAACATGCAGTTTCTTCCTGTGTATGTATATTTAATGTTCTATTGCTTTCTTAGCAAAGGTAGTGCTGCTACTTTAGATGAACACAGGTTAAAATTTTAACAGACTGGGTGATAGCAAATGCTTTGATTATTTCATAGTGTAAGTGTATTTAAAGGGTATACAGATTTACAAGCTTGTGGTTTTAACTTTGTGAGCAAGATAAACACCTGTAATAATTGTTACACTTTAGGAGGTCCCTTGAATATGTCCCTTGAATTAAACATAGCAATTTCACATGCTGGTATTTTAACATTTTAGACCAAGAAATTGGGTTTCCCGAAACTCAGGTAAAAATTAATTAGGTGAAATGGAGCAATGAGTGAATGAGTTGAGAGGACAAAAATCTGTAATGGGAAATGTCTTTTACAGCACCATTAAGTCATGTCTATCACAGCTGCCTGAAGGCCTCTCAGGTTTGCAGCAAATTATCCTGTAATTTAATGCTCTCCCTTCCTCTCCCATCCTTTTCTAGTCCTGGTTTGCTTCAGTTTAAATTTGTGACATCGTGACTTTGGGGCATGGCAAACTCCAGGGGTAATTTTGAAGTTTGTTCTGACTTTCAAAAATAGCTTTGCAAACTACTGCTCTGGCAGAGCATAAAACAAAGAAACACAATCCGCCTTGTTAGAATACTCGTGTCAGATCAGTCTGTCTGGCACCAGCATCAGCCTTCTTATTTAAAATAAAGCAATGGTAGTTTTGCTTTCAGAAAGAGTGTTTATTTGACATACCTGTTTTGTCTGTATGGTCCTAACAGCAATACTCAGCTGCCCTGGTTACTCTTCACTTGCTCAACTTTACCAGCCTACTGAAGCGATACGAAGAAGACTTTTTTTCCTTACTTAGTTCTTGCTCTTTTAAACTATTCTTCAGCTTTCTTTGAGTATAGGATGTGTGCATGACCTCTCTCCTCTGCCCCTCAGTGGGCTTCTTGGTTGACTGCTGGACAGCCTGGTTGTCTTGTGGATCACAGAATCATAGAATAGTTTGGGCTGGAAGGGACCTTTAAAGATCGAGTTCCAGCCCCCCTGCCATAGGCAGGGACACCTCCCACTACATCAGGCTGCTCAGTGCCTTGTCCAGCCTGGTCTTGAACACCTCCAGAGAGGGGGTGTCCACAACCACTCTGGGCAACCTGTTCCAGTGCTTCCCCACCCTTGCTTCACCACTTTGCAAGTCCATCCTGCTTTCCCTGACCTCTGTTTATGTAAGCCTCAGCTTTGTGAGATGACCTTCAGCTCTCTTCAGGAATGACCCTTATCAGTCTGGTCTTTTTACAGGTTTTCAGTTTGATTGCCATATTTACCCTTAGCCTAAAGTAGCCATTAATGCATATAGTACTAGAAGATAGTTAGAGAGACAACAGAAAACTAAGATTATAAGTCCTTGAAGAGTTATTCAGAGTATGCCATGACTCAGTCCTTTAACTTCAATATGTAGTGGATGAAAAACATATTTTTCAACACTGTTCTTGGTTCCTAAAGTTATTTCATCTCCAAATAGAAAAATGTAAAAAGATGGGGGTTTGGAACTCGATCTTTGAGGTCCCTTCCAACCCAAACTATTCTATGATTCTATGATTCTTTTGATGGTTCTACGGGACTCAATAATGCTAAATAAATGTAGTAGGAGAGTGGTATAAGCATGGTATCAATGGTGGTATACAAGTGGCTATGCATGTCAGTAATAGCACCTGATGTAGATCTGTTCATAAAATAGATAAGAACCACCATGGTTCCTTCACTGTTAAAAACTAAGTGTAGTACACTATGAAAACAAACCTAATATAAAGTCTAGCCTGAGGCCAGTAACTAGCAGTGTATGGCAGCAGTTGATAATATTCAGCATCTTCCTGAATGATCTGGGTGATGGGGTAATGTGTACCCTCAGCAGGTTTGCTGATGATACAAAGTGCAGCTGATAAACCAGAGGGCTGTGCTACCGTTTGGAGGGATATCAATAAACTACATAGATGAGCTGACAGGAACCTCTTGCAGTTAAGGGAAATATCACATCCTGCACCCAAGGAGGAATAACCTCATCTATCAATATATGTTGGGGACTGATTATTTTGAACCCAGCTCTGCAGAAGAGAGCCTGGAGGTCCTGGTGGACTCCAAACTGAACATGAGCCAGCAGCATGCCATTATAGCAAAAAAGGGTAACTGCCAGCAGGTTGAGGGAGGTGATCCTTCCCCTCTGCTTAGCAGTGATAAGGCCATGCTTGGAGAACTGGGGCCAGTACTCTGTTACCCAGTACAAGAGAGACCTGTAATTACTGGAGAAAATGTTGGCAAAGGGCTGCAAAGTGATTAAAGGAGTAAGAGAATCTCTTGCATGAGGAATGAGGGACTCTTCCACCTGAAGCAGAGAATGTGAAAGATTGAATTTCATCAATGTGTTCAAATACTTGGAGGGAGGAAAGAAGGATGACCCAGGTTCCTTACAGTGGTACCCAGGGACAGGACCAGAGGCAAGAGGTGTAAACTGAAACAATGGAGATTCCATCTCAACATCGAGAGGCCCATTTTTTGCTATGGGGGGAAGCAAGCATTGGCACAGGCTGCCTAGAGAGGTTGTGAAATCTCCATTTCTAAAAAAAATACTCAAAAGGCATCTGGGTATGAAGCCTAGGCACTAGCTTTAGGTGACTGTACTTGAGCAGGGGAGTTGATCAAAGTAACCTCCAAAATTCCCTTCCAACCTCAGCCATTTTGATTCTCATTAATAAACAGTTTTGACCATTCTTGCTGGAGTGCTAGGAGAACATCTTTCTGGCTGTTGAATGACACAGATAATTCAGCAGTATGGTAAAATGGATGAAGTCTGGCTTAAAACAACTAACTGCTATGTCAAAAGTGATTAGGTACAGAAAAGCTTTAGTTCTTGGAAAATGTATTTACTTTTTTATTCAACTATAGCATGACTCACCATAAAAAAAAAAAAAGGCTATGTTATGTTTTAGAGTATCGAATAAATGGAATGCACTTAATTTGAAATCAAAACTAGCTGCTTAATCACAAACAATTTTACTTAATGCTTTTGGAGGAGCAGTAGGTACCAGAAACAATGGATGTAAATTGGAAGGGGGTAGATTTAGACTCGACATAAGAAATTCTTACAGTGAGGGTGGTGAAACACTTGGAACAGGTCGTCCACAGAGGTTGTGGATGTCCCCTCTCTGGAGGTGTTTAAGGCCAGGCTGGACAAGGCACTGAGCAGCCTGATGTAGTGGGAGGTGTCCCTGCCTGTGTCAGGGGGGTTGGAACTCAATGATCTTTAAGGTCCCTTCCAACCCGAAGGGTTGTGCTGGTGTTACATTGCCTTTTTAATGGTCCCATTATCATAGCATGCATGCTAAGTATTTTGTGCTAGATCATCCAGAGTTAGATCTGGCATCTATTTTGCAGCTGTTATGGGCACAGTAAACAAAATTAATTATCGTGAGGAGTATCAAGCAAGCTGTAATTTCTTGCTACAAACTGACAGGGCTAGTTGCCTCAGGCTGGAGAAGGGACAGGGTAATAAAACCACCATGGTTTTCTCAGTAGTAGTGTTTGAGTTTAGCCCTTAAAACTTCTCAAATGTTTCTGGGAAGTCTGACTCATGATTTTTTAACTCTTTCACTTGCAATACTGTAGCAGTGATTTGATCAGGTACAAATAGAGACCTGATGCAATGGAGTCCCATTTTAGGGAAGGTTAAGTTAGAGTTCTAGGGTTAGTGGTTTTTTTTATTTTTAAAAAAAGTTTATCCTCCTGTTTGTTCTTCAGCTCAGCAGGATTACAGCACAGCTAATGAATGCTTTAACAGTGGTACAAGCAGAACTGCTAGCAGTCTAATGTCTGTTTTTTTTCCTGTGCATTGCAAACTTGAGATCAATCTATTTCATCTGGGCAGTAGAGATTGTGTGTCTTAAAGGACTGCATACCTGTGGTGCTTTTGTTGTTAACCCTGTGATCCACCAAATTCTAGTGCTCCTGTTGGGTCATGCCATCTCCAGAAATAGTCACCCAGAAAGACAGTTAAGAAGCTTTATCAGGTTTTTAAATCTTTAGACTAACTTGACAATAATTTATCCTTTAGAGTTCCTAAGTTCTGTGCTGTGTTCTAAAGTTGCTTTCTGTAAGACTTGTGTAGATTTTCTTCTGGGCCAGGTAAGGAAATACTCATCTGTGTTGGAGTTGAAGCTCTATGCTGCAAGAATTTTGGATATTTCCAGAAGAGCACCATGAGAATATTTAGTCCTATGCTTTCATCTTGGTAAAACTCAAGTTACTTCTCATGTCTCTATTCAGTATGTGAATATTAGTTTTGCTCTCCATAGCCACACTGATGGAAAGCTATCAAATTAACTTTTTTAAAATTGCCAAATTAAATTGACTTGACATTACAATATTGGGTAGGAAATACCTACTCATGTTTGCATGTTTCCCTTTCCTCTTTCTTCTCCATCTTAGAAATCCGCTATGCAACTGTATACTGGAATAAAGCTGAAAAAACACTTCAGGTCAAAAATATACTGGACAGGCGTGGAGATGCCTATGGTTTCTACAACAACACTATTCAGACAACAGGCTGGGGCATTCTGGAGATCAAAGCAGGCTATGGCAGACAAACGTTAAGCAATGAAGACATCATGTATACAGCTGGCTTCTTGGAAGGCTATCTCACAGCCCCGTAAGTACCTCAGGAAGCAACTCAACTTACGACACTTCAAGTGGATAAATGTACTTGTGAGTTTTCTTGTTTGTTTTACCCCAAATTCTGATCCACTTCAACTAACTATGCATTTGTCAGTTGTGTGCTGTTTTAATTAGCATGTATGAAGCATAACTTATTTATTATGGAATCAAGATGTGTTCTTCCCTTCTCCTGCAGGCTTTTCTTTCAGTAAGAGAGACTAGTCCTGTATCTACCCTAATACACAAGTACTATTTTGTGATTGTAAGGAAGTACGTAAGCCCTATGTTGTAAATAATTACAAAAGGCTTGCTGAAAGAGTAGTTACCTCCCCATCCTATAGTTAGATGACTGACCAGCAATGGAGAGCAGATCAGGCAGGCTGAGATGTTGCTAGCAAGGCCTGCAGGGCGTCATGAATGACATTTTTCACCAAACTGTTAAACAGATGGGGAGAAGATACTGAAAACTTCACAGCATGGGGAGCCTGGTCTCTTGGACAAAGTAAGAAAAAAAAGTTGATATAGGCTTGAGGGCAGATTGATGTGTGTCCACAAAGGTCAGTGTGGTTCTGAAAGCCTTTTGAAGGCCTTTTGAGGGACTAAATTTTTCATAGCTCTGCATTGCATGAGACATGTGAGAATATTGTACTTGCTGTGAATCCAGAGCATTTTTATTATCTTAATAAGCAAACAAAAACCCAAACAACCATGAACCCAAGCCCTGTTATTTCCTTGGCTATAGGTGGAAGACCGTTTGGTGCTGTGACAAACTAAGTGTTACGATGTAGCTGGTGGTATAATGATGAGTGGATTGTTTTTGAGCAAGCTACATCTTTTCCTCTATCAAACTTGGTCACAGGAAAGAAAAAATTCCAAGTTGAGATACAATGGATGCAGTGAAGTAAATTTCACTTTACCAGCTTTGCTTCCAGGACACTAAAATACGGGCCCATAGGCTGCATTAGACGGGCCAACCAGGAAAGGTTGTCTGTTGAACAATTGTCAGATATGGCTGCTAGACAAAATTATTAAATTAGTAGGGTATTTTAAGGACAGTTAAGAGTCATGGACAGTTCTCTAATCATATGGTATGTTAATGTGACTGTCTAGTAGACTTTGCTGGAGAATCAGCTAGGTCTCTAAATAACAAAAAGAAAACTCCTCAAAAGTATTTTGTTACTGACAAATACCACTTCACTGAAAAAAAAAAAAGGGGTATTGCCTTTATGCCTGCACTCCAAGCATAAAGGAAATGAAGTACATGAGAGATCTGGACATCTGTTGTTGGCATGAGAGCTTACCCTTGTGCTAGTCGGTCAGTTTGTGTAAACTGCATATGGATCTGGAGGATGCTAGCATTACATTTAGATTATTGTTAAAACTAAATTGTTAATCACAGAATCACAGAATGACCCGGGTTGGAAGGGACCCCAAGGATCATGTAACTCCAACCCCCCTGTCTAGCAGGGCCACCTAACAAACACATCTACCAGATGAGGTTGCCCAGGGCCTCGTCCAGCCTGGTCTTGAACACCTCCAAGGACGGGGCATCCACAACCTCCCTCGGCAGCCTGTTCCAGGACCTAACCACTCTCCTAGTAAAGAACTTCCCCCTAATATCCAACCTAAATCTTCCCTCCTTCAACTTGTATCCATTTCCCCTAGTCCTGCTATTGTCAGCCCTTTCAAAGAGTTTACTTCCTTCCTGGGTGTAGGTTCCCTTCAGGTATTGAAAGGCTGCAATGAGGTCACCCCGCAGCCTTCTCTTCTCCAGGCTGAACAAGCCCAGCTCCCTCAGCCTGTCCTCATAGGGGAGGTGCTCCAGCCCCCTGATCATCTTCGTGGCCCTCCTCTGGACCCTTTCCAAAGTCTCTATGTCTTTTTTGTACTGAGGGCTCCACACCTGGACACAGTACTCCAGATGGGGCCTCACAAGAGCCGAGTAGAGTGGGACAATCACCTCCCTATCCCTGCTGACCACCCCTCGCCTGATGGAGCCCAGGATCCCATTTGCTTTCCGAGCTGCGAGAGCGCACTGCTGGCTCATGTTAAGTCTCTCGTCCATCAGGACCCCCAGGTCCTTCTCTGCCGAGCTGCTCTCAAGGACCACTCCTCCCAGCCTGTACAGGTGCCTGGGGTTCTTCCGGCCCAAGTGCATAACCTTGCACTTTGCTGCATTGAACCTCATTAGGTTCACCTGAGCCCAGCTTTCCAGTCTGTCGAGGTCCCTCTGGATGGCATCCCTTCCTTCCACCGTATCGACCGCACCACTCAGCTTGGTGTCATCAGCAAACTTGCTGAGGGTGCACTCAATTCCCTCATCCATGTCATTAATAAAGATGTTAAAAAGCACCGGTCCCAAGACAGACCCTTGGGGGACACCGCTCGTTACCGGCCTCCAGCTGGACATAGAGCCATTGACCACCACCCTCTGTCTGCGACCTTTCAACCAATTACTTATCCATCTAGTTGTCCACCCATCAAATCCACTTCCCTCCAATTTGGAGATAAGGATGTGGTGGGGGACATCCTTATTGTGTATTGTTCAACAGATATTTTCTCTGGAGCTTTGCCTGGATTTACTCACCTCCAAGTGGTTATGCTTAAGCTTTTTTTATGTTGCATAGAGAACCCAATCAATGCTGAGCCCAGTTAGTGGTCCAGATAATAAGCCCAAGTAACGTTCTAGTAGCAACAACTGGCACCATGTTCCCCTTCTATCTCTGCAATGAGTTTGAAAAGTCGCCCTGTCTGTCTTTAAAGCAAACAGAAGTATGTGCCCATTCCTTTAAATGTGGCTTGAATGTGAAACAGTATCTGGAGGGCCACTATCTGATGTGTAAGTCTGGGGTTTCAGGAGAGAATCATTCCCCTTTGTTTTTTAGCATGGATGTTCAGTGAAGATGGACAGAAGTAAAAGTCATCACAGCTTATTCTGCTCAAGGCTTTTGCCTTCTCTAGGTCAGGTGTTTTCTGAGGCTAGTTCCTTTCCCTAGCTGTTAATGTAGGGCTACTAGCTCCAGCACACCACAAGCTAGCCCTTTATGGAGAACTGAATATAGCAGAAATACTAGTCAACAGAGATGATTAAGTCTGTGGGAGTGAAGTTGAAAGTTTGCATCACTGTGGAAAAGTAGCATTTGTGACTTTGGATTTCAAACAAAGTAGAAAACTCTCACTTTTTAAAAGAAGTTTAAGTGTAAACTAACACACAACACTCCTGCCTGCCTTCCTAATAAACACCTGTCTGACCTCAGGCAAACCTCATAAAGCATTAAGGCAAGAAATAGAAACACAAGACCATCACCCACCCTTCCTCCCTCCCTCCCTCCTACCACCTACCCATCCATTCATTCTTCCTTCTCTGGTTAGGCAGGGGACCAGCAGTCCCCCCCTGGCCTTTCTCCTCCCTCTGTGTCCCCTTGGAAATGCTACTCACCAATGTTATGTATTGCAGCAAAGACACAAGGAGCACACCACAGGAGGGCAAATGGTGGCTCCTGCCCTTCTCCACTGGTGTTAAATAGGAGAGTGGGTGGAGGTGGCAGCTGGGGAGGGGTAGAGTCTCCAGTGGAGCCACCTCCAGTGGAGGTGTGTGGGATTTGAGGGAAAATGGGCTGGAAAAAGGTTGATGTGTGGCCGAAGCAGAAGATGAGGGGAAAAGGGGTATGTGGAACATGCCTAGAGGCAAAATGGGGGGAAAAATGGAAGGAATTGAGCGTTCACCATGAGGGTCATGAGACACTGGAACAGGTTGCCCAGAGAGGTGATGGATGCCCAATCCCTGGAGACCTCCAAGGCCAGGATTGCTGAGGATTTGACCAGCCTAATTGAGTGTAGGATGTCCCTGCCCATGGCAGGGGAGGTTGGAACTAGCTGATCCTTAAGGACTCTTCCAACCCAAGCCATTCTATGTTTCTGTGATTCTGTAAGAGTAGGTTAAGGTGCAAAACCAAGAGTTGTCAGAGCCTTTCTTTCCCGAGGAGATGTTTTGTGGAAATCCAAAGAACAATCCTTCAACCTGAAAATACTTATCATCATTAAAATGTCTATCAAATATTATCCATACTATCTGAATTGGGATCTTGGCTACATCTTTACACAATTGTATATCTGTACCAGCAGGGGAAGCATAATTCACACTGAGGGTTATGAATACAAGCTTTTTTTTGTCAGATCTTTTTCATATAAAGAGAGCATTTCTTTGATGCTAAGAATACCTATTGAAAATGTTGCAGCTTAGGAGCAGAAATGAATTAGTGATGCACTCCGCTGACCCTTCAGAAGATGAACAACCTATCACTTCATACATCAGTTGTATGGCTCTTTTTTTTCAGCGAACTGCAACTAATCAGTCCTCTCATACAGTGTGTTTTAAATTTCCCGAACCATGGGCATAGTGAGAACCCAAGAAGTTTATAGAGCCCCATTTCTCCTTATTTGTCCTGCCTCGAGACCCACAGAATTCTAATTAACATGCAGGTAGGTATTCCCCTGGGGTAATTGCACAAGTCTTCTGAAGTAAAACCTGGAAATAGCCTTTCCCAGTCTGTAACTCTGTTCCCATCAGACCACCTAGTGCGTTCAACCTGTCTTCAGGGAAGCTCTCAAACACCAGTATGATGACTTTTATGAGAAGGTGTCTCTAAACACACTCTTTCTGCTTGACAGACATTGGTGCCCACAGGAGCAGCATATACAGCTCTACTTTCCTTTTAAAATATTTGGTAACAACAAGGATTTAATAATGTGTTTGGCCATGATGAAGACTGTATTTGCATCAACAGCCACTTGGTTACCAGAGTGAAGATGCTTGTGTCCCTTGCCTGCATCACTGTGGGTGTCTAGGGCACACCCTCCCAGTGTGACTACACTGGGTATGACTGGTAAATGGAGTGCACTATAGCTCACTGCTACCTGTAGCCTAAACAGGTACAGCTGTCTTGCATTTGTGTGAGGTAATGACTCCATGAAGTAGAAATGACCCTTGCAGAAACCTTGAAGTCCCATTGGGAAGAGATCTGATATGATGCTTTATTGGGAATGATATGTTGCAGGCTTGACCTCAGGTTAAGTGCAGGTGCTGCAGAAGCTGTCAGGTGAGAAGGGGCTCCAGCTTGACAGTGCCTACAATTTGAAGATCTTCAGGGATTCTCGGCTAGCTCAATTTCTGCATTATGCCTAGAACATGAAGGAGGGTTGCTAGACACAATGATGTGAGATACAAAATGCCTCCCCTAAAAGTGTATGTTTTGTTCTTAGTGGGAACCTAAGCAGAATGGGAGACAACCAGACTTTAAAAATGTCATACAAAACCAACCCAAGCCATACTGGGTTTGTTTTAGCTCAGATTACTGGGGAAGAATCAGTTTCAGCTCTAGCTATGTAAGTTTGTTGTAGAAAAATAGCTAAGTTAGTCAGAGTTGTTTAGTAGTGAGGGTAGAAACACTGGGCTTTTCTAGAGCATGAGTCATCTATCTAGTGTTGACATCTGATTTAGATAGTATCTCTCTTGAAAACACATAGTTAGGCGTGGAATAAATCTTAATTCTAGTGTCTAGAGATTAGGCATATGTTTTTATCACCTGTCTCTTCCTTCTTTGTAAGGTCTGGTCTGATCCAGCCAAAGATGTTTGCTTGGATATGAATTCTCTTCCCCCATTACAAACAGAAGTGTTAATGAGCCCTCACTTTACTTGAAGAACTGCAGAGCATTTAAAAATCTGTGGCATTAATCCCTTCTAATCCCTTCAACTGGAGCATGCCAGGTGTCTAGTATTTAAATGGAAAGCAACATTAACTGTACTCTGATATAACCTTAACTAACTTGAGTCCTGTCATCTTCCTTTTTAATTTGAAGAAGCAAGGCTTTTCCATGCTTTTTTCAGACTTTGAATTCTTGTCCCAGCTTTATAATTGCCTTGTATTTGGCCTTAGATATAGTTACAAAGCCTTACTATAGTGATGTAACTTACTTCAGAGGATAATGTCCTTACAGAACATGAAAGCCATGCACATAGAAGTTTCGTTAAAGCAGGAAAAAAACCCCAACAGGGCAACTAGAGGAAAAACTACCAACTGTGGGCATTTAAAGAAAGACAAATTCCAGGATTTGTATGTCCTCTGTTAGTATATACAAGAAATTAGGCTATCAAAGAGGCTTTTTTCAGTCCCCTGATTCTGAACTAACCTGGCTACATCAGTCATCACAGTTTAAGGGTACTGCTAGTGTAAAATCTGTCTTGTGTTGCATCACCTTTGAGTGAGCAGAAGGAAGAAAGTATAGCTGATGGCTGAATGTGGAATCCTGATCATCTGGCCTGGCCTAGGCTGTGATTAAAGCTATATCCTGGCTGGTTTTTTTTATCCTCATCTGGTTCTCACCCCTGAAAGACAGATTAGACTTTCTTGTGCTGTTTGCTGCTCCTCTCTAGTGCCATGGGAGCTCTTGACTTGTAGCATGGAATATGTTACACCATAATTTCCCTCCTAAAATTACTTAGGATTTTTATCTGTCAAATTCTCTGACTGCAGGAGATTGTTGATCTGCCTGTCTTCCATTTTCTTGTCTTCAAGAAATAGCTTATGATTATGACATATAGTTATGTATTAAGTGAGAGACAGGGCACTCTAGAACTAAAAATTGATACTATAGCTACAGTTTCATGACAGATCCAGACCTCCAACTTGTGTCTCTGCCTTGGCACTGCTCAGGCCTGTTAATTTACTAGCACGGCAGAGCTTCCTTCTTGCATCACTTCTCTTTATCTGTCCATGTAACCACATAATTCAAACTGTGAACTGCCAGAAAAAAATTATTTCCCTTTTTTTCCCCCTGGCTTATTGTCTTATCTGAATGTTAGGCAACAATTGGATTTGGTAGTCAAAATAGCGCCTGAGCTAAGTGAGCAGGTAGTCAAATACTTAAATAGCTAAGAACAGGGCAGGGACAGAAAAAGAGGGGAGAAGGCCAATGGATACTTCTCTAATTATCATCGTGCAATTGGCCCTAGCTGTATTCTCAAATTATGCCCTAAGGAAAACTAGAAGAGCTGCATCCCTTTATGAGGAACTTAGTTTCTCATAATACCAGTTTGAGACTGATACTTGTTTCTTAGTTCTGTTTTCTTCCTTTCAGCTCTTGTTGGGAGTTAATTTTACTGATAACTGATGTAGTTCTACCAGCCCCAGACCTCAGTGGAATAATTTCCTGCTGATTTGAGCCTAGAACTAAATATTCTTTTCCCTTCCTCGCTTTTTTAAAATTCAGTTGCTGAAAAAAATCTGTTGGGTAAGTTTGATCCAATTTAACACATTGATAGAAGGAAAAAAATAACAGAATAAGAGCATCCAATATTTGTTTTGAATTACACTTGAGCTATGCTGAAAGGGTGACTTCAAGTTATTGTGCTCTTGAGCAATTTTTGCCAGTTAATTTTTTGGTGAAAATCCAAAGTACTTTGCTTCAACAAACCAAACATAACCTGGCCAATCAACCAAACAAAAAGACCCCTATAATTTCTTTTTCTGTTAGTGGAGGTGAAACAGCTAACTGAACTATTCAATGAAGAAAATCACAACTATTTTGATCTCCCTAATGCTGGATCTGTTTAGAGCCAGCATGAGTGGGAGCTTTTGTGGGACCATGTAAGATCGATGTTTACATGTTTTAAAATAGAGTTAGCTTAACTGGTGAGGAGGTAATGTGGATAATGGTAAGTGAAATTTCCTCTTTGAACTGAATTAGCAAATGCTTTCCTTTGTGTTTTCTGGGTTCCAAGTAAAATAGCCTTGCAGCATACTATTCCTATTGTGATTTAAATTAATGCAGAGTTTGAGCAGGTATTAGGAAGAAACAATCTGTTTATGTTACCTTTGTTTTTGTCATGCATTAAAGATATGAAGTAATTTCTGTGATTAGGAAGAATTTACTTTGTGGGCTGTGGTGCTTATCTTTCAATGCTTGTTGCCCAGTGGGCTGGTAAGCAAAAGGTAGGGAAGATGCAAAAGGGTAATTTCTACTCTTGTTCTTTCAGGCAGATGTATGACCATGCTGCAAATATGTATCCACAGTTAATTAAGAATCCCACCGTTCGAAGTGGAGTTCAGAATTTTATGGCGTATGTATTTAGTTATAAGAAAATAAATTTTGTAAGACTTGGGGTTGGAGCGTGACAGAAATTTCATGGGTTTTTTATTCTCACAGGCTAAAGAACATGCATGCTGCTTTTCCCTCTGTATGCTGTTAGTATGAAAAAAATTCTTAATGTACATGAAGGGCATATACCCCTCCCTAATTCTGATTCTTTTAAATAAATGTTTAAAACCACTGGTACAAAAAGGTTTGGATAATGCAAACGAATTCTGGATGGCATTCTAGTCAAAATTCGTCCTACAAAACCGGTATTTTGAATGTTACACTAAGTAGTGTCATCTCTTGCACCTTAATCTTTTTAGCTCTTGTATATCCTTTCCTTCCTTTCTTAATTTAGCATTTTATTCTACTACAGATGTAAATTCTGTTCTAATCACAAAAGTCCTGATTCTCTTTTCAGCTGTATAGATCAAAAGTAATTGTGCTCAAATAATGCTGCTACACTACTGAGAGACTACAAGTGGGAGAAGAGCAGGGCCAGGAACTGGGAAACTCAACTGTGATTAGTGCTTATTGAAATCACTTTAGACTTTCTTGCTTTCTTTCATTAGAAATACTTCTGTGAAACTTTGGTAATTTCTGGGAGATGTTTCCACAAGGGCTTATATATCCAACTCTTTTATTGGCACATATATATAGGATGATTGATTTTAGCTTACCCAAAAAGAGCAGGAAAAATTCTTACTAGGTATCATATCAATGTGCATAGGATTTTTTTTCCTCAGAGTAAGTCAGCCTAGCAACTGTATCGCCCAAGAGGAATTGTTGGAGGATGCTGGAAATACTAGGTGGCCTTGTACCATTTTTGTATATCCTGGATTTCCCTGAATCACTGCTTTGCTAAGCAGCAGTCTTGCAGTAGAGATGCAAGGTTGCAAGTTGTCTTGCAAGTTTTTAGCCCTGAATGAGCATATCTGAGCATATCCCCATGTTTTCTTTGACATACGACTTTCAATATTGTTACTTCCAGAAAGCTAAATCTTGGCTGGTTTTGTTACCTATAGACTGCTAGAAGAGTTTGCTTCCTTGATGGGTTCATTCTCTGATTTTAGCTACCATACATAATGGATAGATAACAGGAGGATAGACAAAGCTAGAATCTGGTCCAGACTGAGCTTGACAACTGTGGCTCTTCTGTGACACTTTGAGCACAACAAAGGGAGAGAATTCTGGGAGATAGATACAATGTTTGCTATATTTGCCCTAGGTTCTGCTCAGCTTGTGTTGCCTTATGTTCTAGAACTAGGTTATTTAATTAGTAACATCTTGATTTGATTTGGCATGTGGGATAGTTCTATTTAGCCTCCCACCTTTTTCCTCAGAACTGGATAGCAATGGTTCTTAGGCAGTGTTTGGCCACCACCAGTAGCACACTTTCATTGCAGTTATACGTAGGGGAGAGAAACAGGCTCTTCAAAGGTTTGTCTATTTTATCCTTAAATAGACATTTAAAAGAGAATTGAATTAAGTGCTTATTTCCCTTTACTGACTGTAAGGGGATGGTAGTTAGACTCCACCACATCAGATCTCTTCACTTGATACTGAAGTCTCATAGAGACACACTATTGCAGGGCATGTTGCATGTGTACTGGACTTCCAAAGCATTGATTTGCCCTAGAAAACTAGTAAGTTTATCATAATCCCTTCCCTGCATTATCAGTTATACTCTAAAACAAAACAAAAAAACCTCATACCTGTTTGTTCCTCTGCAGGAAGCAAGATCAATGGACGAGACAACAAATCAGAAACAATAAGGATGACCCCTTTTGGAGGCATGCTGGCTATATCATTGCACAGTTGGATGGTCTGTACATGGGAGCCCTTGAGTGGGCTAAACTGCACAAACAAACAGTAAGATTACTGCATCTCTTTTTCAGTAGCTGGGGATGGGGGATGTCCAAGAACACACATGGGAGAATGCAATTTGGTATTTAAAAATGAAGTGGATGACTAGTGGCAAGTGCTCGTTTTGCATGCCTTGCTACAAATACTTCATTGGCTGTTCAACGTAGATAATGCTCTTGGGTCATGACGCTGGAGTTGGAACCCTGCGTACCCACATGTTGATTAGATTGTGGGGGGCTTTTGTGCCCCTCTGTGAGTGTTGGAGTGATACACACTTCTGAAGTGTATATCTTGTAAAAGCTTATAAAAGCTTCTTTATTTTGAGACAATGGTTTATCTTGCTAAATGTCTTCTCCTTTTCTAAGTCGCCCATTATGTATTATATGGTCAGTGCTGTGGCAGGCTAAATAGTCATAGGGTTTTTTTGGAATTTTTTTTTTTTTTTAATTTGATTTGTGCTCCAGATCATTAGCTTGTGTGCAATAGAGAGCTACCTTTAATTCAGGAGATCTATTGTTATTACAAGGCTGTTCTTAAGCCTAATAGGTTTCTCAAAGTAAAAGGGAGAACTTGAGTCATTGTAGTTGACCCCTTTCATCTTGATTTAACCATATCAAGAATTTGGAGAAGTTGGAAGTCATAAATCATGAACAGTTAGGTTTTGGTAAGATTCACATCTTTCTTGTGGGAACTTGCTTTGGGGCTTTTGTGAATGGAGAATTTCACCAAACTAGAAGACTGTTCACAGTAATGGCAAGATCCACTCCAATGGGCCTGAGTTATAGAGAAGATATTAAGAACTCTTTTGTAGGAAATAAAACTGTTTAATTCCCTGCCATAATACATCTATCTGAAGAGCCCCACATAGCTCATATTTTTTTGGCTGCTTCAGAATCCTTTAGGTGTTGAGAGGGGAAAATGCTAGTTTGCCTGAGATATCACTTTATAATAGACACATCCTACTTAGTAACTCAATTATGTGTTTGACACTAAAAAGCACTGAATTTTGAAGTGACAAAGTCATTCTTAATCCTCTTTTTGTATATCCCAACACCCCCTAAAATGGGTGCATTTAGTGAAAGTTCAAATATGTGGTTCAGTTTGACACGTATCCCCTATTTTTGAATTATATACAGTGGATATATGGATTTCTCCCAAATGTGCCTCGAGGAGATAGGAAGAAATCAGAATAAATCCCATTATCCCATTCACAGTTTAAACTTTTAGCATTAGTACCTCTTTTGGGATTTAATCTTTTTATTAAAAGCAAACATTTTCCCCATGTATGTATTTCTCACTTGAAATGGTGCTTTAGGTTCCCCTGTTTGCCAGAGCCTGTAAGCTAACATCAGTTCTCTTGCGTTTGAGTACTGCTTGGCCAACTGCTTTTGCACTTAGGTGTTTGGTTTCCCTTGGTATCAATGTGTTATCTTGGTTTCCCTTGGCATCAATGTGTTATCTGGCAGATCTGCAAAAATGCATGCAGTTCACTTTGTTGGATTCCATGCTATTTTTAAAATACTTTTGGGACATCACGCTGCAGCAGACCTATCTGCATACGTATTTACTGCTTCAGGAAATGAAGATTGTTGCCCCTGGCTTAAATGGAGAATAAAAGCAGGTGCAAATGCAGTGTTACTGATTGGTGTTATAGCTTTGACATGTCCACTTACCTGACATTCAACTCATTTTCTTTAAACTGTTGACACCTACAAAAAAACACCCAAAATAAACTAAAAATCAAGGAAGTAAAAAACCCCAGGAGACCAGCAATATGCATCCTCCTTTTCCATTATGATTAAAGGACATTTACCCTTCAAAGAGGCTGTTTTCAACTTTGCTCTTGCAGTATGTATTTCATGCTTGTTGAAAAGGTTCTTTTATTTAACCCGTAGATTGTGACTCAGCAGAATGTTTGGCAAAGAAGTTCACCTAATAGATGACTGTTTTTCTTATTTCTAAGGGTTATACTTTGGTTCAATTAATTGGATGTTGTTTTGAACTTTCTTTTGGTAACAACTGCATTAGCAAGTATTTACTATTTTTACTACTTATTTCTCACCCTAAAAAGTAACTAAACTTGTTACTGAATCTTGTTACTCCAATGTTTTCCTTAGTTCTTTGAGAGTGTTTTCTTCCCTCTTTCCTTTGGTAAATGCTACATTTGCTTCATTCAAAAAAATAATCCTTTCTATATATATACTGTCTCCAGGGTTGTTATGATTTGGATCAAGTTTATTTTTTGAACTCTGATGCAATAGTTTGCATTCATGGTGTTAAGGAACATAAGAAATATCGACAGTATCTAATGTGTAGATTGTGTGATGGTTTTATTATCTGGTTTTATCACACAGACTTTGGATAACCAAAACCAAATCTAGCACAAAACAAAAAAACCCTGAATCTTAGCCAAAACCCAACATGGCACAGGCTGTATTTTGTTGCATCATATTCTAATTGCTGTTGGGGAAAATCTATGCATACTTCTGAATACATCTGATTACTATGTTATGTGCACAGAACAGTTTTTTCCTAATGTTCTAAACTTCAAAGGAGACTAAATACTGTAGAAGAAAGAAACTTAACTCCTCCTTTCTTTCTCTTCCCTATATCTGATCTTTTGGAAGTTAGAGGGCAGAAAGAGTCTTCTCCATCTAAGTTCTTAGCTCTCTCCTTCCTCTGCCATGAATGCTTGCTCCTACTGAACACTAAGAAATTGTCTGGTTAACAAAGAAAGGTCAAAAGATGGACAAACCAGACTGTGTTGACAAAGCTTGGGGATTTCAATTTCATCACTGAGCACAGGGCAAAGTTGTGCAAAATCCTTCCCTTTTCAGCAGAAGCAAACTGTATCAGTAGCTAATCTGCTTTTAATCTCTCACATTTCATGTGTCCAAATTTCAAGTAGGCACTCCATGTATATTTCCAGACTTGCAAATAGATGGAGTCTTCCATTTAGCTAATTAGTTGATATGCACTTATTTGAGGAATATCTGATTTTTCTATTGTCTTGTACAATACATGGTAGTTTGAAATTGTCAGATCTACAGTGCTTAAAGGAGAGTTTATAAGCAAGCCACACTGGAATATTCCATTTTTCTGTTTTCCTCTGAATGTCAGGTACAGTTCACTTGAATACTGTAGAATTGTTGTGTCTGCAACAGATAACTGAACCTTACTACAGGAAGAAAACTTAATTTGGACTTCAAATTGTTTGATAGTTGTAATAGTATATTTTTATTCCTATATGTATGAAGGCTGCTTGTTTTAAATTTTTTTTTTAATTGCATGAAATCTGGTTTCCTGCAGGGATATTTGAGGTAGCTGCTTCCAGTAATACCTGTATGAAGGCAATGTTGGTTGTAAATGTCTGTATTTTGAATTTCATATTTACAGATGTCAGTAAGAATGATGTCAAAATCTGAATACATTTTCATGTTGAAGTGTGACATTATTCCATCCGGTTTAGCAACATTTTATATCCAGTAAACAAACCCAACCCTCTTTCCAAGACAATTTCTGAAGGAGGGGCACTCAAAGAACATTAAGCCTTTTCATCTGCCTAAAGCTCTACCAACGCTGTGATTAATCTTGGGCTTGTCTACACAAGGAAATTACTATTGAATAGGGTGGTGTAAGAGTTTTAAGTAGTACAGTGATTCTAGGACAGCTCTCTATTTGTACTTCCTTATTTTATATTGAGAATGCTCATGCATAGAGAAATTACTGGGAAAGAATTGTTAAAGAATGTCTGTTTTCATGTTCCCTATAGAAAAGCCTTTAAGGCTGGTTCTTTCTCATCTGCTCCCCTCTCTAAGTTTATTCTTCTTACAACTAATGTAATTCACACTCAATTTGACTTTGGGTTTTTTTTTGCTGTTCAGGATTGTATCCTTAAAAGGAAGAGTCACACTTTCTAGCAAAAAGACTTTAGCTCTTGTTGTGGCATCTCTTGGCTTGTCAGTTTAGCTCATTCATTCACTCTTCAAGGTGTAAAACATGAATGCAAGGAGTTCTCTGGACATTACTGTGTGAGATGGGAGTTGATTACTAAGATGCCAGCATGTCCTGTATTATCCATTTGTTATGATGCACGCTTTTTTGGGGGTCTAATTCTTGCTGGTGGACACAGATCAAACTCCTCATATAGCAGAGTTCTCTTTATATCCTGGAGCTTGGATGTGATAATTCCTGAATCTATGGTGCTCAGCCTCTCCAAAAATTCCCAGATTTAGCTTGCATGTTTTCTGTTTGAACACATTATTTTACTGTGCTCGTGTGATGTCACCGAATATTGGGCAATCTGAAATACAAAGCCAGGCTTATCCAATCGAGCAATGAGTTCTTGGAAATAAACAGCAACACAACTTGCTTGCCACTCAAAAAGGAAGTGCAAACAGAACCCTAGTGCGTACTCAACAATCTGGTTCCTCTTTTATTTCGCTGATATTTTGGCTGGCTTTGGGAGCTGGCAGCATAGTCTCACCTAGAGCCTTAGGAAATTATATAACCTTTGCTGCTTTATTTGAGTGGGTCTTTGCTCCTGCTCTCTGGCCACCTTTCTGCATTGATAGCTTCCTTGCTTGGCACCTGTGTTCTAGCTTGAATAGACTTCCTGGATGATAATAATGAGTTTTTGACTTGTGAAATGACTAAGATAGCACAAAAGCATGGAACTTTTAAAAAATACACAGACAATTCTAAGTAATGCTGCAGCAGTATCAGTGTGGCTACCTGTTGGCTTTAGAATGAATGCAGATTTTTTGGAAAAGGAGTGATAGCATTTTGGGTCTGTGTGGTAACATTTTTGGTAGTGGGAAAGGTGCCATGGTAGTTTTTGTGAGAGTCTATCAACTTCCTCTGTGTCTATGAAGCTGTTGCTAGCTCACTCCAAGATGGACCCATTGCCAGTCAGGTCAACCAGTGACAGTGATAATGCCTCTGGATAACATGTTTAAGAAGGGGAACTTTCCCCCCAGCCAGATGGCATCTGCAACAATAGACAGGAGTGAAAATATGTAAGAGAAACAGCTCTGTGAGCACCAAGGTCAGTGAAGGAGGAGGAAGAGGTGGTCGCTGGAGCAGAGGTTCTCCTGCAGCCTATGATGAGGACCATGGGGAGGCACATTGTTCTCCTGCAGTCCATGGAGGTTAACAGAGGAACAAATACCTACCTGCAGCCTGTGGAGGACCCCATGGAATACAATGCCAAGATTCAGTCTATGAATGCCTGGCTTCGAGACTGGTGTTACAGGCAGGGTTTTGGGTTCTTTGGTACTGACAGGTTTCAGACTGCCTCAGATCTATTAGACCTGTTAGGGACATACAGGAATGTCCTGTCTCAGTGGGGCAAAAGGGTTTTGGGACAGAAACTAGCTGGGCTCATTAGGAGGGCTTTAAACTAGATTTGAAGGGGGATGGGTTTGGAATTGGGCTTCTGCAAG
>VZTY01021187.1:76980-117178 GCA_013400935.1 Turnix velox | reverse complement strand
AGGAGCCAAATGAGATCCACCGATGAGATCCTTAGAGAACTGGCAGATGAAGTTGCCAAACCACTGTCCATCATATTTGAAAGGTCATGGCAGACTGGTGAAGTTCTCACTGACTGGAGAAAGGGGAACATAATCCCCATATTCAGAAAGGGAAAGAAAGAAGATCCAGGAAACTACAGGCCAGTCAGTCTCACCTCTGTGCCTGGCAAAGTGATGGAGCAGATCCTCCTAAAAGTGTTGCAAAAACACATGGAGGGTGACACAGAGGTGATTGGAGGCAACCAACATGGCTTCACCAGGGGCAAATCATGCCTGACCAATTTGGTGGTCTTCTATGACAGAGTCAAATCATCGCTGGACAAAGGAAGGGCAACTGACATCATCTACCTGGACTTGTGCAAGGCATTTGACACATTTGAACATATGGAGAGAGGAGCCCATAATGGAGGCAGGTTTGCTGGCAGGACTTGTGACTTCATGGTGGACTCATATTGGACTAGTCTGATCCTTAAGGACTGCACCCCATAGTAGGGATTCCTGTTCCTGAAGGATCACACCCTACTGTAGAGAACTGTTCCCTATGGGAGGGACTGTATGCTTGAGTAGGGGAGGTGAGGAGTCCTCCTGAGGAGGAAAGAGCAACAGAAATAACATATAATGAACTGACCACAGTCCCCATTCCTGTCCCCACTGCGCCGTTGGGGTGGAGATGGTAGAGAATTCAGGAATGAAACTGAGCCTGGGAAGAACAGAAGGGTAGGGCAAAGGTATTTTAAGATTTGATTTTTGTTTTTTTTTTTATATCAATTCCTCAAGTTGAGTTTGCTTTGTCCTCAATGGTAGTCAGTAAGTGATCTTCCCCTGTCCTTATTTTGACCCAGAAGCCTTATGTGATGTTTTTATCTCCCTTGCCCAGCTGAGGAAGAGGAATGACTGAGCAGGTTAGATGGGTACATGGCATCCAGTCAGGGTCAACCCACTGTAGATAGCGAATGGATGGCAAGTGCAGTTTAAATGTTTCAGGGCTGGCCAAGCATTCTCATATATAAGCCTCTGCTCTGGTGGTGGTGTACACTAATGCCTGTATAAATTGGACATTGGAAAACAGCTTCCCATCATGTGGTGGGCTTTCAGACCTTTAAGTGCAGCTGGATGGGCAAAAAAATGTTCTGAAACAGTACCAGGTCTTTCTATATGGATTCCAATGAGAGAGCACTTGTTGGGACTTGTTTACAAGTGATTCATTCCACTGAGTTGCTTAAAGCTGTCTCAGACACATCTGATGTTTATCAGTTGTGGTCTTTGCTGCTCTCTGTTTGGGACTTGTCCTGGTTTGAGGTAAAATAGTGTAAATTTTCTAGTTTATAACTTCACTTTTCAGCTAGGCCTCCTCTGTCTGACTAAACTCTGAAATTAACTGCACATTGTTCAGACACTGTTTGCTCCCAGACTGATAAGACCAGGGATTGGTATGCAAGAAGCTCTTATTTTCATTATTCACTATGGTGATCAAGGTCAGAAAGTTCGTCATCCACCCTACTGGGGTGCTGGAAGGAGAAAGATGTAGAGAAGTCCCACCTGCAAGGAGGAGCGGACAGGGCAGGTGACCCAAAATTGACCAACAGGAGTATTCCATCCCATCTGTCCCATGCTCAGTATAAAAGCTGAGGGATCGAAGGGTCAGGTCTCTTGATGGCTGACATCTAGGAAAGACTCTGCCTTTGACCCCGATCCGAGCACTCCTGAATCCAGATCCGACATCCAGCTCTTGACTGAACTGGCCCCAGCCGGGGACTCTCCCTGCATCTGCTGGGGGCATGAACATTATCCTGGGAGCTTGATACGGTTTTGTATACATTGTATACCTTTTTATCTTTTCCTTTTAATTTTATCTATTATTTCATTATCTATTAAAGTAGTTTGGAATTCTTCTAAACTCACAAATCTCCTCATTCCTTCCTCTCCTCTCTTCTGAGAGAGGAAGGGGGGGCCATCTGTCATTTGGAGGGGCCTTTTGGGCCTAAGCCAGGACAGGTCTTTAGTGCAAGATCATGATGAGGCAAAACCATGTAAGATGTACGAGAGTTTGTTTCCTTGAACTGTAGCTGTGGTTAGCTTCTGCAATGCTTGATTTTGGTCATGAGAATTGCTTATTTCTCTCACTTATCTTGGTAAGTATTGTGGGAAGGCTTAATTCCTTCCCCTGCAATTTATGAGTTAGAGCTTACATTACTTTTGGTTTTCTTGTTGGATAATCTGTCAGCCAAAACAGCAGATGGGTAATTCAGAATTCAGCCTTCTGAAGAAAAGGTAAATTGATTTGGCACTGTTTATTTTTTCCATGTCCTTGTCTCTCTTGCCGGGGTTTGTAGAGAGGTCAGCTTTATGGTTTAATAACAGTGATTTATATATTGCAAGCAATGTGTTTCTTTGCTGTATGATTGTGTCCCATTCTAAAATTACTATTCATAGCCCTGCTGTGATGTGTGTTTTGACTTGTTTTCCTTAAACTTGTTTTAACAAAAGGTACAGTGTAAGAAAGAACAGGAAAGATTGAGAAAACAGTCTTTGAAGGCTGAGGTTCGGCCACTGTCAAGCTCTCTTGTTTTTGAAGAGGAAAATGAAGAGAAGGTTCTGAAAAGCATGTTGCACAGTGAGCTGTGTGTAGTTAACCCTGGCTAGCTCTAAGTAGAAGGTATTTCTATATGCAGGTAGCATAGCTGAGTGCATTTTGACTGATTGCCTCTCTTTGGCTAGCTCTATGCTTGATTTATACTGTTAACTTGTCTCACTTCCTTCTCAGTCATAAGGATGTCTTAAATCATAGTCTAATATAAAAATATGAAAACTCCCAAGTGTGTTTGTTTCATAGGCTATGTAAGAGCTTCCTTTGAGACCAAAAGAAAAACACTTAACAGCTGACTCTGGATGCTTCTCTGCCTGAATGTGCTTTTTGTCTCTTTCCTTTCCTTAGCCATTGAGCACCTTTGATGTCCAATTTCTGAATGCAGTTGGAGATCTGCTGGACCTTATTCCTGCTTTATTTGAGTATTCTACACGAGGTGGACAGTGCAATGTGGAGGCAGGAAGCCATGGCAAATATCAGTGGGATATGGGTCACTGCTCTGCACTTATCAAGGTGAGTACCAAGAACTTAAATGACTATGTTGATTTGCACTGTTGTAAGTCTGCATTTCTGAAGTCTTCACCATTACACAAACTTCTGTAAAGGTGCTTTTATGCAGTTACTTGTTCCTCCATAAGATTCTGGGTCCAGTTTTGCTCACTTTCAACTGCTAGGAAAAAGGAATCCCAACAAACCAGACCCACTGAGATTTATTATTAAAAGCTGCTTTAATTACTAGGGAATGGGTAGCTACCATGGAGAAGAGTCTGGAAGGGGATTACCTTTTTTTTCACCTAGCCAAGTGAGGTCTGCAAGGGGATATTGTAAATATCTACAAATGCAGTGGACAAATAAGCAGGGAAGAAGAGGAGAAATGTATGGGTGCATCAGGGTGGCAATTAAAATTTTTAGTTAAGGTTATTAAGGACATAATCAGCATATGTAGATTCCATGTCTCTCTGAGAAATAATATTCACTTTAAACTGAAAAGCATTCATTCAAGCATTTGCCTACAGAAGTTTCTGAGCTAATAAAAAAATGTGAAACCAGAGAAACACTTTGAAAAGATCTACTATCAATCTCTATTTGCCTTTTTGGAGTAAATCTACTTGCATTTGCTTCTGTACTTTATAGTTACCCAGAGGTGTTTTCACAGAAACAGAATGTTCTAAGTTAATGTTGGATGTGTTTCCAGAGAGCTGATCTGAATGTGTAAATGCATGTATTCAACAGGAAACTGGGGAAACAAAGCACACCATCTGATGCAGGTGTACCAGAAACTTTAAGCGGCTTTGTTTTAAAAAAATAACAACTAATTATTTGAAAGCGACTCATGGGCAAGAATTATTGCCAGGGGTTTCAGAAATTCATTGTTAAGTATGCAGTTAAAAGCACAAGAAACTGCTCTTTCTTGAACAGTGCAATTAATCAAACTACTTAAAACAAGTTGTTCTCCCAGTTTTTATCAACTGCAAAGCATGCAGGGTATAGCAGGATCAGAAATTATTCATATTTCTCCTTCTGTTTTCCAGGTTCTTCCTGGATATGAGAATATATATTTTGCCCATTCCAGCTGGTTTACATATGCAGCCACACTGAGACTATATAAACATTGGAACTTCAATATAGTTGATCCATACACTAGCACTGGCCGTGTCTCATTCAGCAGTTACCCAGGTAAATTCAAGAAAGACAGAGCAATGTAGATATCCATATTGCTGTCTTACAGATCTTTTGCTTAAGAAAGGACGGTGCCTCAACAAGCACTGGCTTCAATCTACTTTAGAACTTTTGGCCACTGAGAGGAAAAAATATTGTCTTCCATTTTCTGGGTTGAACATGATGTTGTTGTAGTCTTTTGTTGTTGTTTAATCACCTTCAGTGCTCTGAATAGTACTAGTTATCTAACTAGATATTCTACGTTTGGCACAAATGTGCTGCTTTGAATTCTGCTGTAGTCTGCAGTCAGCTCTTGAACTTCTCACCTTGCCTATAGAATTTGCATGCTTGGTAAATAATAGTTTTGAACATTCCTGTTAAACCACTGTGGCATGACTTGTGCTTTAATGATATTACTAAAGAGTATCAAGTTTAAAATGTATTGATGTTTTCAGTGTTGAGTTAGCGAATCTTCAGTAGTTTTGGTTTTTTTTGATCTGTTCTGCTCTATCTCTTCTGGTTTCTGTATAATCTGTGGCATATACAGACAATACTTTTTAATAGCTGTTTCATGCGTTAGTAATATAGCCAGCCATAATATTTTAAATCTTCCTTGGAAAGATTAGACAATGTAGTGTATTCTTGTGTTTGCTGGGAGAATTAGTTAGAAATTGCCAGTGCTTAATGTCAGCAATTGTTGATGAAATATGTACTTTTATTATAAGAATAGCATGAGAACGCAAACGTGAAAAACCACAGAGAATTTTAGACTCTGATTAAGCATTCATAAATTTTGAGAAGTGGAATTTCAAGTTGAGAAATACCCAAACATTCAAGAATTTTCCTAAACTTTAAGAAGTGAAGTATGTGCTATAAAAGACTATCTGATTCTGATGCAATTTTGTTGGTTGATTATTTCAAAGCATACTTTATTATGTTACTGTGCTTTCTTTACTAAAAGGCCTGGGACTCCTAAGACTGAGTGGGAAACTATTTGGAAAACCAGCTACTTTCATTTCATGCTAAAAGTATTTTTTCTGTGGGATTCTGACCCTATTCAGTGATCCTCAGGAATGCAGCATTTTCTGGCAACTGAGATGTCTTGCTTCTTGAGGAAGGAGTAGAAGTATTCCGGCAAACTTCTCAGTACAGCCTTTTAAGAACTTTGAGTTTATCTGCAATTTCTTTAGATGGATTTCACTGGCTTATTGCAAGGAATTTTGCCAAGCCCATATAACCTACTAGAAAGCCAAGTTTTTTGTCTGAGCTCTGATCATGAGCTGAATGTACAGAGGTTATTCTGGATCTCGTATCTCTCATCAGAAATACCATTGAGGAATCTCATGCTGTTTCTCAGCTGCTGTTGCATGTTGCATTGTGCTGCAGATGCAAACTTGGAACTGGGATCAGCCATGCAGAGCATTATATTTACTGGGTGTCTATGGTGATGTTTCTTGGATCTTTTTTATGGATTCTTTGGAAAAAGTGAAATACTGGTCTTCTATTTTGATGATACAGATAAAGTTTGAGGTATGGGAGGAAACCTGAAAATCAGCTATTGCTACACTGAAGTGGTCTGGGATATTCAGTAGGGTGCAAAATTCCAGTGTGCTTCCCAGAGACTGAGGTCTGCAGAGTTGGCTGATTTAAAGCCTGCTTGTGCCACATAGAGTCTGATAAGTGATGTGGTAAGGTGTATTTCTACCAAAAGAATTGAGAGAACTGTTGCAAAACATAGTTCCCATGACTACACTGAAGTTTGGGAGACCTGTGGTATGCAAAGTATAGTTTTCTGGGTTGAACATGAAGTGCTGTCACAAGAACTAAACACATATGATCCATTGACTACAACAAACTACCTTAGTTGTGGGTGTAGCGCTCAAACTTGCAGTTTTCCAGAGGATGAGCAAGCTCTAAAACAGTGGTCTGGTAATGATCTAGGGACATCATACAGGAAGGAGAGAGCTGTTGTGTTCCTTTGTTCTATGTTGTGATGAGAGTAAGGTTTATATTTTCAGGGTATCTGACCATGGACTCTGCAGATTCTGGCTGTGTCATGACTTCCTGTGTGCAAATTCCCACTCTTGCTCTCCATCCTGATATGCCCTAAGAACCAGTAAGAGAGGCCAAGCTAGTAACCTCCCCCGAATGCGAACATGATCCTAATATTACATGAAAGTACTGACTTTTGGAGAAAACAAAGAACATTAAAATAAAAGTGTCCTTCCAGGCCTTCAGCAGCACTGAACCAAGTAGTTAAGACTTGCTGTCCAAAAGCTGTGTCAGAAAAACTTCAAGCAGTAATTTTTCTTCTGAGAAGGAATGTGCCAACTCACTGATTTCTCCTCAGGTCACAGAGTAAAATTGTTCAGATTGTTTATTTACTGATTTTCAAAGGCTACTGCTCTGCAAAAATTAATATTTGTTGTTACTCAAAGGATCTAAGACTATTTGCTAACCATGATGCATGTCAGTGTGTGAATTATAAGTGAGCTAGAGAGCCTTATGTGTCCTAGCTTCTGCTGTGACTGAGCAGGTAGGAGGACAGGCAGGAATTTTGGAGTCTGTCCCAACTTCCCCAGCAGTGCCTCACATTCTGGCCAGCATGTTCAGATGTCAGGACTTTGCTGCTTTCTCACTTTCAGGGTAACAGTAGCACTGTGGAGGCACAATCAAGTGGCAGGAGAGAGAAGTAATACGTGGCCTTAGCTTTGAAAATAATCTGGTGTTAATACAGGATCAGAATGTTTAGCATTATCCTTCCCTATAGCCTGAGCAAGAGCTAGAAGGAACAAAATACTGAAAGGGTGGTAGTTCTTATATTCGGGGGACCAGCTTTGTTCATTGAAATTTTGCCTCGATAATTTCTTGCTTCTGTTCCCTCCAACATGTCTAAACCTTGGAGGCAAACAAAAAGTGGTGTCTGATGTACTTACAGATGAGAGGCCTGCACTGGTAAGTGTGGGGTGCTATTATGTAGAGTCTAGGAGAGGCTTGCTGGTAGGAGCTCAGTCTCAACATGAAAAGCAGCTGTTGATTGAGTTACGAAAACTGATCGAGAAGACTTCTTCCCTGTTTGTTCCTTTGTCAGGAGCTGTGAGATGATGGCTAGTTCTCATGTCTCTGACTTGCAACCTGTAATACTGACCCTTTGTGTACCTGAGTGAGCATAATGACCTTTTGAAATGCCAAAAAGCTGATGCTATGTGTGCCAGAAAACAGCAGCCTATCTCTCTGGGAGTAATAGCTGCCAGGAGTATGTTACACCACCCAGATTCTTTGGTGTAATGACTCTCTGGAGAACACTCTGACTCAGATTTCAAAAAATATTTTGATTTGCTTGGCTGGTTAATGTTGGCGTGGTAAATGATCTCTAAACTCTGGAAACTTTAGTTTTGCAGAGATGATTGGAAACTGAATCTGAGTGGTGTACACACAGAAGATGCAATCAGAAGTGCTTTTGCCTGTTTCTGTGAAGGAGGAGTCAATTTTGGTTGAGAGTTGCTGATAAAAATAGGAGATGGATTCAGAAAAAAAAAAAAGGATCCATACATTGATATAAAAGTTGACATAGAAGGAATTTTCAACTACGGCAGATTCTCATATCTACTTAAAACAAAAAGAATGAAACAAGAGTATCTCAGATATCTGACTGATATCTCCAGGCCTGGACTAGATTTTTTGCAGATGTCTTTGCCCTGCAAAGACTTGGTGTATGTGTTTAACTTCCCTTTATTAAAGGGGTACCTATGCCTTAAACTATGTTAAGGTATGTGTTGTATTGGGATAATCTGGCTAATAATGTATCATGGAGGGCACACTTATAAAGCATTGCAGGGTATGGTCCAGAAGGAATTCTGGTTATTTCCAGCTTAGCTGAACTTCGTAATTTATTTAAACTGCAGAGCTCAAACTTCAGTTAATTGAGCATCATTCCTTGAGTTAACACTTGCTTTGGGTTGAGGTTTTTTTCTGTTTTCTGTTGATGAAAAAACCACAACTGAGGTTTATTTTGAAGCAGGGTGCTTGGCATTTGTACCCATATGGGCACTGGTGTTCAATTTGAATCACAGTTGTTTACCAGTTCCATTTCTTGTCTCTGTTTTGGCAATCATTTGATTTCTTACACAACAGTTTATTGCTGGAGTATCCTATCACTTTATATAAAATAGACTGGCAGAGCCGGGTTTAGAGTTTCTCTTCCTGTTTTTACTTGAGAGAGAACTCTGCTGTTGATGTACATAATTTATTGACGATAGTGTTTCTGTCTCTAATAATAAAATTCTAGGAACAGCAAGCTGCCAGGGTACTCTGTCTGTTCTATACTGACATATTTTGGAGAACAGGTGACCACAAAGTACATTTTCCTGGATCTGTTTTGATTTGAGAAATTGAGCATTTGAAGAAGTTGTGTTGAAACAGAGCCATTAAATATTACCTTTGTGTGAATGGAATGTGCTTTTTGATGAAAGCCCAGCAACAGGAGGCAGAGCTGAGTCATCTTTGTGGCTATTGTAGATTGCTGACCTTTGTAGAGTGCACTGATGTAGCTTGCTATATTATAGTGGACCTTGACTATTATGCTGTTATGCACCATTTTCTACTCTTTGAAGAGGGATATAATTAAAAACTTATTAGTAAGAATTGAGGCTCTGGATGACTTCCCCACCAGGAGCTCAGTTAACAATCTTTCTTCCCTGACCTGGCAGTTCTGTTTCTGCAGGGAAATCTCAAAGTCAAGTTATTTCTGTTTTGTAAATAGTCGCCATGCTGTCTGTGGCATTACAGCTGATCTTTGCAGCTCTGTATGCCACCTTCTGGCATGAGATCTCCAGTTGGACCTAAGACTTCTGTTGGCATGCAACCTGGAAGACTCTTTTGAGTTTGCAGTGTTGATAGGCATTAAAAAACCCAATGACAACATGCCAGAAGAGGAGAGTTGGAAGAACTTTCTCTTGTATCCAGAATGGGCTTTATGATTTACGAGATGCCCACTTCTTGGAAAGGCTTTTTTAAATTGTTAGATTGGAAAAGATTACACTGGAAGGAAGATTCTTCTGCTTAGTCTGATATATTAATTTAATTTAATTAATATATCAGGGATTAATTTAATTTTTGTCTTTACAGAATAAAAATCTAAGACTGAAAAGTGGTTGATGAAAATTTGTTTGTGGCATTTGAATTTCTGTTTTGATTTTTCTTTTGTTGCATTTTATTTAAAGTAATTTTTTTGTTGGACACAGTCATGAGGCATTTACAGTATTCAATTCTCAGTATAAGAATAAGATGTAGATTGACATGTGAAGCAGGAACTTCTAAGCCTGGGATGCAAAGATGAAGCAAATGCTGTAGACAGAAAATTAGGTTGTGTGTGACAAATTAGAAACTGCTGACAGGTGAACTTAAAGCACCTGCAGAAGTTGCCACTTCATCTTGTTTATTTGTGCAGTTTGATGTCAGAAACACACATGTTGACTCACTTGTGTGCTCTTGGCCTGTCTCTCTGTTTTGTTCTGTGAGTATGTTGAAGGTTCTAAAAAGTAAATTTTGTATTATTACTGTTCAAGGCTTTTTGGTGTCCCTGGATGACTTTTACATACTAGGCAGTGGCTTGGTAATGTTGCAGACCACCAACAGTGTGTTCAACCAAACCCTCATTAAGCAAGTGGTGCCTGAATCCCTGTTAGCTTGGCAGAGGGTCCGCATCGCCAACATGATGGCAGATGGTGGCAAAACTTGGGCAGAAACCTTCTCAAAGTGCAATTCTGGTAAGTAAACCTTTTGTATGAATCTTAGAAAAAAAGGATGTGTTCCCTCTTCCCCTTGTACCCTTTTCTTCCTCCAGGCAGGATGTATAACTCTCTTTCCTCTCATACCTAGGGACCTACAACAATCAGTACATGGTGCTGGACCTGAAAAAGGTCAGGCTGCAGAGGAGCCTTGATGAGGGTGCATTATACATTGTTGAACAGATTCCAACTCTTGTGGAGTACTCTGATCAAACAAATGTTCTCCGGAAAGGTAAGAACTCCAGCAGCACTAACTGGCTTATGAAAGCAGTCTCTTTCTGTCAGCTGATGGAAAATTGTGCTTTTTACCTGGGAAGATTTTTTGGGACCTTTTTTAGTGCTGAATTTCAACTTAGAAAGCTTTGTGAGAGCATGTCTCTGTAGCTAGTTGTATAATGTATTAATTTCTCCTGTACCCTATGACAGAAATGTGATGAACATCTGAATTTATTAGAAGTAGATGGGGAAGAATAGTTTACCTTCTCTCTTATTATCTTTTCCTTGCTTTTTTTACCCTGGCATTCCCTGTTTCAGAGACCCATGAGGTCTATTTGAAGAAGTACTAAAGAACTGTGATACTGTTGTCTACATGAAATGTTTGGCGAGTGCAGGGATATGAGCAAGAGAAGTTCTATTTTAGGATCTACTCCTGAACTTTTCTGGAGCTCTGTGATCTGATAGATACTTGCTATTTAAAAGATTCCTTAATCCCATAGGGATTCCTTATGGGCAAGCTTGATGGAGAACAAAGAATAATCTAGGTGGAGCTGTATACACAATCAGATTTAATTCACAAGTGTTTTCTAGACACTATGTCAGCAAAACAAAAGCATGAGCTCATTCCACAAATTTGTGTGTCTCATGTTTTGGGCTCCCTTTTCTAATCACACATTCAGGAGGTGAACTGATAAATTGTTCTTCATCATCAAAATGACTGGAAATGGAATTATGTTAAAAAATCATGTGGTTTCCCTTTGGAATGTTTTGTTGCTTCTTGGTCCTTGTGAAGTCCTGGCTTATTTTAGGCATTGCCATAATGTCAGTGTGGCATTATGAGAAGTTTCTTATTGGTAATTTTGAAACAATCCCATGTCTCTCTCTTATGCTTCTTTGGCTCCTTTATCTGTTAAAGAGATGAAAGCAGGCTATTGCACCTTATCTTCAAATGTTTGTGCATATTTCAGATGGTGAAATAAGTCAGACTCCTCATTGCTATGTTGTGAATTCTGGTAGACTAAAAAAGCTACAGGAGACCTCTCTAGCTCTGGCACTTGAAGCAATACAACCATGTTGTGGTAGTGTTGCACCCATGCATGCAGACCAGGTTGAGAGGGTTCACCTGGTTCTTTTTCAGCAGTGCCTTTTTAGAGTTAATGTGCGGGATTCCCTGTAGGACTGAGCCAAATCACAGGTCTTGGCTAGGCAGTGACCACTTATTATTAGGAGATCTTGTGGCTGCTTTATTCTGGAAGGAGGCAGCATGTATTAGAGGTTATGTATTTTGCATTCACAGTGTGGGTTTTCTCAGGTAACTACATGCACCTTGTGTGAATTTGGTGATGCAGCAGTCAGTCTCTGGTAGCTTAAACTTTAGAAGGGTGGCTCTAAGCACCACAGGAGCGATACTTTGGAATCTTTGCTGCTTTAAGACAGTGCTGAACATGTGAGCAGGATATTTGGGCTCCTCCATGACCCACAGGATACCAGACAGGTTCCACTGAGGCCCCTGCTCTGTTCTAGAGAACGGATGGCTTTCAAGGTGTTGGTGACCCTGGCACAATCCATAATAACCCTGTAGCTGGTACCCAGACATAATGTGCTCTTTAATACCCTGACCTGGTCAGGGTGAATTTGTACCAGCTTTTGAAGTCTCTTTCAAGCATAAACATCCAAACAATGTAGAATGAGAATGGAGTTCTCAGGTGAATAAAGGCAGGCATTGCTGCAGTAAGCTACGTATTTGAGGAAAAAGCAAACATTTACTTACGTGGATTTGAAAATTGAAAGATGGGTTCTTTTGTGATTTCTGTTGGCTTGTCTCTTAGGCCAATGCAGGTGAGTTCTAAAAACCAGGAATCTCTTATGTTGCCCTTTCCAGGCCAAGGTGGCAAGGTACTTTATGTTGACAAGGAAAATCAGGTATCCTGTAGAGGAGGTCAGAAGAGCACAGTACTGTCTCTAGTTGCAGCCAGAAGCAGGCTGCAGTTTCATGATGACTCATAGGTAGTGCATCCATGTCAGCATCAAAAGCATCACATCAGTTCACAAGCTGAAATTTGTCTCTTCTACCATATACCTGATGATCGTGTTCATCTCCTGATATTGCTGAGGTCTTTTGCTTTGGGCAGAGGAGGAAGGCATTTTGTCTAGAAGAATTTTTTCTTATTTTGTATTGTCCTTTTCACCTCATTTCTCAGCCTTACTGAATTGTTTGTACCTGTGTTTGGCCTAGCAGGCAGTTTCACTGGTCTGTAGCAGTCTATGGGTAGACTGTGCACTGTTTGCATGGGATTTGCAGTCTTGCAGACATGGAAGAGATTCAAATAACTTCTGTCTGTGCATTTTATTTTTTTTTAAGAAAAGACTTTGCAGATAGGAGGTCATAGGTGTATACTGCCTTCACACAAGACAATAGAACGTTTTGAGTCACAACTAAACCCAACTGGTTTGAAAGCTGCTGTATCCATATCCTCTAGCTTGTGTTACTAAGAATCTGGCAACTGTCCTCATTTCTGGAGGATGTCTCAAGTAGAACACAACACATACACAACCTGTTTCCTTCATGGGGACTGGGTCACATAAGCAGATGCCAGCAGACAGGGTATTCCCATTTTTGCTGTGTGCTAGGCAAGACCCAAGCTGGTAAGGCCTCTGCTCAGGCCATGTTAGAGTGCTTACACTATCTGTCCTTCAGGAAGTTTAGTTTGTGTCTCTGTGTCATTTCCAGTGACTCCCAGATGATTTTTCTTGAGCATCTTACAGCCAGACACCTCAAGTTGTGCTGGGCTGAAGTTAATACATCGAGTGATGCATTTACCAGCGTCCAGATAGTAAGTCTCTAAGCCAGATCGTGGTGTGTGTGATTTGAGAAGTGTTATTGCTCCTGAGAATAGCTCGTATTACATACTCTCTGCCTGAACACTCATTGATGCCTGTCTTGCAAAAAAAAAAAAAAATTAAAATTAACTGGTAAGATATAGGTATCTTTTTATTTCTTTCAGGACTTGGTGTACCCAGATCCTGACCTAGACAGGCTCCTGGCTCTTTACAGCTTTTCTTCTTTCTAGACTAGTCTTGTTTCAGACAGTTGTATGTCACCTACCTCAAAACATTCTCAACTCTGGCTGGTATCCCTGCTCTCTGGAGTTATCAAAACTGCAGGATTCATGTTTGCTTTTGGAAAAGTCTGGCTGGAGTTCTGCTCTTCTAATGATCAATCCCTCCTTAACACTCAAAGGCAAATACTGACAAACATGCAGCTATCACCCATCTCTCCTTACCACTCCATGTAACCACAGCTTTCCAACCACCAGCGTGTCTGTGTTCCTTGTTGACCTGCCTCCCATTCTCTCCTGTTAGCTCTGTGGTCAGTCTGTGTGTCTGTCTGTCTGACCATCTGTCTATCTTTGACATCTCAGTAAGGTGTATTCAATCATAGAATGCATTGAGTTGGAAGGGACCTTCAAAGGTCTCCTAGTCTAACCCTGAATACTACTCTGCCTTAATGAGATGAGAAGTGGTGGAGGGAAAGACAGCAACTTCAAGCTGTGGTGGATATAAATGATCTTGCATTCCTCTGAGACCAAGCTGGTGTCATGATTTAACCCCAGCCCGCAATTAGGACTGGGTAGCTGCTTGCTTACCCAACTTGTGATCCTGGTAGAGGACAGGGAGAAAAGAAGGGGAGGGGAAAGGAAGAAAAACCTTCTGATTTGAAATGAAGACAGTTTAACAGAAGAGTAATGGAAGAGTTAAATAATAATAATGGTAAAAAGAAAACCCCACAAAATTAACTGATACAACTCAAGTCGCTCTCACCACCTGATGATTGGTTGGTTACCCAGCCCATCCCAAGCAGCGATGGCAGAACCCTGTGTTTGTGGCTAACCCCACTTATGTACCGAACATGATGTCTATGCTATAGAATATTTTCTTTTGTATAGTTTATCCTATCTCTGCCTCTCAGCTTCTACTGGAAGCTAGAGAAGTTCTTGATTGATATAGACATTACTTAGCATCAACTGAAACAATATGTTATCACCATTCTTCCCATGCTAAATCTGAAACACAGCAGCTACTGGGAAGAAAATTAACTGTGTCTTAGCTGAAATCAGGACAGTGGGGAAACCTCTGAAAGAGGGCTGGGGCCACCTCTATGTGTTCACCTCAGATTCCTGCAAGTCAAATCTCATGTTTTCAGGAGGAGTCCTCGGGGTGGAAGTCTGAGGGTGGGTTGTGTGAGGACAGTCTCCAATACTGAGAGTCAGCCCTGGTCACGCCGGTGACTATGGCCTTATTGTCTTGTCTTCAAACCAGTTTGACGTGTTATTCCTCGACATGCTGTTCAGGCAATGCAGCATGAAAAATGTTTTCTTTTTCTGATACAAATAAGAGTGTTGAGGTTTTCTATGTGACTAACAGATTGTGTTTTGTCTCTGGCAGGTTACTGGCCTTCATACAATATCCCTTTCCATGAAAAGATTTACAATCTCAGTGGGTATGCTTCATATGTTGAGAAGTATGGCATGGATTTCTCTTATGAACTTGCTCCAAGAGCAAAAATCTTCCGGCGAGACCAGGGCAAGGTGAACAGCTTGGAAAGCATGAAGTACATCATGAGATACAACAGTAAGACGTGTTTATGTACTGTGGAGCTGTTCATAATGAAGTAATGTTACTTTTATTTCTTGAATTAGAGTGTGAAGCTGGAGGCTGATATACAGATCAGAGTTCTATAACACTAGATGAAGAGTACATACAAAACAAAAAGATAATACAAGCTTACTGTCAAGTCAGGAAACCAGGATAAAATTTCTGTAACAGAAACAAGAGGGGGTTCCTTGTAGAGCAAGGGCCCTTGGGCTTGTTCTTTGACCTCTCTAGAAGGCTTCTGACACTGCAAGAGACTCTCTGGGCTGCTGTTCACACAGCTGCCTGTCCATTTAATCTTAATTTAATTACATGCCTGTGATTTCATCTTAAACAAAATTAGGTCAGATCAGATTATTTAGTGTAAAACTTCATGTCAATTGAGCTTTTTTTTTTTTTTTTTTTAACCTTCTTTGGAAAGGTCATTTCCTCTTTGGTAGTAACACTTTGTTCTGCTTTTCCCTGCAGGATTCTCCTTAACTGGATTAAAATCAGCTTAATTAACTTCACTTATCTATCTCTAAGTACAGATAATGTTAGATGCTGTATTTTTATTCACAGTTATAGTGAGCATGCTGATTACTGGTTTTGGGGTTCGGGAGGCCTCTCCCAGGGTGGGGTGTTGCTACTGCTGGGGCTGAGTAGCAGCATGCTCAGAGATGTTGAGGCTTGTCCACCTTCTCCTCCTAGTATCTTGCAGCTACTGTCATAGGGACTTTGCCCTTTGACACTTAATTTAGTCCAGAACAGGAAAACAAAAGTCTTTCCTTCCCATGCTTTTCCCTCTTGTGCTTTCCAGTTCTCTAAAGCTTTTCTCTCATGACAAAGTTTTTGTCATGTGGAATTGCAGATGTTTGGTTAGAAGTTGTTGTGGTGCTCCTGGAATGCAAAAACTGCTGTGTGGACTTGGTTCAGGAGCTTGTCTACTTAGTGTCCTGTCTCAAGCACTGACTTCCAGCTGGGAGGAGTATGAGAGCAATGTAAGACAGCCTTGTTTCTGCCAGTGCACGTACCCAGCTTTAAGTGGCTGGGGCACTTTGCATCAGTGGTAGAGGCTTTTTGTAAGGCAACTAATTTTCTTTTTTTCTTTTTTTTTCTTTCCTTCTCTCCTGACCTTGATTCTTCCCAGACTACCAGCGTGATCCTTACGCTGAACACAATCCGTGCAATACCATTTGCTGTCGGGAGGACCTGAATCCTTCTTTTCCAGTGCCTGCAGGCTGCTATGACTCCAAGGTAAGTTTCTTCTATTTTAGTATCTGCTGAATGTTTGCTGCAGCCTCTTTGCGCTCCTGTTGGACTTGTAGCATGTATCCCTGCACTTGAAGCAGGCAGATCTGGCCATGCTTGCCCTTTTCATGCTGTTTCAGTGCTTGGGCAGATCCCAAGAAGGAAATTCTGTGCAGAGTCCTATTTCTTGCCCATGGCACCAGTCCTGACACAGTTGCAGAGCATACAGGGGAAGGTGTGCAAAAGAATTCTGTCTGTGGGAACTTCTGGTGTTTAGGAGTTAAGACCCAAAGCCTTGTGGCAGGAGGAGCCTAAGAGAAGGCTGGAATGAGTCTTCACAACACCTGGGGAAGGGGACTGTTACCCCTGCTCATGGGGACTATGTCGTTGCCTCCCCAGAACCCATGGGAATGTGTTTTCAGCCTCATTTTAGCTTTAGCTTTACAGAAGCCTGGTTCTCTCATCAGACACACTGCTCCATGGCTCCACCTCTTTGTGAATCTGCTTTTGAACAGTTTAGTAAATAACACTTTAATTTGTATGGAGATATGGGGAAATGCTTAGACCTACTGTCTTGGAGAAAGCAACAGTTTTTTCACTGTGGAGCTGTGCAGCTGTCAAGTCCTGGTGTGCTGAGAAGTGGTACAGCATTTTATCCCTTGGGATCTGAACTGAACTGAGCTTGGCTGCTAGTAGAGGCCCTGTGAGGGCTGTTTCAGCATTGCCAATGCTGTGTGTGTCTAGTCACCCTGCACAAGCCCAGGCTAGCTGTACTGGCCATTAGGGGCTCCCAGGGCTGGGTGTTAAATGCAGAAAACTGCTGTGTAAGGGTGTTTGGTAAGGGAGTGGTTGTGGTGCCTTTGGAACATATTTGGGCAAAGGGAATGTGCTTAACATACAGCAGAACTCAGGTCAAGCCTTGCTGCAGCTCCAGCTCTTCTGGGAGAATTGTCCTGAGGGAAGATGAGCTGCCTCTCTTAGGTTTAAGGGCAAGGTGGGCTCGTGCTTTGCTACTGCCCTTCAGCGTGGGTTGTTTTCTGGCTGAAGATGCTTCTGTGCAGGGCATGCTGACCAGCATGTGCTTCATTGTTAGCAAATCTCTGGGTGCTGTTCCTGGTCTGTGGGAGCAGGCCACCTTTTGCTGTCAACTCCTGTCTTTTGTTCCAGGTGTCTGATTTCCGCCTGGCTTCAGCGTTCACAGCCACTGCCATCAATGGCCCCCCCGTGCAGGGTGGCCTCCCTGTCTTCACCTGGAGGCGGTTTAACCACACGCGACACCAGGGCTTGCCAGAATCCTACAATTTTGATTTCATCACCATGAGGCCAATCCTGTAAACCCAGCATCAATATTCCCAAATGGGATTTTCCTATTTTTTAATGGGAGCTTTCATTCCTGTGTGTAATAAATTGACCTGGATGTCCACATCCCTGTGCCTTACCTGCTTTCCCTTGTATTGCTGTGAGGCACTTTATACTGACATGAAATGCCTCAGTGCAGCATGTTCTGCTCTTGTGAGCCATTTATGTGGCCCTTCTTATAACCAGGATTGATGGGAAGCTGGCATGGTTCTGCTTTCCTGAGATCCAAGCCATTATCACGTCTGTTCCCAGAGCATGGCACAATCAGTGAGGGTGATCTAGTTCTAGTAGCAGCATGGGACCTGCCTCTAGGGCTGTCCTGAGCCAGTTGGCTGCTTTGGGCCATGGTGGCCTTGTCTCAGTGCTGGTCTTCCACTTCTCTGAGGAGTAGTGCACCTTGCATCTTATCCAGGAGTGTCACTTGTGGAGAGAGTCAAGGAAGTGTTCTGCATGACAGAGCCTCTTGTCCCAGCCGCAGAGTGTGATGGCCAGGCTGCAAAAGGTGATTTAAGAGATGTGCCTGGTGATTTTTGGAAGCAGTCCCATGCTTTTGGAATCACATGTCCCCCACTCTTCCCCCCTGCTCCAGCCTTCAGTCACAGCAGGGAAAGGATTGTACATGTGCCACTGTGGTGGCTCTCCTTCAGATGGGCTCGTGCTGTAGTTCAGTGAGCCCTTTGCCTGCTCCCCCAGTTCCAGAGGCAGAAAATGACAGCAAGATGGTTGTGAGGCCAGGGATGTATGTATTCCTCTTACCTAACTTTACACTGAGGAGGCGAGTCACTGGACTGTTGCACATAACATCTTCTTGTGTGCAATCAAGTAAAAATAAACAGCTCTTTGCTTGTGGCCTTGGTCCAAGCCAAACAGTGCTCAGCACTGCCCTGTGTAGTGAAGGAGAAGAGTGACCAGTGTGAGACTTGGATCAACTCAATGCAGTTTAGCTCCTGTGATGGGGAAGGGAGTGAGTTAGTGCAGTGCTAGCTGAGCTCCTACCCTAAATAGTTATAGCTGGCTGCCATCTTGTTGTCCAAAATCTAAGTTGTTTTAACCTGGGGTACAAGAAACTGATATACACGCATATACAGGTGAGATATTTACTTCATTTCTGCACAGAGGTGAGTGAAAGGTGGATCTTCCACACAGCTAGAACAACCCAGTAAGCTCAAAGTTAAGTATGTATATGTTTCAAGTAATAGCTAAGCAATAGTTACTTCCTGGAACTGTGCTTAGACATCATCATTCCCATTGGTTCTTGCTGTGCCTCTGCTCTACTTAACAGCTGCACATCCTCTCTTTTTACTACAGACACTGCTATTTGTGAGAAAGAAGCTTTTGTTGGTAAGGGGCCTTCCCAAGCCAAGGATGGATTTTTTTTTTTCTACATTAATTAGGGTAGTTCAATCCTAGTTCAAGTGACTGTCTTTGACCTTGTTAGCAGTTCTGTTCCCCTTGAACTTACCTTGGTATTCCCTTGTTTTGGCTAATATATGGTATTCTGCTGTTCTTTCTCCAGGGCCATATCTTGCTCTCTGCTTACTGCGCTTAATTTTAACTTTACCCCTAGTATTTCTGCAACAACAGTAGGGCTGATTGCTGCCAAGGAAAGAGGGAGACCAGAAGTCGCAGCAAAATGTTTGCTGAGGATGAAAAAGCCATACAGGGACTGAAGTGATGTGTTAGCTGGAGCAGCAGGAGGTAAGTGTGAGAAGCTGGAGGGAGTGTGTGCAGGGGAGGAGAGCACTCAGCAACATGACTGACAGCTGAAGTACTTGCCACAGAGCTGCTTTTATTTTTCAGTGCAGTTCTTTGTTGGATAAAAGTCACCAAACAAAACTCAGAGGTGGTAGCGAGAGATGAGTGGCCACATCCTAAGCATTTGCCTTGGTGCATTTGCCAGTTCAGCAGTGGCTGTGCTGGTGGGGCTGAGTGGGATTTTCAAGTGTTGCCTTTTGTGGCCACAGAGTGAGGGCAGCTCTACACAGGCGCTTTCCATGAGAGGCAATGGGAAAAAGACATCCCTTGTCAGAGAGTTTTAAACATAGCTCCCTCACCCTTTACTCCTGCTCTGAAATTCTGTCATCAATGAAGGTGATTGCTTCCCTTAAGCTGGGCAGCAGGGACATGGTCCCTTTTGTCAGCCCTATGTGTTTGTCCTGAGCTCTGTGTGCCTGTAGTGTTTTGGAACCCAAGACACCCCCCTCTGCCCAGTTCCAGCTATGAAGAATGAAGGACAGCAGAGCGGTGGGGCATGGGGGATTTGAGACATCCTACTGTGCATGAGCAGCAGAGCTCAACTACTGGGCTCTGCCTCGGTGGTGGGCTCTGGCAGCTCTCAATGCAGAGAAGCTCTATTTCCCATGTGTTGCTCAACTTGTGGTGTAGGCTTGGAGCCTGTTTTTCCTGCTGGTCTGTCATCAAGAGCATCTCACCCTCTGCCTGATGTGTCAGCTTAAGGAGCTCTCACTGGGAGGGTTTCTCCACAGCCCCATCCTTACAGGGCAGCAGCCTTAATCCTTTTTTGGATAAGCACCAAATAAGAAACAATCACTTCTTTTGGGTGTAGCCCTCAGGTGTTTGCAACTGGTCACTGCCTTGGGAGACATGTTTTAAACTCCTATACTGGAAACCAGCAGCCATGGAGCCTCTGCCACAGGTGGGATTGAACAGACTGTAACAGTGGCCAGGAGATCACCAATTGATTACTATTGGTGATGTTGAGCCATGACACACTTGGATGCTTTCCCCTCCCTTGCACGGAGCATAGGCAGCAGATGGGCCAGGCCCATTTGTAAGTGTATATATTGGGAGACATGTCTTTCTTCCCCTCTAGCCCTCAGGCAGGAGCTTGTTTGTGCTTAGGCTCAGCTGTAGGAAAACGAGAAGTAATTTTGAGAGCCCTTTTCTATGAGTGTTTCCATCAGCGGGACATAGGAGCTGTAGGACGCTGCTAATCCCTGTGACTCTGGCTACTCTTTTGTTTGCCTCTGATGGTTGTGCTGTTAAAGGTAACTGCATTCGTCTTAGGTGCTGTTCTCTCTGCTTCCTTCCTCAGCAGGCCGGCCCAGACTTCATCTGCCAACCACAGCCACAGCAGCCAGGATGGTCCAAGAAAGAGAGCTGAAAGCTTAAATGCTCGGACAGGAGTTAAAAGGTCTCTTTCATTGTTTTACTTCCCTCTGCAGCTCCCACTGGGGGGAAAAAACCCGGTAAAGATCTGCTCTAAGCAGACGCTGGTGGCAGACGCTGTCCCTTTTTCACATTATACTTGTGGGTTTTTCAGAGTCTCATGGCTTCTGCCATTTAAAGGTAAGCTTTTTTTCAGACTTGGTTAGAGAAGGACTTAGGTTTAGAGGTGGGGATCAAGGAGTTATGATAAACTACTCCCTTGCAAAAGTAAAAAGAAACCTGCTGTCCAGATCCTAGAGAATGCCAACGGAGGGAATGAGTCCTCCAGGAATAGCCATATCTTTTGCTTCCTTTACCATCCCATCCCCTCTTTCTGAAATCCAGTAATGTATTCAGCCCTGCCTGCTCCTCCCAGTTCAGCACATAGATGCTACTGGTCACAGTCTGAGTTCTCCAGGGGGTTGGATGTATTGGCACCACTCTCTTTAAACCAGCATGAACTGCAATTCAGCAGCATGAACTTGGCTTCAGCCAAGTGTTTACACTGCATTTTATGATAAAACCATGGTTTTAATCAATGTAGACTTTTATTCTAAATAGGCAGTGTGAGAGACTCTGTGCTTTTGGGTGTCACTGCATGCAGGTAGCATGTGGAATCCATTATCTTTTTGGTCACTGACTTGAAGCAAGTTTTACTAAGTGCCAGCAAGCTATTACCACCACAAATCTAAGTATACACCCTTGAAGTATGGGCACAGCCCTAACTCAGGATGCATATGTTAATAACTCTAGGTTTCAAAAACAGCTTGAGTTCTCTACAAGTTTGTAGCAGCAGCAGCATCAGGTCTAAGAGGCAGTTTTTGCCCTACTCACTTCAACCGATGCAGTGCACTGGTTTTCAGCTATGCTGCCTAATGTATTCTGTGGTGCTGTACCTGCCTTCTACTCTTGAAAAGCAATGGGGGGGGGAGAGGGGGGGAAAGAGAAGAGAAGCAAATATCTTCCTAATCCCTGCACTAAACCCCCTTTTTATTGCCCCAATTTCATGAGCCTTAACTGGCACAGTGTGGTGTGCACAAGACTTTGTTCTCCCTGACTTGGAGATGAGGGCTGCAGGCTCAAGGCTGCTAGGCTGCTGTGAATAACCAAAGGAAGCACCTGGACTTTGGACAAAGCTTCTTGCTAGCAGAAGGATCATGCTTTTAAGAGGTCAAGCCCAGCCCCTCAGGGCAAGGGGAGAGTCACCTGATTTCCATTTAATTTCCCTGCCTGGGGCAGCTTTGAGGTGCAAGTTACTGGATTCTGTCTGTTCAGGATAGACATTGCCCTTTTTTGTTTTGAGTTTCCAACTGTTAGAGCATTACTTTTGTGTTTTTTGGCTTCTGTGAGAAGGCTGCAAGGGCAGCATCATGTAGTTGACCTTCCAGGAATGACGTGGAGCCAAACCATTGTTCAGTGGTACCAGAGCAAGGCAGTGGCAAACCTGCCACCCTAAAATGTTTGCAGTGTCCCTGACTCCCAGTGGCATCACTTCCAATGAGGAAGAGCACACAATGGGTTCCTGAGAGAGCTGTCCTCTGAGATGTCTGGAACTATGCACAGATGACTCAAAAATGTTAAAAACCCAGTAGTTTATTTCAAAGTATAAATTTCAGGCTTATCAGACAAAACCCCACTACAGTTAATACAGACATACACACACCAGTCCTAATATTTTACTTCTATTTTTTGTAGTTACAAGTCCAGCAGCAAAACAAAAAGAGAAATCAGATTCTTGATTTTCCTAACAAAGGATTCTGTGTGTTTGACTCTCAGTAGCCAATAAATTACTAAAACTGAACAGGACTCCCCAAACAGCTACTATCCACTTGTCTTATTTACAGCTAACCCCCATTAAATTAAGACAGCACTTCAAATATATATATATATGTGTGTCTGTGTATATATTTATATATTAAAAAACAATAATGCTCAGTCTGTGTAATGACAATGAGAAATGAAGATACATTTTAATGTGTACTCAGAATGGATGAAAAGGAAAATTCATTCGCTTTCTCTTAGCTGTCATTTATTAATTCTTCCCTCTCAGGAGGTATGTGAAAGGGAGTAAAGATTTGGTGGCAGGGCTGGCTCAGCATTACTGGAAATATTCTTCCTGCAGTGTTTTCATACAATGCCTACCCCTATCCAAATCGACAAATTAAAAAAATATATATTTAATATATCAAGCTTCTATTTAAAAATTCTGGACAAATATTTGACAAAATGAAAACACTAAAAGAGTTTGTAAGAAGGTAGAACCACAGCCTGGGTTTGTACAGTGTATGCAATCTGCTAATAATGGGGAGTGGCTGTTTGGGGAGCAGGAACAGATCTGGCCTGTCCCTACATAAAGTGAGAGTCTGTTTATCAAGCATTTAAGACAACATGAAGGAAAGGCTGAGGCTGCTATTTTTTGTTACAGTGGAAAATGGTGCTTGGATCCTATTACTGGGCCCAATTGTGTTCCCACTGAAGGCATGAGAGAGGTGGTTCTGATGCTTTCTTAGGAAGCAGAGCAGGACCCCTTATTTTGAGAGGGAAGACACGCTAGGCATTTTCCAGCCTTGTGCTAAAACCCTTTTGAGGGGTGAACAGCTGTGTGGTCTAGCAGTGCCCATGGCAGCACAAGTAATTCCCAGGAGCAAAGTCAGAGAGCAAGTACTGCTTCTGGGGTAGCTGCTCAGAACATGGAAATAAACAAGGGCTGAGGGGAAGCTGCCTCTGCACCATCACTGCTCCTGAAACTGCCTTTGCAGACACAGCACAGATGCTCCACCTAGAGCCTGTCTCCGTCCTAGCGTTACCTGCATCCACTAGAACTTTTTCAAACATATACTGAAATGAAGGTGGCCAGTGAAGCTGTGACTGGGAGAAACATACAGGAAAGCAACAGAATTTTGGTATAAGCAGTCGCCAATCAGAAAATGAACTCTAATTCCTCTCACTCAGGACATACAGATGCCCTTGTATCACGCAGAGAAAGCAAACCAGCCCTAAAATNTAGGCATTTTCCAGCCTTGTGCTAAAACCCTTTTGAGGGGTGAACAGCTGTGTGGTCTAGCAGTGCCCATGGCAGCACAAGTAATTCCCAGGAGCAAAGTCAGAGAGCAAGTACTGCTTCTAGGGTAGCTGCTCAGAACATGGAAATAAACAAGGGCTGAGGGGAAGCTGCCTCTGCACCATCACTGCTCCTGAAACTGCCTTTGCAGACACAGCACAGATGCTCCACCTAGAGCCTGTCTCCGTCCTAGCGTTACCTGCATCCACTAGAACTTTTTCAAACATATACTGAAATGAAGGTGGCCAGTGAAGCTGTGACTGGGAGAAACATACAGGAAAGCAACAGAATTTTGGTATAAGCAGTCGCCAATCAGAAAATGAACTCTAATTCCTCTCACTCAGGACATACAGATGCCCTTGTATCACACAGCCCTAAAAACAGAATGTAAAAGAAGATGGTAAACAGAAACAGGAGCAGTGGTTGCTAAAACAGGGGGAGGGGACTAGATCTAAGGTTGTACTACCTGGATGTCAAGTACCCAGAGGCAACAGCAAAAGAGAGTGAGGAACAACTTGAAAGCAGGGTACTGAGGTGGAAAAACTTCCTCGAAGAGCAGAGAAGAAACTAAATCCAGCCCTTTCCACTTTAAAGCCAGTGAGAGATTTGCAGCATATTCTAAAGCAGATGGATTGTTGGAAATCTCCCGGAACTAACCCTTTGAACATGCCTTGCATCATGGTGCTAACAGGCAGATCTGTACTGCACGTTCCCAGGTATTTTGGTAATGCTTTCAAATAAAGTCTTTTAAATGAAATTAATTATTTCTGAATGTTTGTAGCTGGCACAAATCAAATTTCTCAATAGGTTTATTGTTTCTGGGAAGCAAAGGATAATCATATTAACCAGTTTCCTTACAGGGCAGGCAACAGTGCCACGAATGAAGGGATTAAGCAACACTCCTGGTTGTTAGCGTAAATGAATAAGCGAACACTGCAGAGATCTGCTCCTCCATGGAAATAATTTCCCATAAATGGCTCAGTTCTTCTGTGTGCAAGTGACTGAAAAACCAGCCACCTTGAAGGTCCTGAGCTAAGCCAGGCCATTCAAAGTCAAGCCACACTTTACCATGTTCTTTGCCATCACAACTGACTTAAGGCTCCCAGACTGGACTTTCAGCAGCTCCAGGGGCATGAAACAGAAGTTGGCTTTCACCCCACAGCTGCCCTGGCTTCAACGCACAGCTGGTAGCTGCCTTATTTCATGGAGTCAGAAAAGTCAACTGCACTCTGGCACATGCAATGAGAATGGATCTCTGAAGCCAGGTTTTAATCAGTTCAAGTTGAGGATTGCATCTTTAGTAAATAAAGATAAGTCTCTAAAGATGCAATGCAGAACATCTTCAAACACAACACTGGACCATTCCTCGTGACACCACCACTGGAGGAAAGAAAAGAATTCCAATACAGGACTCACACCCCCCCACCTATTCTGAGCAAGACAAAGCTAAGAACAATCATGAACTCAGTGTAAGCACAGACAATAGAAAAGCTCATGTATAATTTGGGATAGATTTCACAATTAAAGAAGCAGCATAACTTCTAGGTTGTATTTGAGTATTTATTTTAACTTTTGGACTATAAAAACTCCTTGTACTGATATGGCCAACAGCCCTTTGGTACCACCTCAAAGAACACACTGGAAAAACAACTTGCCCAAGGAGGACTTGTCAGCTGTCAAGTGGACTGAACTTCTCGAATTTCTTAACATAGAACTGGCTCTCTAAGGACCCAACTTCCCATAAGTACACTAAATGCATTTAAAAATAATTATTCCTTGAAATAGGCAGACAAAACATGTACTTTAACATACAAAAATCCAAGGCATTATTGATCATTGGCACCAGTAATACAGGGACAGCTGCTGTTCAAAGGAAAGGTTACACACAGTTCATAGAAGCGATCCAGCGTGAACCTTCTCTCCTGATACCGGGGATTTAGGCAGGATTTCTGCTCTCCCAAATCAATAAAACAGCTTCAACTTTAAATGCAAGTTTCCAACAGCAAATGTGCATTACTAACCTGTTGGAAGTGGCAAGCCCAGCTACAGAAAGGAGAGCAGTGAAGAAGCATAGAAGTCCACAATGCATTTGCTTTCAGTGATGGAGGTTCTCAAAAGGAACACAAGTAAAGAACCCACCATCTCATTGCCTATTTCACCAGCCATGTTTTGGGATTCAGTTGTTCCTGCCCTTCACCAACCTTGCTTTGCATTAGAAATATTTGTTTTAAGAAAGAAAGCAGTGAAATTTAAAAATGTTATATTATCAATAATTTGGCTATGCGGTGAAGTTTTGTAAAATTTGTTTTAAGAGCTGTGTGGTTCTGCTGGGCAGAATGATACCAAAAAGTGTACGAGTAAAAACCTTCCGTGTATCTTCTTGTCCAGTTACAATTTGGTTGTGCAAAAAGCAAGTTTTAACATGTCGGTGACAGCAGGGCAGGTGTACTAGTTTCTCAACTCAGAAACATCATGAAAGCATCTATTAACATTTGTAATTGCTCACAAATTTTAGGCCAGTGGCTAACTAAAATAAGTTTTCTAAACTGCTCTGGGCATATGAGGTTTCTGCAGAAGCAGATGTGGAGACCAAAAGAAGGACCGGGAAGCCAACTTCCTGCATTATCCTATTAACTGAACATTCCGACTGAGTGCCAACAGCTTGAAGCTTTCATGGTGCCACATCACAGAAGTTTCTTCTTTGGCTGAACAGCAGCATCCAGCTTTCCCAAAAGAACAGGGAAAGGCTCAGGTGGAAAATACTGTTTGCGCTTATGTTTTAGACAGGACAAAAATAATTACTCAAGAATTACAGGAAGACAGGGGCAAAGAATACCACAGATAAAAACAAATTCAGCATTAGCAGATGTTACACTTTTTGGTCTTTACAGAAATAATAATTACTCAGGCCAGGAAAATGAGAAGCTGAAGGGTTAAAGGGAAAACAATTCCAAGCAAATAAAAGAACGCCACAAGGTATCTAGCTACATTTATTTCTGAAATTATTCTTTAAGGCACAAAATAAATCTAAAAAATAGGGATGTATGTATGAGGGAAGGGGCAGAAGAATTATCTGAGCTAGACAGGTGTGAATGCAGTCTCTACAATCTGGTTTCTGGTCTGACCTAGGAATGCTCCCTGTGAGATGGGAGATGATGGTGCAAGTAGAGGAACGTCTTTATTTAGGAGAGGCAGGAGGTAGTGGGATGAATTTTTACTATTTTCTTTCCCCTACCATTTCCATATGTACAAATGTGCTGGATCCTTGGCCAGACTCAAGTTCCCTTCCCTCCACTTAGAGAGCTCAGTGCAGTCTGTAAAGTAAGACTTGACCACTCCATGCTCCAGGACAGAAGACAGACTTTGACTCACCCTTTGTGTCATGGCCTGCTCACAGAGGACACAAAGCTGTCGCTCCCCTCATGTAGGTTTTACAGCTCTGTGTGCTTTGCTTCGGACAAACTGTAACTTATTTTGCTCCCACTCTGAAGCAGAATCCCAGGTATCCAGGGTGCCCTTGGATAAAGCGTATGAATGTATCTAGGTGGAACAGCTCTCTCATGGAAGGAAAATTGAAATTTTCAAATGGTCAATGATTTGAACTATCCAGAAAAATCTCTTGTTGCAGGTGAGACTATTTTTCTTTTGGTTCAGAATGCATGTAGTGTATCACACAACTGTTTAAAATAATCCTGCAGAGAGTGGATTTGAAAGTAAATTTCATGCATGGGATCAACCCTCCAAAACTGGGGTTGTTCTTGGTAGTGGGACAGGTTTTAAGGGCTGCAAGGTTCCCTAGTTTAACTGGTCTGGGAAGAGATCACATCTGTGGACTGGGGGTCACAGAAGGGTCCAAAACGTCCATAGATGTCCTTAGCCCGGACTGCAAAGTAGTATTTGCTGCCAGACACAAACTGTGTAAGAGTGCATGCCATGGGTAGCGGGAGGGCCTTCACTTCCCCGATCTTCTTCCACTGGGAGGGCATGGTGGCACTCGGGTCCTCGTGGTAGGCATAGAGATGGTAACTGTCTACAGTGGCGCAGTTCCGGTCCACCTCTGTGACGCTCCATGACAGCACAATGCCATTCTGGCTCTGCACCCGGGCCAGTTTCAGCTGTGGCTTTTGAGGAGGAGAAGTGTTGGCAGCTTCAGGGGGCAGCCGTGGTGGTTGTGGTGCCTCTGGGAGCGGGGCAGGATGTATAGGGCGTGGTGGCTCCTGAGCAAGGTAAGAGTAAAAAAGGGAAAGGTCAGACCCTACAGCAGTTGGAGGTGGCTTTGATTCATCAATCCCCAGGCAAAGAGAAGCAAAGGAGGATGCAATCTCCCAGCCAGGAGAATATTAAACCCTCTGTGTGGAGAGTGCACAATCAAGAGAGCAGCAGAAAGGCTGAGGCCAAAAATGTTCTAAATTCTCATTATTTGCATTTAAATTCCTAGCTGTACAGATGACCACTGCCACAGTTATTTCCCAGTATCCTCTTTGTTCCCACTCAAGAGGCAATGGAGTGGACATTGTGTTGTTTCCCAAGGCTAAGTAGGCAGGCTGGCAGTGACTTGGAGCCAATCTGCTGCTTTCGTTACCCAGTCCCAGCAGTGGATTTAACTGGTGACTTTTCAACTGTCCCTCTTTCAGTCACCAAGAAACAATAAGGAACAGTGTCACATGGATTTTATCACATTAATCACAAGCTTGGTCTCAGTTTCCAGAAAATTTTGAAGAGCACGAATGTACCAGCAGGTCAAGAGAGGTGATTCTACCCCTCTACTCAGCACTGGTGAGACCCCACCTGGAGTATTGCGTCCAGTTCTGGAGCCCTCAACACTGGAAGGATATTGAGCTATTGGAGAGGGTCCAGAGAAGGGCCATGAAGATGATCAAAGGGTTGGAGCAACTGCCCTATGAGGACAGGCTGAAGGAGTTGGGGTTGTTCAGCCTGGAGAAGAGAAGGCTCAGAGGGGACCTCAGAGTAACTTATCAGTACCTGAGGGGGTCCTACAGAAAGGCAGGGGAAGGAATTTTTAACATAATATCGGATGGGAGGACTAGAAACAATGGATATAAATTAGAGGGGGATAGATTTAGACTAGACATAAGAAAGAAATTCTTTACAGTGAGGGTGGTGAAATACTGGAACGGGTTGCCCAGAGAGGTTGTGGATGCCCCCTCTCTGGAGCTGTTCAAGACTAGGCTGGACAGGGCACTGGGCAGCCTGATCTAGTGGGAGGTGTCCCTGCCTATGGCAGGTGGGTTGGAACTCGATGATCTTTAAGGTCCCTTCCAACCCAAACTATTCTATGATTCTATGTATCTTTCCATTAATTTTTGTTTTAATAGCACAGAAAGTCTTAGGTCTCTAATTCATGTTAGTTATCAATGAATTCAGGAATGTGATTACCCCAGATTCCAACCTGAATGGTCCCTAGCTTGAAGAATAATAAAATTTCATAGTTGCTGTAGTTTTAGTCATCTTAATTGTTCCATATGATATTGGCTTGATTTACTTTCATTATTTGTTCCTGGTGAGTGATGCATGAAGTCGAATGGCAAGAATGGTGAGCCACCTTGTGGGTAACGTATTTGCCATTTCAGGACATCACAAGTGATGTGCCTGCCCAAAAGTGAGCATGCAGGCAATGTATTTTATTTAATTTTGGCAACAAGACCATGTGAGATATGTCCAGCCCTGGAATCTCTAGCACAGGGAAGAGACAGAGCTGTCAGATCAGGTCTAGAGGAGGGTCGAAAAAATGATCAGGAGGCTGAAGCACCTCTCCAGTGAAGTCAGGCTGAGAGAGTTGGGGTTGTTCCACCTGGAGAAGGGACAGCTCCCAGGTGACTTCGTTGCAGCCTTTCAGTACTTAAGGAGGGCTTATAAGAAAGAAGGGGACAATCTTGCAAAACTCTACTCTCTGGTCAACCCCAACCTACATAGCGAGCATGGCATTTATGGTATGGAATATTCCTATGGCCAGCTTGTCCTGTCTCTGTTCCCTCTTAGGTTCTATTGGAAGCTAAAATGTCCTTGACCAATATAAACACTACCTAGCAACAATTACAACATTGTGCGTTGTCAACATCATTCTCATACTAAATCCAAAACACAAGAGCTAGAAAGAAAATTAACCCTATGCCAGCTGAAATCAGGACACTCGGTTTTATAAACAGCTGAACTGAGAAAGTGCTCTTCCCATCTGTACCCAAATCATGCCTACACTTTCTAGGGGAAGTTCTTCTCTGTACTCCACAACTCAGGCTTTGTTTTTCATCACTTGCTCCTGGTGATCTGCAGAACGCTGAGGTAAGCTAACAGGCTGCAAAATGTCTAAATTATTTTACTATTCTGCAGTTCAGGGTAAGAAACAATCTGCAGAACATTAATGCAGGAACAAGCCTCTCAACTGCATTACTTCATTTCAGAATGACTACTCACAATGTGCACTTGTGGTGGTCGATGATGCACTGTAAGTTGAGGTGCTCCAGATCCAAGAGTCAGCCCGTTGTTCATAACGTATGTGGTTGGTTGAGGCATTCGAATGGCCATCCCTGTAAGAAGCACAGGGAATCCTTGGAGTATTCAATACTTCAACACTTCAACTAAAAAGAACACTGAAAGATCAGCTCCTTGGTTCATCTGGATGCCACTGAATTTCAAACTGACACTTCCTCCTCAAACATCAGCCAGAAGACTGATTAAGTGCTGCATGAAAAGAAAATCACCTCCTGTTCCCTGAAGGTGCAAAAGTGAAAGTGAGCAGGCGCTAATATCTGCAGAGGGGACAGAATGATGCTTAATAATTGGTAGCATGAAAGAAATGGGCAGGGAGGGAGAGTGTGGGAGATGCATGGAACCTAAATAAGAAAAATTACATTACTTTTGAATTCAGAAAGCAAAAGAAAAATGCTGAAAAAAGCAGAATGATATGATAGATAACCAGTCTGTATTCAAATGCTAGATGACTGCAGTAAATGCCATTAAAAATAAAAAAATCCAAGTCCCTGTCACTGCCTTCCCTTGCAGAACTGGCACACCAATGGATGTTAACTCCTAAGTAATTCATTCATATGGAGAGGAATTTCTTAAAAAGCCTGTGATCATCTCTAGTCTGCAAGGTGGAAATCCTGACTTCTGTAATCTGAACTAGCATATTAAAAAACAAAACAAAACAAAACAAAGAACCCCTCCAAGCAACAAACACTAAACAAGACCCAAAGGTCACATCCATCAGGGAGAACATATCAAGATGTGTCCTGCCAAAACATGAATAGAAGAAAGCATCCCCTACCTCCAGCTGGTGGGTTGACTGGCCTTAAACTTGGGCTTTGCATGACTGCCCCTCTTACAGGAGCCTGAGTTGGTGGTGCAGGAGTAGTGGTATAGACCACCTGATGGTTACTGGGGGCTCTTGGAATTGGGAGTTTCCCAGCAGGTTGAGTCACTGGCCGATGAGTTACAGTCACTGTCGTCAAAGCTGGAAAATAACAGACAAATCACAACTGAGAATGGAATTCCATGGCATTAAGCCAATACATCTACTCCAAAGTACACATCTCCTTTGGAAAACTGACTAATCTGAGACATGCAAAATAGAATCTGTCTCCACAGTATCTTAATTTTAGTAGAAACATCTTAAACACTAATTTTCACTTGAAATAGTAATGCCAATATACAGAAAAATTCCAAAGATGAATGTAAAACACAAAAAGAACAGGAAAAGGTCCTGGATGTAAGGACCTATATAGGAGACTATAAAATCCATCACAAATAATTCTGCAGAACAGATCACTTGTAAGACAATTCCAATACCAAGGAGAGTAAAATAATGAAAAAAAGTGGAACCAACTAACTATATGCAAGAAAGAAAATGGAAAAAAAAATCTTAAACAATCCACTCTATGAAGAAACTAACATTTATCTGGGGATGGAACGTCAATGTCAACCAATTGGACTACCCATCTGTTTCACTTCATGAGGTTTTTTTAAAAAACACATTAAAGGAAACCAACAAGACTCAACTCTTCCGAATATTCACCTGAAAAAATCAGCACAATGTAGACAGCTCAAGAGTTTAGTTTAAGGGAAAAATAAGTGTCCACTGCAACCCCATGATAATGCAAAATGGAGTTACCTGTGGGCAATACATGAAGGGTGGTCTGGGAAGGTCCACTTGTGGGCACCCCGCTCTGCTGCAAGGCGTTTGTCTGCAAAGGCTGCAATGGGCGAGCCAAGGGCTGGCTGGATATGCTCAATCCTGTAACAGGTGTTTGGTTCTGCTTTTTTCCATCTGCTTTAAAACAAAATAAATTTATAGACCATAGCAAATGAACAATAACATCATAGAGTTTTAAAATAATTTTTTTTCTTTCCTCCCTGTAATTCACAGGGAGGGTAATTACTTCCCACACAACAGTTCTTCAATCTTCACTTTCTGCAAACAAAACAGTATAAAATTTACTCAATTCTCTTCACTTTTATAATTCCAGTCTTTTCTCCCCATACTCCATAATGTTTCATTCTGTTGTCACCAAGTCTGCTATTTCAGCAGTATTTGGAAATTCGAATTTAAAGGAGCACTACGCTAAAGTTTTTCAAAGTTTGCATTCAAAAAGAAGAGTCTAAAACCTCAAAGGCCTCAATTTGTTTGAAATAAGTAAGAGCTCCCTAAATAAACCTTATCTTCTGTGTTGCTTACGACCCTCAGTTATTTGCTCTTTCCTTTGTGCTGATCTGTTAGTTGGCTCTGTTTGTTGCTGTTTCGAATTTTCATAAAGAGAAATCACCTTGTTATTCATAAACTTCTGAAACAGGATTTGTTTTCTCACATTGACATCCTCCTCAAAGTGACTTACTGTCTTGTGAGAAGTGATAAAGAGTGTCTGCATGTATAGTTTACTTCAGCAGCATTTTTTCCTGCTTTAGTTTATTTGTCACAACATAAAGTATTTGTTTAAGTGCAATCTGTAGATAAACAAGCCAGTGCACAAATTGAATAAAGAAGACATGAGATGCTTTTGTCTGGATATTTCAACCAGATTAGAGTAGCAGTGGGCAGAGAGAAGGCACCACCCAAAACTACAAAACACAAGATAAAAAAGTAGGTTTTTAGAGGCACTCATCCCAAAAAGATATGCCCTAATAAAACTGCTCATGCAGCAGCCACTGATTTAGTAAAAGCATGCATACAAATGAAAATATTTTAATATATATTTTACTCTTGAGAACATGAATCAACAACATATCAAAGAACAACTGGAAACCAATAATGAAATACAGTAACTACATTTCAAAGCATTAAGAACAGCATTAACAGCAATGTAGCTCAAAATGTTTGGATTCTCAGCAGCTGGAGACTATTCTGATGAGATCTCATTGACCTGTCTGTAACAACAGCTATTATTAGTAGTTCCTTTCCCAAAATGGCTATAATTAAAAACATGTCAATGTGTCAAAACTAAAATACAATATAAATAGCAAAACACACTGTTTGTTCCTAGAGTGAGTAATTGGGCTGAAACCATTTGATGAAAATATAATTTTTTTCCTCTCTTTTTTTTAATTCATAAAAGGAGCAGGAAAGAGATGTTCATTTTGAAAACAGCCATAAGCTCAACCTGAACCTGCTAAACTGTCTCTTAATATATCATCTGGCACTGCTGAGAAGATTAGTGCTCCATCATCTTTGTAATTATCCTGCAAATCCACTCTATGAAGTGCTGCAATATCCCTCAGTTTGCACTTTGCCAAACAAGCCATGGGATGTCTATCCCTTCTCACAGGTCACGTACTCTAGGCTCTCATTATCCTGACACCATCTACTAGGTCCTCTCAGGTGCTACCCACAGCTTGTAAGTTAAGGAAGGGAGAGCCAGAATTGGACACCATACATCAGGTGTGGTCTCACCACTGTCAGTGTGGAGGGGAACATTAACTGAAATTTAAATGAGAACACACCATTGGTTCAGAGTCAATTCAGTGCTGACTGTATCTCTGCTGCTAATCAAGGACCATGACTGTCAGCTCTCTGACTGTTTCTTTAATATTGCACATCAGATGAATTTCCTTTGGTGGTAATACAACATTTATCTCACTGAGAGAAAATCATACATCCCAGTATGATTTTCTACATTTGTGTAACAGAAATACAGCACAATTTGAAATACTAAGAATGTATTTCAAGGCACTAGCAAGGGAGACAGCTACTGAGGAATCAAAACCTCTCAGTCGTTGGACATCAGAATACAGCACAAAGACATATTTGGAAACCATACTGAATAAAATTTTATCTCTAATAGAAATATCAATTTTTCAGTTAAGATGATAGCATCATGCATAGTCCTAAGTGCAGATTTTTGATACTTTTCTAAAATATTATAATTCTGCTTCAATGCTAATTTTAATTAGACCTGACCACAATCAAGCAAGACTTTTATTTTAAAATGTATTAATCTAAAAGATGGAAGTGCATTCACACTGCTAATGAATGTAAGAGCACAACTATATTTACTCTAATCTTGGCATTCAGTCCCAAAGCAAAGAACAGATCTGCATTTCTCAAAGTTTTTCAGTTAAACAAAACATCAAAAGCTGAAATAATCTACTGCCTGAACACTAACTGTAAAAAAAAGTCTTGAACTTCCAGTAAACAGAAAAATAAAATACATGTAGAACTTTGAAATCTTTAATTATATATTGGAAACATCTCAAAATACTCCAACAAGCCTAACAGATTTAAGCACAGACAATAATGGTGCTTAAATTAAGAGAAAGGTAAAATTCTTAAAGATTGTTTTACATGTATTTGAATTCTTTTCATGCTTATTCTATTCAATGCTTATTCGAATTGTTTAATAACATTTCTGTTTAACTGAAATATCAAGAAGTCTATGCAGAAACTGCATTCAAGGGATCCTGCCATTCAAGGGATGAAACAATATTTGTAGCTCAATTACCTCTACATCTAATAAAAATCTTTTACACCTACCTTTAGTAGACCTATCGTCCTCTTCATCCAGTGTGAGATCGATGACACCTGCTGAATCACTTCCTGTGACCTTCCCACTCTGAAAGACAAAACTCCTTCATTTTGCAAAAGCAAATCCAGGGACCAGAGGTGGAAAAGGGATATGAACTGAACATTGAGAAGGAGAGGTCTCAGAACTGACACAGTTATTAGACAGGACCTGATGAAACCAACAGGAAGAAGAAATTCCCGACAAACTTCCCAAGACTTGAAAAATAGACAATAATCAAATGACTGATCTGTGATACCAAGTATTTTTAGCTTTGTAAAGAATGAGAAAAATCCTGATCACCAGCAGTGCATCTTTATTTTACAGGTAAATAAATAAATAACATTTTATTATCTTTGAGTATCATTCAATTATGACTCTTAGCATTTTAATCTACTTGTGATCTCTGCTTTCCTCTGAAGTAGTATGAACTTTTGACCCTACAGCCACCAGGACAATGTATCACCCATCTTGAGATAGCCTGGCCTACGTGCCTTTAATCCAGCTTTTTAAAGTAATTTCAATGCTATATTTTGGTATTCTGCTATTATCAAACCATCTCTTTAAAAAGGATAAAGGAATCCTTTAAGCTACTGTGAAGGTTAAATGTTCTAAAAAGCCTTCAGATGTCTATGAACAAGATTTGTTTTCAGGATTGATTGCTGTTCTCTGGTTGTTCAGACTCTGGGAAGAGGTTTCTTGGTTTTGCAGAAGAGATGACCAAACTGCTACTGACTGATGGATTTAGAGTAAACCCAGGTTCCTTAGGACAAACAAAGGGTTAGGAAAGCAACAGACTCATCAAAATCTCTGAACAATTAACATGCAAAAAAGTGTAAGCTATCAGCCCCATGTGGCCTCTACAAATGCCAACGTGAGAAATTCTATGAAGACCAGAGATGTTTCTGTGCAGACAGATGGGGACAGATGCAAAAAGCCTGAACACTGAGATATCTGCCCTACGATCTTTCATTAGGGTAAAACTAAGCCTTTAAGTCAGTCCTAAAGACAATTCTCACATAGACTTTGATGAGAGAGAAAAGAATTACTGAACGATTACTAAATGCAAACAAAAGTTATGTCCAAATTATTGTGTCACTGAATTTGGAGTGTATGATGTGACTGATCCCTTCACAATGCATTATAACCTGGTTGCTTCTTTCCTTAGGCTATAAATTTGATTGCATTCTGGTCATAACCTACATGATACACTATTTGAGTAAGAAATATCTAACTATTTATGCTCACAGGTGAAAGAAAAGAACTCTACAGGGATTCTATCTCTGCTGTACACAGAGAAACATCTCTTGGCTTAATTAACATGGGATTCTTTGGTTGAAAGATTTTTATTTCAAAGAATTTCCAATTTTCAGTTTCTTAGCATGATGAGCTGATTAACCCACTTCAAACTTAAGATAAAGGGCCCATTCAAATAATCAATGATTACTTGATTACCATCAAGTCAAGAGGAATTTCATTACAACTTTATAATCTTCCCAGTCAATAATGTCTATTTTTGAACCACTGGACTTTGCAAGGAGAAAGCAGATTGAAAAATGTAGGGGGAAATTCATAAAGAACTGGAGAAAGAAAAAAAACCCAGTATGCTATTAATTTCCCCTTCAATAAAATAAATTAATTTGAAGTAATTTCCTTTCAAATTTTACCCTGCAAGGAAATCTAAATCCTTAAAAAAATATTCTCTCTAAGAGCTAACTGTTTTGAAGTCCTACCTCAACCTAGATGACTATGACTATGACTGTGCTGGCTGAGAACATTCTTTGAATTTGCAAGTCATCAAGTATCACTGCATGTATCTTCAAATTTTGGTGTGACTGGAACACCAAAATCTTGAGTCAGTTAAACAGGCAACTATTAAATGAAGAATTCAATCAGCTGACATGGTCTCATACATCCAGTACTTAGGAAGAACCACCTTCTTGAAATTCGTCCCACTATTCAAGATTTTCTAGTGAACAATCTCAATAGCAATGTCATCCTTAAAGTAGGAAGATTCCTTCTGTAGCCCACAGCAGAAGCTGCAGATCTGCAGAGCAGCATTTTGAGTGGTGCTCTGTGGTACACCCCGAGTCCCAATTCTAGGCCAGACATCTTCCAGTTACTCCAAGATGTCGCACTCCACACATGGCACATCCTGAAGTCCCGACTTTCCAATGCCTCTAGTTCACTGACTGTGTATCCCTTCAATGAAATTCAAGGCTCCAGGAGAATTCTGAAGAAACATAAATCACTGAAAAACCTGCACACTGTGTTTCCTACCTAGGTGGGGTAGGGTGTAGGAGTTGCCATTTATCAGCCAAATAGTTAAGACCTACATAAATGGAACCACCTGGAATCCTGCCAAAAGTGAGTTTTCAAAAAATTCCATGCCAAACCCATCAGGAATATAAAAACACACCATTTGGATATCAGGACTATTTCACCTAGAAACTCTCTAAGGGGAATTCTCGTTGCTACAAGGACTTGTGAAAACTCCAATTTATAAAAGTTACAGAGCTACATTTGAGGCAAGGCTAGAGAGAAACAGTCGCTATTGCTCTTGTAAAAAGAAAGGACTGGGATTCTGAGAAGACCTGCCATGTCAACTAGCAGAAGAGATTTGGACACATTGCTCTGTACAAAATTAGAAATGAGCTGAAGGCTTACAGCACTGAGGAAGGCAAAGTAAGGCCTTATAATGGACTTTCAATCACATATTGAACCCCCTTTCACACAAGTCTTTCAGCTCTTTAGAATTTGTTCAGAAACTAGTATAATAATGCAGAAAGCAAAGTCAAAACATTCTGGTTTGCTGCCAGTTCTCAGCTTTGTACAAACACAGGAAGCTAAAAATGGAAGCTACTTCATCTGATCTCTGCAGAAGAGCACAAAGGCAGATGATGCAATTGTAGCACCTATTCATCAGTCCAGTCATAATGAAATAATTAAAGCCATTTAATAAGAACCAAAAACATATTCCTGGTGCTATAGGTCACGTACTGACTAGCAAATCTGAGTAACAGACCATTCAGTGGCCTGAAGAGCATCAAATAAACTGGTACAGGAGCAAAACAATCATAGTAATATAAAGTGATCTCTACCTATTGAAAGACCTCTTACAAAAACCCCAAAACAAAATCACAACCCTCAAAACCATCACCTGACTGTTTATCAGAACTAGAGCTCCAATCTCCAAAAAGACCAGAAGTGGCACATTCTTTACATTCTTCATTCTTTACAGCAGCATAGTTTCTAGCTGCCAAACAAAAAAAAGTTTACATTGAACTTCGAAAGAAATGTAAACTGCCTTTTCCATCCTTAACAGCTCTTGTATCTTAATGAATATCTTTAAATGCCCTCTAAGTGGAAATATTATCATCCACTCTACTGTCAGCCCTCCCTTACCCGTAACTGATTAAATAATTTTGTATAACTTGGAAGTATCAATATAATAAACTGAAAGCTACACTTAACCAAGCTTTGTAGTGCATATGGAAGACAAAACAATGAAAAGTATGCAAAATGAATGCAACTGTTCACATAAGCTGCAAAACTTATGCTAAGAAGTCACCCACAGTACTGATTCTTTTGTAAAAGAGAAAAAAAAAAATCAGAAAAATTTCAGATTATTTTACCATGGAAAACAGAATACATTTCCATTCAGGGGGTTGCTCAAAGGATTGGGACAAATGACCTGTTCAGAATTTCAGGTGTTTTCCAGTGCAGACATTATGACAACATAACATCTGTCTTCCAATCTCAACCACAAAAGTGTTTTTATCAAATAAAGTATTGAGGAATAGATGTACTGACAAATAAGATACACTTATGGGAGGAAGTGCTAGGAAAATGGAACAATCACAGAGTTTTCGTTGAGGAACAAAAAACTGTGGCTTTCTAGAACCAATGCCATGTGGCTATTATAGAAAGAAACATAGCAGAAAAAGACTTCCTATAAGTAATAAAAACTATAGAATATGATAAGAAATCACAAATATCGTCAACAGGGTCACCTGAATTTGAAGTTACAATTAGGATTTGCAGTAAAATCAATGTAAATCCTTTGCAATTAACAACCTTCTTCCTTCATTTGGAAGACTGTCATTAAATCCCATATTCATTGACTCCAAAATCTAATAGTTAACTTACACAATAGTCAACAGAAAATTAACAGAAGGAAATGAGACAGGAATCAGCCCTCCAATAAAATGACAGGCTGCCTCTGGTGTTGAAATGGTTCTGAAGCAGTTTCCTCATCAGACACCAAGGCAGGTTGACATTTTTTTTATGTTTTTCCCCATGCTGAGACCACTTCCCACTACTGTAAAATACATGGTGGCGGAAGAAAGAGTGTCACCTTAGCTTTACATCCAGCTATATGCTATATCCAGGAACTTTTTCAGATCAGCACTGCTGTAAATCAAGTTGATTTACCATTTGTAACTTCAGAAAAAAAAGGAGAAAGTAAAAAGAGAGGTCTGTGTGTGAAAAATAAAGCTATTCCAATTCCATGAGAAAAATAAATAGAAGGAAGGAGACTGAATTTAAAAAGTCGAAGCACGTATGGTAGACATGATGTTGAGAAAAATCTCCTACCACAACAACAACTGTGAAATTTAACAAAGAAAAAAATTGTTAGAGCACCAAAGCATATATATATCAGCGGCAAAGTACTGAATAAAGTTGGGAAAGCAATTTCTAAAACTCAAATTAAACAGCAACAGTTACCTCCATTATTTTTATGGAGCAGCAAGCATACAAACCCCAACATGCACATGAAAAATCGTAAGGTAAACACTGGTATTTTGAAGAAAGTTCTGAATATGCACCATTCTATTCACATGATAGATATGATTTAGAGCAGGTTTTGGTATTATATAACGCCATGGCTCACTTTATCATATACAAGATAAAGCTATTAATTGTAATGCCACCTGCTTTTCATGAAGGAACATTTCGGTATGCAAATGTGGAAAGTGAGGGGAGAAAACCACAACAACAAAAAAATACAGGACAGTAAAGATGAAAATTCGGAATATTATGCATGGCACAGTGACAGTGCAGACAATTTTATTATTAACTGCTTATACAGTAACAGAACAAAAAATTCTGGGGGTTGTAAAACAGTCCATGAAGCACCATCCCACCTCCACATCCATACACGATGCACCAAGGCGTTATATAATAGCAAAAAAATCTAACTTAACGTTACAGGGAGTGATGTTAAAAATACATTACGGGAATGGAGGGGGTATATGGAGAGGGTTGTGATACTCTGTGGGCAAAATTTAAAGTCCCACAGTATGTTTTTAGTCATCATAGAATAGTTTGGGTTGGAAGGGACCTTAAAGATCATCGAGTTCCAACCCCCCTGCCATAGGCAGGGACATCCTGATAAAAAAAAAAAAAAGCACACCTTTCAAACCAA
>VZTY01021187.1:52303-76875 GCA_013400935.1 Turnix velox | reverse complement strand
AAAAAAAAAAAGCACCCCTTTCAAACATAATTCAAAGTGGATTTCTTTTTTTTTTTTTTTAACACATTTTTCAGCATATTTCAATTACTAACTGCTTCAATATCACACTTAACATTCATTCCGAAACAGTTAATTTTTCTGATCCATTAACTCCCACAAAATCAAAGTAATTATTCCAGCCTTACAAAGCTGTCATGAAAAATTATGTGACCAGGTACCAAAAGTTTTCTACCTTCTCTTACCAAGATAAAAATGATAATGCAACTAAGTCAGCATTTTTCTGAGATCACAGCCTGCACAAACAACACTTCACAGGGATGTAGAACATGTTTTGACTGTAGCTGCATACTCATACAAACACTATTAGCAAACATTTTACATGCTGCATTTACAAGGTTGCTGTGGACCCTTAGTCTTAATCAGTAACATGCACTTCCTACAGAACAAGAGCAATGCAAGTGTGGAAAAGAATTAATAACCAGACTTAGAAACTCTCATTTCTCTGGTGCTAAGAGTAGACATTGATTCTGCTACTTCTTTTAATAAAAATAATAAATCAAAAAGGCAATCCAAGAGATTGGTTACCAGAAGTCCTGGTTTTAGGCACTAACAATAATTCCAACTAAAAGCCATAAATGAACACTTGAACTTGACACAATGCTTCAAGTATTTCTCTCCACTTTAGTTATTTTGTTTTTCCTTAATAAAGAAAATTAAATTAAAGGGTATATAATAAATTTGTACATTCATGCATGTGTGTAGACATCTCTCTTTACTGATTCTTAACACTTTTAAGTGTTACCTTATCTGCCCAGAGCCCACTGAGAGTTCCCCAGCAGTATTATATGGGGTGGCCATCTTAAACAATAAAAGATCACCTATTTTACTGATTGTACTTTTCAGATTAGTTTAATGCAGCTTGAAAAACCTATAATCCATGTCTGGTGTAATGACAATCAGTTATACTGTTTAAATAGTCCTCTCAAATTATTTTTGGCCAAAATGACAACATGCAGTCAACAAATCACAAGTATATCTACTTACAGAAAGCCGCTCTCAGCAACTGAGGGTGGTTTAAGTAACAGCTATGATGTCAGGGATAGACAAATCACTTTAAAAATTAACTGAAAAAAAACCCTGAAAAATTCCCACCAGGATGTCATGTAGCTAAACTGAGTGGTTGTTTTAAGGAATAGAATCCAAGTGAAATCATTCTTTCACGCCTTTTGAAACATCCTCCTACAAACATCTTTGTAATTTACATTTCTAGTTAGTCTCAAGCGAAGGCTCCACCTCACAGATGAGAGCTAATTACATTTTTAACAGGCCAAACACAATCCCAGAGTAAGAGACAGAAATCAAGTGCCCTGTTTTACATATATAATTATGTATGTTTATTTTCAGTGACAAAACCAAAACGAAGAAATGTAAGGAAACATATTAATCAATAAAGCTTTAACAACACAGAATTAAGAGCTGCTTATAAATCACAAGCTACCTCACACTTTGTTCACATGGCTTCCCAACAGACATTTGTAAAGATTGTTACACATTGCACAGAAAAGGGACAGGTTTAACTGTACTTTATTAACAATTTACCAGATGAATTTTCAGCAGTGAGCAAAATAGCTTCAATTAAACTGCAGTTCAACCAAACAAATCAAGGCATGTCAGAAACAAAGGGAAATGGATAAGACACCAGTGGATTTGTTTTTCAAAAAAATCAGCAAAGAACAGTACTAGCTAAGATGTGAAATGCACACATGAGATTTAGACTGAAAAAAAAAGATTTACTCCACAAGAGGATAAGGTGCACCTGCATTGGGGAACAGGGAAGAAAAGACTACTCAGCGTGGTGTTTTAATGAACAGAATGTAATTATTCTTGAACAGACTGACTTTGTGCCAGTCATCTTTAACATAATCAGCTCTATGCAAATTTGTTCACCATTATTTCACATCTTAGCGTAATAAAAGCTGCTTTTATAGGCTACTTAAGTATACCATAGCTATATTCATATATTATATATAAATCCTGTATCTATAACTAGTATTTGTAATAAAATACTTTAAAACCATCCTAAAGATCTGTTATATAATTTTAAAATGTCTTTGCCTCTATAGCAATAACATTTACCCAATACATTAAAAGTGCTTGGCATGTTTTCAGAAATGCAATTCTAGGACCTGAGGCTCTGCATCAGCTGTTGGTAAAATGACTGACTGAATAACCACCATTAAATGTCTGTGTATCAAGGAAATAAAAGGAAGTTGAGATACTAATAGAAACTTATGGTCATTCCTTTTGGAGAAAATAGCAGAGGAAGGCTGAAAAAGCTATTCAGCCGAACTGTATGTCCAAGGTGTTTACTGAAAACTGCCTGTACTGACCTAATCCTACTGAGCACCTCTATAGTTCAGGACAATCAAAAAAAGACCCAAGAGTAAAAACAGAAGAAAGCCAAGAATACAAGTATCCTTCCAATGCTTCTAAGTTCTTGACATTGTGCATGATGGAGCTCTTCTTCCAGGGACACAGAGAAAGTACATATAGTGAAGAGTATTCCTCTTCCAGATCTCCCACAGTGCAAACACAGTACCTTACAGTGCCAGTGAACTAATTAATGAGCAATAAAAGAATAAAAAATTTAACATGATGTAAGATACCATGCCAACTTCATAAAAAGTAATTAGGGTACTCCTTGGAATAAGAGTGGAGATTTCCAAACTTATCAGGAAAAAGCATAAAAGTTATACATTCACAGTATCAGTACAGAAGCTTCTTTACGAAAATGAGATGCATAACTAAATACATGGATATATTATATACAGTTCAGTCATTCCCTACTGTTTTCAGTCATTCCCTACTGTTTTCAGAGTCACCTCCATCAAAGAAAATGGAATTAAATAAATGAAATAGTCATTATTAAAAAAATTAATTACTTAATTGATTTGGTTCAGCCAAGTGCTGATTTTTTTGCAACTGAACTGAAATACTATTTTAGGGAAAGTTCTAATTAGAAAATTCAAGAGCAGCAAAGTATATTTGTTATATGCAGATTTTAAAAGTGAATTTTAAATTATGATTTAAGAATTTACAGCTAAAGCATAGATTTAAGTTTGGACAAACCAACTGTACTTAACCTGCTGGTTCACCAACACACTTCACCTGTAGTGGAAATACAATGTAGAGGAAGAGTGGGGGAAGAAGAAACTCAGTTATCCTGCTGTTTGAGGTTCTCTGCTGATACTGCCACTGAGGAGTCGAACTCGTGTTTATTTTGATAGAATTCATGATGCTCAGACAGCATGACCAGCACTATAATGAACAGAATAAACTTGAAATTTTATCTCACAGCTTCCAAAAAAAATAGAAAAGGAAAAGCCCCCTGGATGCCCATACTATTGCACCCACAGTCAAAGTTCACTTTACATAAGCAACAGAAGACTGGGAGGGCGAGGGAACAGGAGGGAGATTTTTCCTATCTGAGAAGTTAGAAATATGTTCTATTCATAAGAACTGTTTGAAATATCAGCAGAAAACTTAATGAACACCAACTCCAGCTGAGGCAATAATACTTCCAGCCCAAACCAGAAATGCTTTTTCTCATTTTCAAAGAAAAATTAAATATCATGCAAAAGTAAAATGCTAGCAATACTGCAGTCAGTAGCTTTGAAGTATCAGGTTCAAACTGAAGGTAGTATGAGGAGATCGTATGGTTCAGTACCAACAGAATTGGAATTTAACAAACTGAGAAGCCAAAAAAATCCAAATATGAGCCAACAGAATGGATGTCAAGTAAGAAGCCAAATGATAACAAAAAAGAATCAGACACATGCTCAGATTGGCCAAGGGAGTCCCTCTTTCAATTTAAATCAATCACCAATGAGATTTTGTTTCATTCCTTAACACATCAGCAATATGCTGTAACAATAATTTACCCAGATGCAGTTAGGATCAGAGCAGGGCATGCGGTCAGTATGACCACAGTATGCAGCAAGAGGGAACAAATAATAAAAAATAATCTCCTGGAAACATAATTTTCTTGTTTCTGCAGGATAAATGCTCAACAGCAGCATGCTGGAACAAGCAACTACGAGAGATGACATTGCTATTATTTTTTGATAAAGTAACACATAACCACTGCAGTGAAATTTTTGAATAAATCTCTTCACACAAGCAATCAGATTTTCCAATCTAGCTGAATGAAATCTATGAAGCTCTAAAAGTTGGAAATTTACATTATTCTAAAACGCCCTGCACAGTTTTACACTTTGAGAACTGTTTGCCCTTCATTTTTTCAATTTTTCCTCTTTCTCTACTACTTCCATCTGTTTCACTCTAAGCTAAGACAAAACTGAAGTCCAGGATTCACTATTTTGTTTCTCTAGTCATAGATGTTGTAAGTTAATACTACAACCAAAGTGTAGGACTGTGAAAGTTATTATGAAATAACTTCTGTGTTAACAATAGGATCTGATCAACTACCTCAATCATTCTAACAGCAGCAAATAAAAGTGACTGTAAACACAATACTAAGATTAATACCGGACTTTCAAACGTTCTATTCACTGGTCTGGCCTTATTCTACAGAAATGTGATGCAGTAAGTATGAATAACCTACCCAAAGCCAAAGGTAAACATTATCAGCTGAGATAAAAACTCTGAAGTTCAGGCAGCTAGTCCTCTGGTTCACAGTCCAGTGAAGTGATAAATCTCATCAACTGCTTGAAAGCTTGTCCCACCAAGAAAGTTCCCCACAGGTTCAAAGAGTTTACCACAGTCAGTTTGTTATTTTGGCAGGGATTTTTCTGTATTTTGTCCACAGCTGAGCCACATAAACGCTTCTAATGAAATCCTTTGTGTGCTAAACCATCTGTGTGGGCGCATGCGTGTACACACACACACACATCTTTTTTTCATTCCGTTATTATAATGGAAAACAGTTGCTTCATCATCCAAAGTGGATGTATCATAATTTATGATCTGATGACCAATTTTCCATTTTCATTTAAAGGAAGATCTATTTGTAAGAATCTCGAGTGGAAATCATGGCACAGAACAAGAGACAGACATGAGTTAGATTCTCAAGTGTCATTCACTAAAAATGAAGCATGATTAGCTGTCCTAATTTGTAACTTTAATTCAATAAACAGCCTTCTAAACTACAATTTTATTTCTCTGACAAAACTCACATCCACTATTCTGAGAATTTCCTCCCTGTAAAAACCTCCTATGGAAAATTTAATGATGGCATCAGTGAACTCATCAGCATATTGAGCTCATCTACAGAAGTTAAAACCAAAACTAGCATTTGGATAGTTTGGCTCTTTGTGGATCATACTATACTGAGATAAACACTATAATGACTATTATACAAAGACAACATGAAATGTAATGGAAGGAGCAGGTGAAATACCAAAACACCTCTCACTAGATAAGCACATAAAGACAACATTTCAACTCTATAATTACTTGCCTTTTAAGCAACAAACCTGTTCTAAGCTCCTTTGAAAGTGTTTTCTCCATTTCATGCACAACTGAAGAGGTCCTAGTTTTAATATCATTTGTATCAAATAGTCTTTGGAGAACAGAATGACAGCAGTCTTAGACAAAAATATTAAATTGGAAAAGGGAAGACCAAGAATGCAATTTTGTATCTCACAGAGAAAACAAATTCAGAATGATTTTATGAAAAAGGAAGGCACAATCTTCTGGTAGGTCTCCTAACAATGTGAATAAAAAGGGTGAGAGTGGTCAAGCAATTCAGGTGTTTTCATGCATATGTATATATTTGTAATGCATATGCATCTATTTCATTGAGCTTCTACTTTCTCAGTGCTCTTCAGAAATCAAGTATTTCATTTGTAAGATGCTACATTACTGCTAGCAGGCACAAAATGGTATAATAAATACACTCTACAGAAAATATAAAAGCCTTGCACTTAGTGAAGAAAGCACAGTTCTTCAGCTAAGTGGAAATCAATATCTCCCTTTCATTTTTTAAAATAGCTCTGCTCAGCCACTTAAGATTCCCAGCTGCCACAGAAAGTCATACAAACTCCAAACCCTGCTCTGTTTAAGTTTTTGTTCCATAGTTCACTTCAGGAGTATGAACAGGATACTTCTTGCTGCACTAGACCACAAGAAATCTTGTTAGTAGACCAAATAAAATAACAAATCTGACAATTTTTCCATTTTAGCAATTAATTTGAAATTGGTTCCATTACAGAAGCATCAACTTGTTGGTTCTTGTTTCATCACATGCCTTATAAAGACAGGCTCTTTACAAAGGCCTTGAAGGGGACAGGCAGTTAGGTTCCCACTAGCCATGTTCTTGGGGAGAAACACCTTGGAAGAACTGTGGTTTAACAAGACAGGGCTTTTGTATTTCAGAGCTGAATGTCCCTCAGGGATTAAAGTCACAGAATTGGCATCAGCTGGCACCACAGATTTCTTAGTTAATAAAATTTTGCTTTGTTCCAGAACAACATGGTTTCTAGAAGACATTGAGGCACCAGATAGTGATTCTTTTATCACTTCATTTGGAATCTTACTATGTAAGCAATTAGGGGAGTTCTTCTCCATTATATCTGACCAAGCCCTGTAGTGAACTTCTGCAGCGCCCCAATAGTGTCTAATAGCAGACTCAGAGCGATGCCCTGTCACTGCCATTATTTCTCTAGGCCCCAGTCCTGCTTCACACAGTAGCTGGATGGTGGTAGTTCGGAGGGAATGATTGGTATATCGCTGAGAGAGCCTGGCTGCCACACTTATCCTGGGCATCATGGTACCTAAGTAGTTCACACCCATTGGTTCCCTTTTGTACCAGACAGGCTGTTCTTGCATTTGCTCTGATGTTAGCTTTAAAGGATGCAGATAAAAGGCTGGGGGTTCAGGAGGCAACTTAGACAAATAAAGCTCCAAGGAAAACACAGGACAGCTTGGGTCCCCTGGCATATCATACATTTTACCCATTTTATGAGGATCTTCTCCATTTTTGCCTTTGCCAGGATACCTAAACATAGCGTATCGACGCCCGTTCTTGTCCTTCTCAACAACAAAAGCATCTGGAGCCAGTTCTCTTAGAATTTCCCTCCCTCGTTTGGAAAAATGCAACTGTAAATCAAACCACACCTTGTTGACAAGTGCCAGTGGAGTGTGCAATCCCAGCACACCAGATTGTTTAATCTTACGCAAGTCCTCCGCCGCTATAGGAGGATGGTGGCGAGTCTCATCCTTCCCCTGCATACGCAGCATCTTCAGCACGCTCACAAATACGACGTTTGCACTAGCAAACTCTTTGTCTTTCATTAAGCAAATCTGACGATTATAAGGTGGCATTTTGAGATGCCGGTTTAAGCCAGCACGCATTGACTTGTAGCTTGCCACACTGTAGGTATTCCCATCGTGATTCCTTACTGTATAATAAAACTCTCTTAAGATATCATTGAGTTCACTCACTGGGACCAATTCAAAACTAGGATCCTTGCCATTTTTTGCCAACCACTGTTTTAATAGGTTAGCTGCCCAGCCAGTCTGCTTGTGGGTGTTTTTGATGCTCTTAGCATCCTCTTCCTCTTCCTCCAAGCCAAAGAGGACATCCTCGGGGAAGTTAAAATTCATCTCTGCTGCTTCTACGGCTTCTTTATTTTCTGATGAAGTCGCTTCCTGTTTCAACTGCTTTTCGAAACAATTGATCAAAGTTGTACCATCAAATATGCCACAGGTATACGGCACACAGTGAACTACTTTTTGTTCTGAAAGCTGTTAAGTGTGGAGTAATGCATACTATTTTGGATCTTGCATAAAAAGCAGATGGCATTAACTTGTATTTTTCAAATAATATGGCATGTCAATTTCATACCTCACTAGCCAATTAAAATGCATCAGTTCCTTCTTTATTAACCATGGCATTATACATACTTTTAACTGATTTGACTGAAAGCAAACATAGAAACATACACTATAACAGAAGACTGAAAATTGGAAAGCATCACATGTCTTATTTCCCTCCTTGCTCACCCTCCATTGTTAAATGCCACTATCACACATGATCTGTTTTTCAAAAACCTTTTCTGGGTTTTAGGTTCTACCAAAGATGAAATATTCCAAAATATGCAGAGTTTATTGAAAATTAAATGCTAAAACTGTTTATCTGTCATTCCTTCTGATACCGAACTTCCTATATATCGAGAAATGACAAATGTTTTATCAGCTATAATCCACAGGTATCTTTGAAAAATGATGATTCAAATGACCATTTCTCATCAAAATGCCTTAATATAAATGTTACAATGAGGGACAGACTCAACTTTTGACCTTTACCAGACTTTCACCAGTACTGTCAAAGGCAAAACCCACAACCTTGCTTGGTATATTTTCTTCTTGCTTTGAAAGACAATTCAGATTCAACTGTACCTTGAAACACTATCAAATGTGGGAACTTTGGCTAGTAGAAATTAATTTTTCACCCCTACGTAAACCAGCTACCAGCTAACAGCAATGTAACTACAAGGTGCTTTGTGAAGTACAGTACCTAGAAGTGAAATTAATTATGAATAATTTAAAATAGATTAATTTCAACCTTTAAAGTTCAAGGAAAGTTCAACAAATCTCATACCAAGAATCCAGAAGTAAGTTTTCATTTATCATAAAGCTATTCCTGAAGGAAGTTTATTTTCCTTTTTTTCCCCCTATGACATATAGCAATGAAATAACAGGAAATCAAATTCTCACTAACTTCAAGTTTAGTGTGGAAAAGACAGGGTTGCAATACTTTACAAAATATTTGTAGCTTTAAGTTCACACCTTTCAATCAAAACTTGGGCAGGGTTTTCATCTGTATGTTAGCTCTGTTGGATCAGGAAAATTTTTAGTGTGGTCCTACTTAGGTAAAACTCCATCATAAAATTTCTGAAAATATTATCAGAGGCTCAAGCTCCATGTAATACTCTGGGTCAGAAGAAGAAAAATACAAGTGGACAGCAACTAGAAAGCATGGCACAAAAAGAACCCTAAAATTGTTTCATTATATGCAATGAAGAACTTTTCTCCTGTGGATTGTAACTTCAGAACTTGAGAAACATAATCAACAACCTACCTGCATTGTTCCCTCAGCAGTTTGCTTGTTTGCCGAAGTATCTGTTGGTGGCCTGCTTGTCTGGTTTTCTGAGGGGGTCAAGAAATTTTTCATTTACAGCATCTGATCAGTAAGAAATACTACTACTCACCAAACAAATCTGAAGGCAATATTCAAAATTGTTTGATAATAAGCATCTAACATGTGGCACATTTAACATTTTTCAGCCCTAATTTTCAACTTTAAGTATTCAAACTTGATTGCTACCATTCTTCAGAGGGGACAGAATAAACAGAAAAGCAAAATGGCACTTCCCACCCCAGCAGCAGTACATATTCCCCTCCTTCCTTTGAAGTTTGACATTGAATTTAAAATATTTGCTGAAAAATCTCATGCTTATCTTGGGACAAAGTGTAACTCCAACCTCTCCTCCCTCTGTATATAAACTAACGAAGATATTAAACAGAAAAAAATTATTATAATTCAACATTTCTGACTAAAGCTGACTAAAGGATGGTAAAATAGACTGCCCAATACATAACTGAGATTATTCATGCACAGAGACTAACATCATTAGCTCAGTGAAACATGTATCTACTCTAGGAATTTCAGCAGTAGTTGCTTGATTATTTGATAAACATCTAAATTCAAATATTCCCTTCTCATTCCTTCTCATTTTAAGTAGAGCTTATCAGTAACAGTGCTGGAGCAAAGCAATGTTTCAATTCTGGTGAGAAAACTGCTCACTATATACTATGGCTATGTGGACTTCAGAAAACAAGAGATTCTGGGACATACAGGCCCCTCTTTTGGTCTCTGTGCCTGAGGTGTCACAAGTGTCTTTTCATGTTATATTAAGTTATATTTGCTTTAGAGCTAATCACAGCATAAAACTATGAAGCTCTATGAAGATGTAAGGTAACTTAGAGATGAAAAAAATGAAATAAAACTAGTTCTTATGGCAATCTCTGCCTGAGTTCAATTTAACGTTGTATTGTGTCAATGAGAAACTGTGGTAATTACAACTCACTCAGAAATCTTAAGGACTTGGAAAAATGTTTCTGTGCTATGTAAAATCAGAAGTGCAGAATCACCAAGCCATGGCCAAAGATGAAAATTATTTAAAAGTGATTCATCTAGATACTCTATTTGAACATTCATCATGTACAGAGACTTTATATGAAATGCAATAAATGTACTTCTTTAGAACTAGGCCAGTATTCAGTTGTGGGCTCCTCCTTTCACTATGGCTTTGCTCATAAGGCAATCAGATTATTTTGAGAGGCAGTATTTGAAATTACCAAGTTGGCAGTGGTAGGAGTTTTTCACTTCATGCTAGAAACAATATAAATCAGGTTCTAAATAAAACAAATCTTAGAGCTACACTACTGATTCCTAAGAAGAGTGGCTGAAAAACATCTATGGCAAATGATTTTGACCTTGACAACTTCAATGGAAAGGCAACGCAGAAGCAATACCTCAATAAAGTACACTAACAAACAAATTTCCATTGGAGTGGCATTATGTTTTTCCCCTTGACAACTACTTTCCTGCTGTCAACATTCAATCACAACTTACCAACTCTGGGTGCAGTAATGATGGGTGGTTCAACAGGAGCTGTACTACTCAATGTGGAGAGGGGAACCTTCATCTGTAGGGGAGCTCGACTGTTGGTAGTATTATAAAGTCCTGAAGTAGCCACTGAGGGCAAAGAAGTCCTTGTAGCCTGTGCAACAGGAGGTGCAGTAGGAACAGCCTGTACTGCCAGTGTAGCGCCTATTGATGCAGCATTAGCTGGAGAGTTCCTTTGAATACTAGGACTGGGCACAGATGGGCTGTTATTTGGTTTAGTTGGGTTACTTGATGCCAAAGACACCGTAGATTTGGTAAGGCTCCCAACTGTAGAGGAGCTTTGGACGGATATAAATTCAACGTTGCTTGACTGTTGGTTAGTTAACAAAGTCCCTGTGTGGCTTTGCAGGAGCTGAGGCTGGGATGATACTGCAACAGGTACATGAAAGATCACAGGCAAAGACTGCAACGAGACAGACACTGACTGAGCACTGCCACTGGGCACTTGGTTAGTGCCTACAACTGTAGCTGCATTAGCTGCAGGAAGAACTGTTGTTGTCAAAGAGCTGGTGGAGGTCACTGCAGCCTGAGGCTTAAGATGTCCACTGACAACTGCTGGAGGAGGAGCAAGACTGGAAGCTGGCACTACACCAAAAAAAATTTAAAAAGAGTAAGTACTTGAATCAAGTGGGAAGTTTCACTCTAACAAAACAAATGGCAACAATTTACAATATGTATTCTGAGCCACTTAACAGTCTGGCTGGAGAAACTTTGAATGCTCTAACATTGTAAGTGTTCAAAGTGAGGCTAAACAGGTCTTCAAGTAGCCTGATGTAGTGAAAGATGTCTTGGTCTGTAGTTCAGGATTACATGATTTTTAAAGGTACAGTCCAGCTCAAACTGCTCTATGATTCTATAGAAGATGTGGTATACGATCAACGTTTTTAAAAAGAAAAAAGGCTGCAAGTATTCTTTTTTCTATTCTACACTCTGATACTCAGTAATCTAGTAAAATATACAGTCAATACTATAAATAGTTATTTGAAACAAATACAAGTAACAAAACATTAGGATATACCAAGAACTATGACACAAACAGACTTGAATAAAGATCCAAGATTTAATTGTTGAAAACTTTGAAAAACAAAATATAGCAATTTAAACAGTAATTGAAGAAAAGGTAGAACAACTAGCCTTTCAGAAAACACAAGAGAAAAACCATGTCAGTTATGACTGACTAAAGTTGTATTGGTAGGACCTTGTGTCTCTAAGGTTCTACTGAAACCAAGATTTAATGTGTTGGAGAAAATACTTGTTTTTATGCAATGAAATTTCAGGGTCAAATCTAATGACCTGGAGCATAAGATGATACAGAAAATCGGCACATGCTTACTGTGAGACAATTCTGTGTAAAGGATTCACCATTTGGGATTAGGTAAACTATTTTTAAAACCAAAGATGTGTAACTACAATGACTGTGTAACTACGATGAACGTAATTAATGGTGGTTTTGATTCTATGTGCCCTAAAATTTTGTTATAGGAATTCCATTTTTCAACTTGATTTCCATAAGTATTAGGGCTTATGACTTCCTTCAGTTTTCCACTCAACTACTGTGGCCATTCAGTGAAAGGGAAGATACCAGCATCCCACAATGATCAAGTACAAGAAAAAAAAAAAAAGGATTGTGAGTCACATGTTTCATTTCTCAGAAGCTGAGGGCTGCAAGTTTTGCTGCCATTCCTAGCAATTCGATGAAGCATCTTACTTATCTACATGCTCTGGTTGGCCAGAACAACAGGTTTTTCTTCTTACCTGGTCAGGGAAACCACAACACCACACTACACAAATATAGAATGTGAACGTGTCAGAAAGCTAAAAATAATATTTTTTTTCAAAAAAGTGCCAGTTTTGCTCTGTTCAGCTAGCCGCTTGCTTTATGAAATGCAGAAAAATAAGTAAGAAACGTGCTTGTAGTCCACAGGCATTTTCTTACCTGCATTCACAGGGACTTGAAAAGTTGCTGGTGTGCTCTCTCCTACATTCCTCTTTGATTCCAGCATCTGTCTCACTGTGCTAGCATTTCTACAGAATGAAGTTTCAGTTAACATTTCTCATTCAGCCCCACCAAGTATAATTATGAACAGCATAATGACAAAATACCCCTTATTTCACAGCTATTCCATTTATTGAGATTTTCCTAAACCAATTTATCTTATGGACCTCACACACTACTTAAAAGAAAGAGCAGCATTATTTGTAAATTTTCAAGTGCCTGCACCAAGTTTGCCTTTCACTATGAGAAATTCCTCTTCCTTGAAATTAAATGTCCATTATTCTTTAACCACTGAAACAACACTCATGTCAGCTTACCTAAGAATGGATTCAATACTGTCTATTTTCTGTGAAAGATGATAAAATTTTACAGTTGAAGAGCAATGAAGAAAAAAGGAAGAGTCCCTTAATTAAAAAAACCCAAACATTACAGGAATTATCGAATAGATTAAATATCTCAAGTGTCCTGCTGTAAATTTTAACACAGTCACAGCACTGTGGTTTGCTTACCGGTAAGTTGCATTGTTTGTGTTTGCAGTATCACTTGCTGCTTTCACTGGAGACTGAGGTGCATTGGATGCATTCAGTGTATTCTTAAAAAAGAGAGAGAATAAATATTTCACATTCACTTCTTTCTGTGTGAGATACACATTTTCTAGAGCCAACACTGCAACAAAACTTCCTTTGTTTTACAATCCCCCAAGGCCCCCTTGGTCCCACATTGCTCCCTTTCCTACATCACCCCTTTTAATAAGCCTCTTGCCTTCAGGTTTTTATAACACAACAATCAAATTTTCTTTTTTAATGTTAATGGGCTTTTAAATTAATAAAAAATACTCATTCTAGACACAGAGAAAGACTACTGTTTGTATCCATTCCTTCTCTCCCCTCCATCCACCTCCAAAATCAAGATACCTACTACATACTCTTCATACTGAAGTAAATTAGATTTCTCAAATATGGTTTAAGGTGCTTTCACACTAACAACGCCTAAAAAAAATTCTGTACAAATCAGCACTGTATAACAGATGCTAAAAGGCTGTTCTTTCATATCACTGCCTTTACCAACAATCCTACTTTATGAACACCATTGAATAACCAGCTCCAGTCTTCCTGCATATAAAATTTCTTCACTTTTCACCACAAGGTTTAGGCTAATTCAGAAAAACAAGTATAACAGATCTAGTTCTTACTTCCTGTCTTTTCTTCAGGTCCTCCTTGGCTGCTACAAACCTCTTTGTCAATCTAGCAATTTTAGCCTAAATGGGAAGAAGATGAAAACAATGAAACAAACCCAGAAATATCCCCCACAAGAACCATCAAAGAAATTATACAGACTAAAAAACCATACAATTAAGACATCAAGTCAAAGGCAATTCTCATAACAGGGGAAGTTATTCTTCCTTCAAATATAGAACAACTATGTTACTTCAGAGCAGTGGAAAGACACAGTCACCTCATAACCTGATACCATGAGACAACTTCAATTATTTTCCTTCCCATTCACAGAGGTTCATGCAATACTCTGCGTGAATGAAAGTGACTGAAAGCATCTGGCTTTTAATGCTTTTTGTACCATTCATATTAAAATGCAGACTTTTCTGCTTTCATATTATCTATTCTTCCCCCATTAATCCTACTTCTCCCCATCACTAATCTCTCACTGATACAAATCCATGGTTTTATTTTACTCTATTTTTCGGTGTCAGTTTCATTACCTTCTTAAGCACCATTCTTACATCTTGTCATTTACTAATGTATTACCCTGTGTTACCCCCCCCACACTATTTGGTGACCACTCCTTCTCTAATTACTTATGCATTACAAGGCCCCAATTAACCCTGTGTATGCTGCAATTCCGACAGCTGACTTATTCTAGATGCAGTAGCTGTAACACTTGTTCTAAGCAAATATTTTCAATGCATAGAAAGAGTGAAATTTCTTGTAACAAACTCCTAAAGACACTTGATTTGCACTAGGAATGGAAACTAAAAAAAAAAAGTTATACTCATATGCCACAATTTCAGCATCTTTTACCTAACAGGAGCTTACTTTGAAATTTTACTCTAGTATGCAGTTCAACACACAAACACTCACCTGAAGTTCAGTAAGCAGAGCTTTATGCCTCTTGTTACATTCTACTTTCTCTATTCGGTTTTTCAAGTCTGCTAGAGTTTTGTCAAATACAGCACACTGTAAAGCAGCAAGTTTTTCTTCTAACAGTTTCTGAACAATCTGCAAAATTATTGTTATAAAAAAATTATTAATATATTTTCAACTCTTAACAAGTCTTCTGCTACAACTGCTGCGCCCTGTCAATCAAATAAACATATAACCATGTGGTTGACAGCTAAGTAAATTTTCTACATCTATTTTGGCAAATACAAATGGTCCTTCTTTGCCATTAATTCAATAGATTAATTTCTCTTTGGTTTGGTAACAATATAAAACCTTGTTATATAGAAAAAGAAACTTAAGATATTTTCATCAAGTACTGTGTTTTCGTATTTTTCTGTCCTCTCATTTTTCTGTTCTTGAGACAGACACTGGCATTCAAAGTACTGATACTAAAAATATCCAACAAAAAACTTAATTTCTGAGATGCAATTTCCCTTGGCAGAAATGTCCTGTGGTGTCATCCTTACAGAACCTGAAAACAGAAAGGCTTATTTTCTCCAAGTTTACTTGATATGCTTGTTTTTCTCCCTTCCATACCTACTACAGTACAAAAATTTTCCTTGAGGGAGAGGGGGGCAAAAACCAAACCAACCAACGCAGTTCCATTTTCTGCAGTTTATATTAATGAAGTTACGGTATGTGCTACCTAACTAAATAACGGAAGGAACACAGAAGTATCTTTTTAATTCAAGACCATAGGTTTTCTCCTGACTGCACTCCTGTTTGGAAATGGACTTTTTTCAAAGGCAGGCACACAATAAAGCATGCCAAACATAAATCTTTACCACACTGAAATAACTTCCTTGCTAAGATGTTCCATTTTTCATATATAGCTCTTGAAGAACAGTTTTCAAATGACATTAGGTCTCCTGTTAGAACCGGATTGTACAGGACTTTATATTAATTAAGCCACCTTTGTTATTAAGCCAAATTTTCAGCCAAAAAAGGTGCTTGGTGAGGCAGAGAATCTGGGGGAATGAATGGCTAATTAAAAGATGGGAGGACAAATGACATGTATTTGTCATCTTAACTCTGTGCTTCCATTTTACCTTTTGTAATTTCTCATCAACATCCTTTCTGGTCGTAATTTTTACATGGAATTCTGCTTCATAATCTTCTGCTATGTACCGACGACGTTTAGAATCAATACTGTCTATGTCCTCAGATTTGGAACGTTTTCTCTTTGATACTTCACCTGGAACATTTAAATAAAATTGCTTGTGAGGAAACCTTTGAAAAAAATAGGTACGTGTAGAATGCTGTGATTATTCTGAAGCTTCATTTGTCCCAAGTTTAAGGTTTCCATCCTACACCAGTAGGAATCTTCAGGAGAAAGTAGATGTTTGATGACATCAAGGCATCTCTGGTCTCTGTACATTGCTGCCCTGTTAGTGAACTCTTCTTTGTGATTCTCCAAACTGCTGCCTCAAATACAAAATTGCTCTAGTGCCACCATTCCTATCTCTACAACTTGCCTCCAGCTCTTCCTGCTCCTATCAGGACCACCACATAATTAAACATAGCTTCTGAGAAGCTGAAAAAAGCCCTCTTCTGAATAAGGAATCTATTCAGGATTACAACCAATTAAAACTAAATCTGCCTGTGCCAGCAATGAACTTATTTTCTGCCTGCCATGAAGTTTTAACATGTATCTTCTAACTAAAAAAAAAAAACACATTCAATTTTTTTTCTTACTTTTTGGGTAAGAAGTAAAAATCTAGCAGAAGACCATGTTTGCAATAGAGTTGTATTACAGAAGTCACATTCGTCACAGTAATCAAGCACAGAGGAACTAGAGTCCTTAATCACCCCTTCCAGCTCCTGGCACTGCATCCTGTAGAGATTCACATACAATACAACAGATCTAAGTAAATTATTGGCAAGAAAAGCTACAGAGCATATAACCATCAAAACAACAAAGAGAAATCTCCTAGTCCCTCCACCTAAAACCTGAGGATGATAGAGACAGAATTAGTAGTACATCAATGAAGATTTGCTGAAGACTAAACCAGTGTAAGAATTTCTTTCCACTGCCACTTCTCTGCCTGTACTGAATATACTGCCTGAGTTACACTTATATCTTCACAAATTTCTTATAATCTGATTTTTAAAAAGTTAAATTTCTGAGATTTCAGTCTGATCTGATATTCTGATTTTTTTTTAGTTGCACTAAAAATCCACTAATGTACTGAAAATTATTAAAATGTAATATTTTAAAATCTGCCTAACAACCTAGGTTATTTTTAGACGTTTGGGAAGTGTAGAGCCTCATTTTTTACTAAGTTTTATAGGGCCACATGGATCTTCACAAACATGCTGAATGTGTCTGCAAGCAATTGAAATGCCTAAGGTAGGAGTTCTTAATTTTTTTCAGAATGACAGTAAACAATGAAGGGGAGAGAAAGAGAGCTTGTAGAAATAAAAATTTTTTAAAATCTGAGTAGTTAGAACAATATTCCCAGACTAGCAACAGCAAGTTTATTAGGTTCCTCCATGCAAGTCTTTCCTGTTCCTAGTTAATCTCTTCAGAAAAAGCTTGACCACTGAATAGTGCAGCAAGTAATTTTTAACTTCCAAGAGCTGCTTGCATAATTCATAGAACACCGCTAACCGCACATACTTACTGTTCAAGTAATTTGTTCTGCTACACCTAATTTTACTACAGTTAATTCTTACTGAAGAGCTTTAGGTTGCTTGCTACTACTAATGGAAAGGATATTTCAAGGAGGCTCTGTCTACCAGGACACTCTATCAACTTCTATTAACCAGTGTTGGCTGTTCTTGATCAAAGGGTGTTCTGTGCTTATGCTCCAGCTGATGCCTGAGATGAAAGCTCAAACAACCTTTCAGCAGGTATTAGAGAGACCTGTATTGCTGCTGGACGTAGAGAGCAGCTAACTTGCACAGCAGGGTTTTGCACAGAAGGTGAATGGTCCCTACACTCAGTAATGGTGGTGATGTAGCCTCTAGCAGTCACTGGATCAACTCTCCTAGTAGTCTCAGATCCTCCACCCTGAGCGAACTTTTCTGGTGGAAGACAGGGATTCAAAACAAGATCTCAGGATGCAGAGATTATCTAGGGCTACCCATTCTGGCTGAGGATATGGCAAAGGGAGGTGAACGTCTTGGGAACAGAAGGTGTGAAGTAGTGTTGTGTTGCCAAGTTTAAGGAACTATGAGAGGAGGTGAGGCACAGAAACATTAGCGGTGAGAAACGGATACACTTCTAGATCCTGCAGCCTCAAGAACTGCAATCCCCAGCTGTACTACAGGAGGTACAGTCGGAGCCTGAGCTTACCTAGACAGAAAATGGAGAATTCCATGATGAAATAGGCTGGAAGCACTAGGACAGCACCTCCCATTCTGCCTGCAGATGTAAGGGACAGTGACGGATTTATTTCAGTGCTCTCACAGCTGAGATGGTCTGGGAGCTGCACTCGGTGAAATGTCTGAACTGATTATGTCTGAGCCATACAGTAGCACCACATATAAGCAACAAGCAACTCCCTACCTCCAGGAGTGGAAGTTCCCTTCTGCTAGGAAAAGGTGATCTACGAGGAAGATGCAGAAGCAGCCCAGGCAAGCATTGCCTCCTTTGCTTCAGATGTTACTGAGAAGACCTGCCTTCAGCAATGCTAACTCCTTTAGATCAGAGGGACAGTCTGGAGCATAGGCAGATGTCTTGTCAGTGGAGGGGCACTGAGGTAACAAACTGGACATACATAAGTATATTCAAGTCAAAAAGATGCACTTACAGGTGATAAGGGAGCTCACTGAGGTGACTGCAAGGCCACTCTCAGTCTCTGAAAGGTTGTGGCAATAGCAGAAAGTTCCTGAGGATAGAAGTGACTTTTTTTTCTTCTAATCCTCAAGAATGATTTAGGGAATTTCTGGGTGGTCAGCCTCACCTCAGTCCCTGGGAACATGTTGGAGTAAGTAGTTCCAGAAATCACCTCTAAGCAAGTTGAGAGGACAGTGTTGGAGTCAGGATGCGTTTATCAAGGGGAAATCATGCTTCTTCAGTCAGAAAATTAACTTTCTATGATGAGATGAATGGTTTAGTGGATGAGGAGAGAGGAATGGATACTGTTGACCTTGTCTCTAGTAATGCTTCTGACACCCAAAATGTCCTCAGAGATAAACTCATCATATATGACCCAGATAAATAGTTTGGATTAACAGTTTAGTCCATGAGCACTAAGTCCAGCTGGAGCTTATCACCGTAACATACAACAGTGGGTGATACTGGTGCCAACACTAACATCTTCATTAATGATCTAGATAATGGGATAGTACTTTGTAGATAATACAAAAGTGGAAGGAGTGGTTATGCTGCCATTCAGAGTCACCATGACTAACTGGCAAAACAGGCAAGCAGGAGCCTCATGAAGGCCAACTTTTTAAAACAGTAAGTCCTACATTTAGGTAGGAATAGGCTGGGAAATGACTGACTGGTAGACTTCATGTCCATCAAATTGATATGCCAGCAATGTGCTGTGTCCTTTCAGTAAAAAAAGACTCTGGCTGCCTGAGGAAGAGTGCAACCATTAGGCTGAGGGAAGGTAATTACTCTGATCAACACAGAGTCTGAATCTTGAGTTTTCTGTCCAGTTCTGGGCTTCTAACTACAAAACAGATGTAAGAATAATGCAGAGTTTGGTGCAGGACCAAAGTTCAGTTTTACAGACCAGAGCATCCGTCCTATGAGGAAAAGACAGTTGGCATCATACAGCTGACAAAGGCAGGGAGATTTTTTAGTATGTGTTTATTACCTGAAGAGTGGATAGTGAAAGAGGCAGAACAATAATCTTAGTAAGTACCGGCAAGAAACTGGGAGAAATGGATGTGCAAAACACAGAAAATTCCATTAAAAATATAATATTTTTTTTAACTTGAGGGTGGTCAAACACTGGAGGTGGAGCACAAAGTTTGTAGAGTTTCCATCTGAGGAGATACTCAAAACCTGTCAGGTTATAGTTCTGAGCAAACTGTCTAGTTGACCAGGTTTTGAGCAAAGGGTTCTAACCAGATAATTCCCAAAGGTCCCTTCCAATCTCAAGAATTCAGTTTCTCACCAACAAAGCACAATAATTTTAACATTACATACTTTTCTCTGTCTGTTTCTCTTCTTCTTTGTGGGCCTCCTCTTCCTTATCCTCCTCTTCTCTCTCCTCCGTCACCTCTTCTACAACAAAAGAAACCCAAATACTACTTATGAGACTTATATAGATCAGTATAAGAGTCCTCTTCTGACTAGCAAACTTAGAAAACTTATGAAAAAATGTATTGAGGAAGCTGAGAGAAGTATGACAGCAGGAATGCAGATGTAGAAAAAAAAAAATCAGAAGGTATCCTCAGAGCAAAAATCTGCCATACAAACAGTAAGGTTCATCTCTGAGTTATGTGAGCTTTAAAATCAATGGAAAGCTTTAAAATTAACTCTGAGATGCAATGATGTTTTTAAGGGAAAGTTATTAATTTATTATTTTTTGCCTAGGAAAAGCATTAAAATTTCAGCAACAAAGTATTAATACTTATTTACAACAAATAAAATGATCTTTATGGTATAAAAAAGACAAGAGTCCTCTTTTTGTGACAAATATGAATTTTCATTTAAAGCTTCCTCCTAATACAATTGAAATTACTAGCCATTTAAAAACATACATTTTTTAAATAAATTTTTTAAATAAAGAAAACCCTGAAATGATACCCCCTAAATGCTTAAAAACAGGTTAAAATGCTAATGTTTCCTAAAATTTTTACTATGTTTCATGAATTTCCATTGCCTGTTTTCTACAGGCTATAATGACACCTCTTGTACTTGTGAGACACAACGATTAACTTTAGGATTACACCAAAATGCATGCAGGGTAGGGCTTGAATTGTACAACTCTGCAATTTCTTATTTTAACCTTATTACAGCACAGTTTACCAGCTTTTTTGGAGACAGTTTGAGCTGCAAAAGTGGGTTTCAAGCTCATTTAAAACTATTTGTTTTTCTGTTACGAAGAACATTTTAACAATTTAATGTAAACGTTTGGATAGATCAGAAAAAGAAACGAGCCAGAAAACCAAAACCAGAAATTGTAAGATTTTTCATGTTGTTATTTTATGTAAGAAGTAATATTTATACCACACAAATTTTCCAAAATCAATTTGATTTATTTTTAAAGCTAATTAAATGGCATAGTGCCTATGCTACCTGCTTTTTATCAATGACAGCAAAGCCTTGTTTTATTGACTGTTATCAATAGGCCTCATTTACCTAAAGGTAAATAATAACCCTAAGGTTATTAAGAGTGGTTCCCCCCACAATTTACAAGTTTTAATAATAAACTGAAAGATACAAACATCTAATGAAAACAAACACGTAGGAAGGATGTCTTTAAAGTATCACACTGCAAGTGTCAAAGCTGAGCTTTTTATTTTTGTGTAGATGACAAAGTAACTTCATAGACAAGGAAGTCCCTTTCTTACCAATCTACATCATTCTGGGAATAAATTTAGCTAGATTAACACAATGCCCAGACAAACCTCTCTAGTAAAGAGGTTTCGAGCAATAATATGGAAATAATTTTACTACTGGCTATCACCCTATTTTTCACTGATAAGCTGTGATCTTGTTATTCTGATGCTAAACAGGCAAAAGCAATGAACGCAATCCTTAAAAAAAAAAAAAAAGATCATATTAGTAAGTTATCACTGTTTTTGTCATGCTGTGGACCTGAACAGAAAAACGTTCAGTTTTTTTAACCAAGTGTTTAGCTGTCACTAAATAGGTGAAAATTCCTTTTAATAATTTCCATGCATGTATTTACACCTACTTAAAAACTGACTGGATATATACCTTGATGTTAGTTCTGCCAAAATATACACATAAGTGGAAATAAAAATTATGATTGAGCCTAAAAGCAGCTGAATGGCCTCTGCAAGTTACTCTGCAGTCATACATTCACTATTCCATGACCCCATCCATAACTGCAACATCCTTAGAGATTGGCTACAACTGACATGCTCAGACAGCAATCAAAAGAAAGTACAAAATCATTGTAAGGTGAGGGTTGGTATCTTCTCCTGAGTAACCAGGCAATAGGAGAAGAGAAAAACAGATTCATGTTAGGCCCGGAGAGGTTTTGGATGGACAACAGAAAAAATATCTTCACGAAAACAATCATCAAACATTGCAACGGACTGCCCAGGGAAGTGGCTGTTGAGTCACCAACCCTGAAGATACTTAAAAGACAGGTAGCCATGTTGAGGGCCATGGTTTAGTGGAATTGTAAGCAGCAACAGATCATAACTGGAAGAAAACCATTTCCAACATAAAGATCTTGCTGGATCAGGGCACCCAGTTTTTATCACTGGGAAAAGTTTTGAGCTACCTTGTCTAATCTCATCTTGCATTAGACTAGATACCTCTTGAGGTGCCTCCAAACTTCACACAAAGCACAATACTCTCCTCCTTAGTTATTTTCAATTGGAAAAAAATATTCCATAAAAAAACTTATGAAATCATAATTCAAGAAACACACATTTTCATTAAGCTGTCCTTTAAAGTGTACCTGGTATCTGGTTTGCAAAACTTCAGTGGATCACAAATGCAGCAGATGTTTTGCTAATTATATTTAAGAAACTGTTTTCCACCATGTATTCAGCTCCCATATGCAGTATTATAAACCTCTTTAATCTTCCACTGAATGAACAAAAATTCTGTTCTTTTAAGCTTTCCAGTATCAAATTTGCTTCCTAAATGCCAAAATATTTTTATGCAGCTACTCTCTGAAAGCCTTCCATTATCCCTTTTTGAAGTAAAAACCAGAAATAGTACTGCAGACGTGGTTTTATTGGTGCCATTAAGCATAATGTTTTCCTGTTTGTGAATGCAAAAATTTTGACAGGTAATTCTATCACAATATAGGAACAAAAGTCCCTATTTAATTGTTTGCTTGTCATTCACATGCTCTTAAGATCTCTTCAAACACTACTGTCTAGAAGACAAGTTCTAATCTTTTAAATGTTAAATGAACTTTATTCTTAAAAGATTGTAACCCAAGTGTGCTGCTTGCCTTCAGACTCCCTTCACAAAGATCTCTTTCACATCATCCCTGGAGGACACCTAGAATTGGAATGGCCTCTGAGTGCCACCAATTCTAAGAAAGACTACATCAGACAGCTGAATTAAAACTTCATCTTCCCTGTTGCTCGCATGTATCTTTTCCAGTTCTGTGCCATATTCTTTGATACAGGGAGAAGGAAATAGAACTACGCAAAACACTTAAGAGCCTGGTGTTCTACATCAAGTTTCCCTTCATTTCTAAATTTATTTCCAACATTATCTGCTTTCTTCAATTGTTGCCGTGTCAGTGTTTTCACAGAACTACCTACTGTATTGCTAGAAAATAGTTCTTGAGTGATGAGTCATTTCCACCCTCCTATTCAGTTAAGAACATTCTTTGAACCACTGAGTCTCTGGAATAAATTACTGTAGATCTACCTTTCATTCTTCTAATGATTATTTCTTCTATTAGGACATCCCATCTTATTTGGAGAGAGTTCAGTTTTAAAAAAAGTTTTCAGTAGGAAATAATTTGTTTCAATACTCAAATACATCTATTATGTTGTCTTGGTCGTGTGCTTGTTTACATACTCAAAGAGCTGCAAGGTTTTTAAATGTATGATCTTTCATTACATAAATCTCAATTGCCCGGACAGGTATTATATTTACTCATTTTACTTGAGAAAAAGATTCTATTAATCTGCCCATTGAGGAAAGTCCTCTAGAATCCTTCTTCATACTGTTGCTTGGCTATGCCAGTATTCCTTTGGGCTTTCTGAAAATTGTATTTTTTAACTGAGCATCTGAATAAACTATGAAACATAACTTTTCCCTGTTTAACTGGCAAAAAAAAATAAAATACAAGAAGACAAGGAATAATCTGAAGCATGACTGAAGAGGGATATTCTTATCTCCCTTTGTCAACTTATTTAGAGACCAAAGACTCATTACTGTAAGACACAGTTTCATCATTCAAGAGACAGAAGTTGAGAATATCGTTACTAACTCCCCAGAAACTATAACACCTAAATCTTGTTTAACCTATGGAATTCCTACCCAGTCAAGCATGTTTAAATGCACTTGGGTTAGTGTGGTTATGATTTCATAATAAACTACAACAGCAGGAGGTGGAGAGAAATCCCACACCAAGATCATTTGAAACAACAGCTTTCTCAAATTACAAATTAAAAGAGCACTAGCAATTAAATAATTCATTATTTACCAAAGTGCAACAGTATAAAAATGAGTGCCCTATGTAAAAAAAAAATAAATAATCAGCCTACAAAACTATATGACAGTAATAGGAAGGTCCTGCACCTGGGTCGAAGCAATCCCAGGCACAGATACAGGCTGGGTGGAGAGTGGCTTGAGAAAGACTTGGGTGTGTCAGTTGATGACAAACTCAACATGAGCCAACAGTGTGCACTCGCAGCCAAGAAGGCCAACCAAATCCTGGGTGGCATCAAGAGGAGTGTAACCAGCAGGTCAAGAGAGGTGATTTTTACCCCTCTACTCAGCACTGGTGAGACCGTACCTGGAGTATTGCGTCCAGTTCTGGAGCCCTCAACACAGGAAGGACATTGAGCTATTGGAGAGGGTCCAGAGAAGGGCCACAAAGATGATCAAAGG
>VZTY01021187.1:41047-52077 GCA_013400935.1 Turnix velox | reverse complement strand
GATTCTATAGAGAGGACATCAGTTTAACATAAATCTTGTGCTAACATCATGGAAAGAGCACATACCAGCTTCCTACACTTAAAACTCAAACATTAATCAGCCGGCACAATTATCAGACAAGTTAGACTAAAACCAGTGTGCATTTAATGAATAAAAGCCATATGGCGTGAAAAACATACATGACTAGCATTTTTCATTAAATCTTTCCAACACTCTCTTTTAGTGAATTTTTTCACTAAAAGATATGGAAAGAAAAGGGCATTATGGCACATCTGAATTGCCAGTATGTTTTTTTTTACTATTTATTTGCATATTAAACCAAACTGAAATCCTTTCATCATTTCAAGAACAGTAAATTAACTTCTCTCCACTTTCCACAAATCTTTCTATTCCGTATCTGGTAACTACTCCTCCTTCCTTTTCTTCTAACCACCACCTCACCCAGGTCTGCAAAGAGCATGAGTTGAAAAACCAAAGAAATAAACCAGATCTCAAAAGCTGGTAAGTTTTTTGTTATTACTTAATTTTGTTTCTGGGCCTGAAAGTCCATCTTGAAAAAACATAAGCCTATGTAACACAAAATTAGTGGATAAGACTGACTTTATGGTTTACAAACATGTCACAACTGTTTCATTCAAACAAATAAAAAGATCACAGGCTAAAATAAAAAAGATTTTAGAGAAGTCTTACCTGGAAGACTTGACTTGCTTGGTAGTATCACTTCAGCACTTTCCTCCTTCTCATCACATGGATCCTCTTCATCAGACAGTACTAAGAAAGCCTCTTTTGGAAGACTTTCATTGCTCTCCTGCTTGGATGGTGAACCCAAACAGTTGTCTATTTTCTCTTCTAAATCTGGGGGTCCATCATCCACTGCAAGCAAAGAACCTTTAGAAAAACAGCTCAGTTCTTCTTCAGCAGGGGCTAGTTTTTCCAAAATTGGAATAATTTCATCTGTTTCCATAGAGTCAGCATTATTTAAGATACTTTCACTTGGCTCATCTATTGTCTTCTGAAGAGCGGTTTCTGAAAGACCTTCAGTGCCATCTTGCTTGTCCTTTGGTTCGCTGTCAACTTCCACACTACTAGAGATTATTTCTTCTCCAACAGCATCTTCAACACCTATCTCTTCAATCCTCTTTTCATCACCAGATGAAGCAGAATTAACAGTTAAGTCATTTGTTTCTCTCCTCTCTTCAGAAGAGTCACTAACAAAACAAGTTGACTTACTTTCACTTGCTGATGGGTTGTCACTCTCTCTTTGGTTTGAATTATCTTTTGTATTATTTTCGTTGTGGAAGTTATCTTTATTGCTACCAAGCATACCATTTTCAGCCTCACAAGCTAAAGCAGTATCATTATCTTTATCTTGCTCAGGTTTATCATTCTCCGGAGACGGTGATAGAGTTTTGGGTTCTGTGCTATTGACAATGTGCCCTGCCCTACTTTCAGGGCTTTTGGCTTCATTAATTTCATCAGAAGCTGTTCCTCCTTCTTCAGAATTAACACACACGTTCACTATTCCATTAACTTCCCTCTTCTCCTCCACACTGTCTGTACTGCTTAAAGGAGAATTCAAATCAGAATCTCCATTTTCATGCTTTCCATTTAACAGTTTAACTTCAGTTGTCTTCAACAACTCCTCTTTAACTTTATAAACAGCTTCAAGTTGTTGTCTATCACTTGCTCGCATTGTTTTTCGTGCTTTAAAGACTTTCTTCTGACGTTCATCTGTGCTATCCATCTTGACCCTTAAAAAAAATTTCATAAAGAATTGTGAAGGTAACAATTCATTATCATCACATCATAATATTCCCAAGACTTTAGAATTCAGAACATTCTTCAAAAACAAAGTAACTTCTAACAACATAATTTTGTTATCCAGAGAAAAAGAGAATATAAGTTCCTACACAAGAACACCAAGCTCCCAGTATAACATACAGTAATATTCCAACTGCAAATTTTAGATCACTTATCTCATAGTTTTAATATATATAACAAAGCCACACAATGAGGTTTTCTAACCTGAAGATTGTGCTAATGTAAGATCCAGCAGACTCTCTTCTCATAGAGAAATACTCTTGGTTCATAGTCCCCTTCTATTTTACGTTTCTAAAAGCATGTATTTTCATGAGCTTCAAACAGAATCAACAACTAGGGTAGATGACAGCATTTTTACATGAAGTAGCATTTAAGAAATTTTCTATATTGGAAGACTTTCTCAATGCGTCATTAAGATACTTTTACTTCTTGCATATAGGTGAAATATGACATTCATTGCCTATACTTATACAATGGATAACTGAAGTTGGTTTTTTTCAATTTGTTATAATGCTTCATTAAGACCGTTTGTGCTTGTCAAAACTACAGTTTTGTTACTGTAACACTGAGATTCACTTTCAGCTCTTTACTGCATGGCAATTTAGAATTCTTACTTAAATAATTCTCCAATTCACACCTCAGTAACAGATGAACAAATCTCCACAAAAGGTTGTATTTGCTCTACTTCCAGACCCTCAAAAATAGCTATGACAAATTTTCATCAGTCTGAACTGCATTTTCTGAACAGGATTGTCTACTGCTGCATTGCCACCAGTGAGAGCAAAACAGAACACCTAGAAAATTACCTATCTGAAACATCAGCTTACTTGTTTTTCTTTTAGAAAATGCTCTTCTATTTCCAGTTAGATGAAATATGAACTACAGATAAAAACCCTAGCATTTTATAACACAGTAAACCTAGGTGCAAAGTTACAAGAAACTAAAACCCGCCAGCAATTCACAAGTACATGACCAGTTTTTGAAAGCACAGCCTTTCCTTCTTCCCAAGAACTCAAAATGTAAATGACACATATTCACCTCACTTTATGTAACAGACCATCGTGTAATAGAACACTGCTCATCATACTCATGTTCCACACATGTAATCCCCTACAACCAACATGCAAGCTGTTATAGATGCGCATCTTGTAGAACCAATTTGGAAAAGAAAAAAAAAATAAAGAGAAATTCCAGGCTTGGCTAGACTTAAATAATTTTAAGAAATGACCAGCTTGTGACAGTTCTCTTAATGAAGTATAAGGACACAGGGCCTCTGCAACACAATTAAGACTGATAAGCAGCAGGAGCATTTCTATAAGCATTATCATGAACTTAAAGTTGTTGTATTACAAAATTCACAATCCTACTTTTCCTATGACCAAAACATATACTATCAGATTAACAAAATATTCACATTTAAAAATGAAATTCGTAACTGCACCACTATAGTAATAATAGAACATACAACATATTTTCTGCTTTAGTTTTCTTAATCATGTAAGTAGTCTTTCATTCGTACTTTTATTACAAAATAAGATTAAAAAATACAGAGTAAAATGAAGGGCATGTCTTTTTAAAATTTGCCAAGAACAATGGTATTAAAAATCAAACAGCAGAATTACTCTATAATGATGCATTCTTACAAAATACTAAATAAATAAGATGAAATTCCTAATACATTTCAAAATTATGTTTACTTAATAGTTAGGATACTATCCAAAACCAATTAAAAAATAAAGCTCTAAGACATGTGTATAGTGTTCCTGTATGGGAAAAAAGGCTTCTCTAAATTCCATTGTTAGATGGTTATTTGAGTAACTCATGCATATTTTAAGCTCAACCCCACACTCTTTTGCAACCCAAGAATATCCAATAAATGCTACCCTAAGTGACAAAATTATAAGCATTAATAAGATTAAGAGATGATAAGCACCGGTTAACAGCTAAATAGCACGTATCATTGCAGACCAGCCTTAAAGCATCCCCAGCCATACCCACAAGGGAGCACACTGCAGCCAAGTAAAAGATCTCATGTGGGAGCGGAGTAACAGAAGAAACAAATAAATCGGTAACCAGTCCAGACAGGTTTGGTCATACCAGTGCAAGCCAATCAGCAGCCATCTGACAAATACCACCTTCCACCCTGTCAGAGGGGCCAGGAGGTTGCCTTTCAGAGCACAACTCCAGAGCAGGTTATGTGAATTCAGTCTTGCACAAATAAAACGTTAAAAACAAGTACTTTTCCAAAGACATGCTGGTAATTTCCCTTCATAAGTAACACTATAAAGTTTAGCTGCTTGTACTTTACACTTCCCTCACCTAATCCTTGGTTATTTTCAGTTTTCATTCATCGCGTGACCAAGTCACAAGGGGGAGACAACTGGCCCAGGCACCAAGCCAGAGAAGGGCATCTTTTACTTTAATGACTGGTATTTTCAAAGAACAAAACAAAATGCCCCCTGCATTAAAATGTAGGTGTGTAAGGGTTAAATGCCATAAATAAGGTGGTGGGTTTTGGTTTGATAATTTAGATTGTAGTATTTCTTTGAAAATCAAAAACATCTGCGTATTTGTTTTGATACAATTTATGGAAATTGACTTTTTCATTTTCAGCTTGGAGGTCACAGATACATCAGCAGGAGACACAAACAAACCATTTGGCACCTCCCTCCATTAACATCTGGAGAGGAGATTTCTTCCTCATGCCTGAATGCCGATACATGGCAAAACCAAAATGTGCTCGTAGGAACTAGAAATACATAAAGAACTCTTCTCTCAAACAATTAAAACACTTATTGCCTATTTCCTTGTATTATTAGTTCTTATACTCTACTGAGGGATCACAGCGCTAAAACAACAAACGAAGGTATCAGCTCAGCAACTATAGATTAGCCCATAATCATGTGCTCGCAGGAGCAGCCTAAGAGCTGCTCAAAACCTTAGCCAATCAGCAAGCAGCTGCCTGAATCCTGCCTGGTAACAGGCAGCAGACAAAGAAGAGGTCATGGAAACTTTGAGAGGGGAAGCTGGAATATAAACAATAGCACAGGATGGGCTTTCTGTAATATCGTGGGTCTAGAACAGCATTGGCACAGGGTTCCTGCGGTGCAGGCAGAGCTTGCCAAAAGCACCACAACCATCAAATATTTGGCAAAGCAGATGAGCTACATGGAGAATCATGGAAAAAAACAAAACCAAAACCGAACAAAGAAACCCCCAACAACCCATAAATCAATGCTTAAATATGAAGGCTACTTAAAATGTAGCCCAGCAAAATCGAAGAAGGCAAACCTGCAAACGGTGAGAAGTATTCTGTACTAGACAGAGAGGGGCAGAGAATGGAAGTGGTGAATAGAACCTACCTTTCACACAGAGGTTCACAAAAAGCAGCTTTCAGTTAAATCCTCTGAACAAACGTTGACTGAAAATATTTTTTACATTTCTGACAATTTGTAAGAAAGAAAATAACCATTTGTGATCTATTCTTATGTAACACGCACCGCAATAATGTTCCACGGATTTGTTTTTCTGCCGTTAATTCAAGTCTACTTCGCCTGAATGCAAGATCCACCCTACCAGCCCACTGCCATCAACGTACCACGACTTTATTTTGAAACATAGCAAACAAAAGGTCATATGATAAGTGAAAACAGTATTTCTTCCAGCACACCACAGATGATGTGAGTATTCCTTCCTTTCAGGATGAAATTATGTTAGTATTGGCTGAACAAAGTGGAAAAAACCCCCAAAACCAAAATGCTGTTTTCTTAAGAAAAAATGTTTTCATCACGTTACCCTATTTCACCTAGTGCACACACGGCAGTACAAGGTCCACCGGAATTAAGAGATATATGTTTAGGTTATTCTTCCATGCCATGTTCAAGAGCGGGTGTTGAGGTGGGCGGTTTAAAGCACAAGCAGCACTGTCCCCCCCGCAACACTGTCTGTCCCCCTGCAGTTCCCACGCAACACCCGAGGGGGGAGCCCGATGCGGCTTCACCGCCCCCTCGGAGATGCGGCACAACCGGCTCCGGCCCCGCGTCCATTAGCTGTAAGCAGCAGCGGCCAAGGCAGCCAATCAGACAGCAGCTCCACAAAGTCTACCCAGCAACAAAGCTCCCAGGAGGCCGTGGGCGGGAAGCGGGCCAGGGCGCGGGCTCGTGACGTGATTGAAATTTCGGGAGATCCGGTGAAGGACATGAGAAAGAGTTGAAGGTTTTCAGCTGTCAACCCGGAGGCACTCAGAGGGCAGTGCCCGAGGATTCGGGGCCACAATACGGATATAGTGTTTAACATGCAGGAGCGTTTTTTCGCCTGTTTGAAGGCTGCTGAATTTGTTAAAACCCGTATCTGTTGAGATCTGAACTGAGTTCAAGTATGGTAGCTGGTAACATTTCCTTACCTCAAACACCATCCATTGCTCATACTTTCTAAGTGTCCCAAAAGAAGCACTACAGTTGGTGGTTTTTTTATGAGTGCAACGTGACTTACGCCCTGAAAGCACAAGCTGTTCTCCTCCCCACCCCATCAAATTGCCTTCTGAACCAGTGCATTAAAAATTTAAGTCTAATCATGCACTTATGTCATAGAAAGACTCTCCAAAGTAGGGCTACAGCCTGGGTAAACCAGAGTCAATTCCCAGACTGGCTTCAAAGAGGCTGCATGGTCTTGAGCACTGTCCTTGACTGGCAACTTCATGTGCAAACTCCAACTGTGCTCTTGTCGCTTTGGCTGTAACTTGTCACCACTGTGAACTGAGATGTCCTTCATCTTCTCTACCTCCAGAGGATAATATCACCTTTTGGTTTGGTTCATGAATCCATTTCCCATACTAAATTGACAATTTTAGAGTTCTTTTCCCTCATGAGAAAAATGGGTTCCTCATGGGAAAAAATAACTCCTGTCACTTCCCTTTAGATAACTCACATCTTTCACCTGCTGGTGGTTTTTGCTGAATTGTACTTACATGGTTCATTGGTGTATGCCTTAATAACTACACATAAAATAGCTACTTTTGAAATTCAAAGGATAGAAAAGAAGCAAGAACCTTTCCTAGGTTACTTTAATCAATTACTCTTACACTCTTACAAGAAATAATTTTGTCTTTTCCTGTAAATTGAATTTTAACAGCTACTTTGGTCATAAAAGCAGTAAAACTAATTGAGAGGTACTCAGTCAGAGTAACAGTAGTGGACACTGTTTTCTTCCCATCAGTGTTAAGAAATTTCAACAACTAAAATACAGCCCTTAGCCTAGCTGTGAGACCTCCAAAAACACAGAACAAGTACTGTTGTTTGAAATATTTCTAAAAGCAAAATTAATCTCTCCTACAGATTGATTTTTTTCTTTGTGTAAGGTAAAAGCACTACTTTTCTTTCAATAAAAAATATATTTGCTAAAATTCTACATAAAAGTTGAATTTGAGCATGTTAAGCTACATTTGTGCAATAGTTTTATTATAGATAATGAATTTTAAATTGCAACTCCATCTCTGGTACAGGATAAACACTTTCCATTGTCCTTAAATATGAAGAACTAGTAATTCCTTAGAATTAAGAAGTAACTGCCGGAACACATCTACAACAAAAAACTTAGCCAACCTTCAGGTTTTTCAAACTTAATCTGAGCAATATAAATTAACTATCCAAGTACTCACAACCAAAAAACTTAATGAAGAAAAACCTTAAAAACCCCCCAGAACTACATACTTGTTTCATGTTTAGGTTTTTCTATGCATTATAATATTATTTTTTCCTTTCATAAGTGAAATTTGAAGTGAAAATTGAACAGGCCACAGCTGCAGAACTGGATCCTTTTAAGGCAGATCTCTTTACAAACCTGGATAGAATGCATAATAACAATGTTCCAAAGAAAGAAAAAAATATTCACTTTTAACATTCTGCATGTGAAGTATATTCTAAACCAGATCACATATGCAACTAACTGCACTGATGCAACCTTAGCTTTCAGCTAGTTGTAACTTGGTGACATCAGATTTCATCTAGTTGAAGCCTAGGAGGGACTTTACATACTCTTTAGATTTTGGGGGAGGGAAGGATATTTGCCTATTTCCCATTATTAAAGCTTCACAGCCAGTGAACACCGGAGGTAGCCCTGTCAGCCTCCAGTCAACTCAGCCTCTCCCAACCCTCGGGCAGCCAAGAGCCTCCTCTGTCCGATGGGCGGGACTGCCTGTCATTTACATATCCGCTGGGGATTGGCTGCAGCGGTTACTTTGCATGAACCAATCCGCAACGTCCAGGCAGAGCCAAACACGGCAAATCTGCCCGGCAACCAACTAAAAATAGACCCGGTGCGTCATCTAGAAGGGGAGCGACAGAGCGCCACGCCCGTAGTGACATAAAGCACGGATGAGAAGGCACCGCGTGGACTCGCCTTCTCCCGGAACGTGCAACGGGAAGAAGGGCCAAGCCCGTCTCCGGGTATTGTGCCGAGGGCGGAAGTGTTCCGTGGGGTCACGGCACGTTTCACTCGCGCACGTTTCTGAGAGTTGCGGTATTATGTGTTGTTTTAGTTGTTTTTTTGTTAAAGGAAAATTTCTGAAGTCATCCTCTTTTCAAACTAGAACACAAGCTACTGTAATAATCTGCACACCATTATTTCTATGCAAGCAGGAACAGAAACCATATCCCTCTTGGCTATTTAATATCCCATGTTACTTTGATGACACAATAATTGAGTCATCCATGAAACCCACAGCACGCCATCGTGTCCTCATTCAGCGGGGACGCTGACACTTAAGCCTATTTTTTGCGTATTGAGTTATCCCTTGGTAAGTCATAGCTCCTCATTGACACACCCCAACACTAAAGGCAGAGTGGGATTTCAAAGGCCAGTAGGTGTAACCCAGACAAGAAAATCCATGCACAGTCATCTTGAGAGCAAAAATAAAATATGAAGGGGGGGGTAAGTAAAATATAGACCTTAAAGTGATTACATAAATACATGTTACAAAAATCTTCAGCAATGATCTTCCAAGACAGCATTTTAACTATTCTCAATGTACAAAGTGGGTACCACCTACATAAGTTTGATTTTCAGCATAAACTCTTCTTACTGCTTCAGAAGCAAGAAAAGTTCACACACTTGTCTATCCACATATGCCCTCAGGTTTCTGTTTCACAGAACCTGGGTCAAGACTTAAGAATCACAGAACTCACCGAGTTGGAAGAAGAGACCTTCAAAGGTGATCTGGTCCAACCCCCCCACACAGTGAGCTGGGTCATCCTGCACTAGATCAGGCTGCTTTGAGCCTCATCAAGTCTGGCCTTGAATGTCTCCACCACCTCTATGATCAATCTGTTCCAGTGCCTCATCACCTTATAGCATCTAATTTAAACCTACCCTGCCCCAGTTGGCCTCTGTTTGGCAGCCACAAAAGAACTCTCTCACATGTGAGGTACATAGGAGAATCTCTAGTACATAAAGAATTACATTCTAGAAAGCTGTCATGATTCAATAGGGAGAAAAGGAAGAAAGGTGGCCAATGCGGATGGGTCACAGAGTGACTACTGACAACAGCTGAATGACTCTAAAACTTCTGAATGACTAAAAAATAGAATCACAAAATCTATGACAAATCCCAATGTGAAGGTTAAAGATTACAAACATTTGAGCAAGACAATTTCAAAATAATATAAGAAAAAACAACAAAAAATTACTGTAAAAGTTAAAATCCACCAAAACTTTATTGCTCATACCTACTGCCAAAACAATTTGTCAAAAGCATCCTTCTTTAGGGAAAAGTAGCTTACTCCATACAAATTAGTTAGCATTTCACTAGCAACTGTGCTCTACTGGCCAAAAGACAAGTTAATAATTAATGAGAGGCTTTGCTTTCCAAAAGAAACTAATGTTGGGGAAGGATGGCAACTGAGAAAAGCTTATCAATCTAATGTTCTATTAATTACTAGACACAAGTCAAAAATCAAAGTGTTCTTTCAGAGCTGGTAACCCACTATATTAATATGCTAACACGCTAGACAATGCAGGTAGTTCATGTTTTTAAAACTGTAAGAACTCACTCTCTAATGAATTTCTACAGTGGTATGTTTCATACAATAAAAAATAGACAACAGGATAGAATTTAGTTACCCTAGTGAAAGATTAAATTCTCTTGGGTCATTGGGCAGACAGTTATTCTTCTGTATTGCTGCTAGGCAAAGATTTTTCACATATCTCAGAGTTGTAAATAGTGGTGAGAAAAATTACTCAGTGCATTACCCAAACTCTACTTTAAATGTTTCATAATCACACAAGCAAGCATAACATAGCTGATTTTTCCACTTAAGCCCTCTTAGAACAAGCTCTGCGGGCACAGATTGCCAGACTTAAAGAATTAAACTGACTAACTAGGGAACAGGAAACAGAAAGTAGAAAAAAACAAGATGGTTTCTTTACAAAGTTCTTATAATGGAAATAATGTAAAACATTAAGAACAGAAAGATACAGAAAGCCTTCAAAACAACTTCAGTGAGCAGTATNAAATAATGTAAAACATTAAGAACAACAGAAGTAGTTTTGAAAGAGGTTCTGATGACAGAAAGTAACCTGGGAAGATACTGATTCTTGCTGTCATAGTCATAGTCATCTAGGTTGGAAGGGATCTCTGTATTATTCCTTGCTACAACTTCTGACACACTTCCCTTTTCTCATACTTCCGGCATAGTCAGATGACCTATGATCTCACTGTACTTCATTTTCCCAAGTTGTTGAAACACCAAATGCAACAACTCAGATTTAATTGAACTGTTACCATGTAAAAGATTCCCTTTCGCCATTAGCATCCTCTTAGAACACTTTTCAAATTTAATGCAAATAGGTCTATTTTGGAGTAATGCCACACTAGTCATAAAGTGGCACAGTTGAATTTAGCTGCATCAGCAACACCTTAAGCAAGCAGCAAACACAATATGCCCTGTTGATTTCTGAGGAAGTGACTTAGACCTAATACAAACATCCCCATGTCAACTCAGATATACACACTAAGAAACAAAGATATTTGAACAAAAGCAAAGAAAGACCAGGGGAATGTCCAGTTGGCAGAATTGTTCTGTAGTTTGTTCTTAAAAAAAAAACAAACAAAAGAACTTCATTCTCCGTATCAGAAATTATTGAATGTACAATAACAATAAAATTGCATCCACTCCATTGGATAAAATATGCTCATACTATATTACCCACCATGC
>VZTY01021187.1:0-36060 GCA_013400935.1 Turnix velox | reverse complement strand
TTTTTTTTACATACTGCAGTATGACTTCACACTAAATACAAAAAATACAAATAATAAATGTACCATCTTGTGCAGCTTATCAGCATTTAGCAATTAAAGATTAAAATAACTTCTGTAGTTTCTAACTTGCAAAATAAATTGAAAATCCATAATCTCCTATTTTCATAGTTATTTTTAAATTTTAAAATATGGATATAGAAAAGAATTCTTGATTTTCTAAGCACCTTTTTTTGCCTACCAGATGTTTTTTCCTACTGCTTCTACCTCAGTAGGAACACTAAGTTGAGATTCCTTCTGCTTCTATCAACTAGTGAGTCTCATGTAGCTTGTAGGAACCAATTTCAATGTTCCTGTACATTAAAAGCTTAGTTGAAATCAGAGAGTAAAGAATCAGGTAGAGGAGTAACTTCTGTCTCAACGTAATAAAGATTTTTATTTTTTTTTTAATAGTTACAACACTGATTCACAGTAACACCTTCTCCAAGGATGTGGTCAAATCTATATTGCAAGATGCAGCTGGAATAGGATGCTATACAACCTCATCTAGACTCCCTTTCCCAAGGAGGTTGCACCAGATGGTCTTACAAGGTCCATCCCAACCCAGCCTACTCTATGAACTAAGCCACAAGACTGATTTTTATAACCAAATTATCATAATTAGCTGTCAAATATGAAACCCTCACCTTTGAAAATGATGGACAGATGATGAGCCCATCAGTCTTCTAGAGGACTGTGACATCTTCAGCAAGACACAACTTACTGTAGAGTGGAAGAGGTACCCTTGAAGCCAACCAATTTTCTACCAATTAGCTAGGATATTAAAAAACCCACAAAATAGTCCTCTGAATATGTTTTATACATACACAAACATATGCAGAGTATACAAAATTTTATACATTTAGTATTTTTATACATACATATGCTTGGGGAAGACATTACCATCAGGTTTAAATTTTAAAAGTCTAGAACATGGTAACTAGGTAGTGAACTTAGGAATATAGTTTGATTTGCATAAGGTCTTACAATATAGTTCTTGTATACGGAAGCTGAAAAACACATGGAAACCGTGGAAGTGAACTTATCTTTAGCCACTGTCCTCAGGAAACAAATCCAGCTTGTTTAGGATCTCTGGGCAGATATGCAACAAACTGATACAACTACAGTAAAACTGCTTCATAAAGATAACTTCTAATTTAAATGATATAGAACACAGATTTCTATCAGATCTGAGATATGAATGCCAAGGACCCAACTTCCATTTCTTTAGTCAACCAGTATGATTAGAGCTTCATTTTGCATCTTCTTGAATTAGTTTTTTGACTTCTTGCCATACTGGCATGTGGAGATAAACCATTAATTCAGCAAATGCTTCTGATAAATAATAAATAAATATTCTTGAAGGCACTGCAAAGAATACCAAGTTTAATAGAATCTCACAAAATCCTTCAAGTTGCATGACATCCTTTGGATAAGAATGGTTTTAAGAGTGAAGCAAAAACAATGAAATGAGAAAGTACACTTCAGAATTTGGTTTTCTTTAGGAATGCTTGAGATAGCAATGTAGATAGAACAAAGGCATTCATAACAAACTGGGTGACAAATAAATATTAAGGGCCTGGTACACTGCACTACCACAAGACTCCATTCTGTATGGGGAAGGTTATTTACAAAAGGGCAAACTCAGGGAAGCTGAACAACTGACTAAGACTTTGAAGTGGCTGTCAAAACCACAGCCCTTTTCTGGATGTCTTTTTTTTGAAAGAATTCAAGTGGAAATGCCAGAATAAACTTCAAGAAATGCAACACAATGCAATGCATTTTCAGTTCAGGTCCTCACATTGACAAAACTTGGTTAGAATGAGTACTGCTTAAGTCTCCACAAATTTGGACTGTGTTTTTTATATCTAGGTTTCAACCTTCACATGACATTTAGTCATCTTCACTTTTATTTCAGAGCAACATTCAAAACAGTTGACAAGTTGCATAACAAAGAAGTTCAATTTCAAATTATGTTTCCACATGGAAATCTTTTAAGTGACAGAAAACAGAAATTACAAGCGGCTGCCAGTAGGGTCTGCTAAACTTTTCAAAGAGCACACAGAACTGTTGAGTAAGTATAGAACGGGGAGAACGTCAAGGGTCATGAAGGGTATTAGGGCTGACACAGTAATAATAAAAAAAAAAAATAAATCTGAAAGCAGTTTATCTTCAGATAGAATGAAGTATTTTTCCCCTACTGCTAGTACAACTGACATACAACCAACCTAGTATAATAACTGCCGCAAATCATGAAAACAAGTAAAGGGACAGAAATACTACAACTTTTTGCTACTGAAATTAAACAATATAATACCAAAGTATTTACTAGAAACTGGTGTTTACCACTAGGAAAGCATCCACTTATTGCCAGGCTGCTGCTTCCCATCCCTGATGTCTGAAGATTCACCAGAACAAAGAAATCACTACTGAATTTCGTAAGGATACAGCTTCATTAGACATCCTTCTTCAGACTCATTTTACAGCAGCACTGCTGCTGTGAATACTCACTGCATTAATCTGTGGCCATGAGAAACTACCACAGTTGCTAAGCAGCCTCTCAGTTTCATTTCAATTTTGACATTGGCCATTTGGGAATATTCACTGGAACCCAAGAGTCTTTTAATAACCGACATTTTATTCCTCTCCTTTTCCAGAGATCCATAATGCGCTGACAGCATAACATCAGGTATCACATGAAAAAAGTGAGCTTTTTACAAGTGTCTTATGAAATGCAATCCTGTGTATTTTCAAGGGACAACTGAATGCTTTTTCTTTATAAAAGAAGAATGTCTATACAATTCTGTGTTAGTGATCCTCTCCCATAAAGATTTTTTTTCCACCATTAAGCAAAATACAGAGAGATGGAAAAGCCTCTTCTATGCTTTTCTAGATATCTTTGTTGTCTAGATACTTCTAGAATGGGTATCTTAAAATATTTGCGTAAGGCAAGAAATGGCCATCATAGAGCTTCAGAAACCACACAGTTTCGGCACCTGTCTTGCTTTTTCCCATTCCTACTTCCTCTACTTAAGGTAAGCAAGAACAAAATTTTATTGTCACAACAATAAAAAAATTCAAACCAGAGAGTGATTGGTATATTATCTAGATTTATTCTACTCTTTAAATACCTATACTCCATAAATAAAACTAAGCCTCCTCAGTTGAAGAATATCATACATGAGCCTATCTTATTCTATCTTCTTCTATCTTACCAAAAAAAAGACCAACCTGAACAACTTTTAGTGATTCTACTAATATGCAAACATCAAATAGCAGATTCTGCAGTAGCAGGAAAACAGACTGCAAAATTCATACAATCAACATATTTCTGTGGATAATACTGCTATGAGGAAATGGCTTCTTAAGAGACTGCCTGCCCACCCAAAAAACAGATTGTTAGGAAGTCCCCCAGAGTTAGATGATAAACAATGCCTTACAGGATAGCATCCTGTGTCCCACATAGTTACTCTGTACATTTTGAATTCACTAACAGAATTCAAAAGAAGCAATGAGTTTGCCTGAACTCTAGCAGAATAAGCACCAGCAGTGCTAAACAGCACCATTTTAGTTTAATCAATGTTCATAGAGAGTTCCATTCTCAAACTCTCTCTTGACCTTATGAAGTAGCACTTCAGCATTAAGAAGTATTCCTGATCGCATGAACTTTGTGCCATGACATTTCCCTTTGGGTTTAGTAAGGACTGAGTAAGAAAGAGGATGAAATTTTAGTAATTAGGTGTAGGCTCTTGGGATGGAAATTCTAAATAGCTATATTTATATGAAATACTAAATAGGTGGAATCTTCCGTGCGTTTCAGGCAAGAGCTTTTCCAATCATAGCCTTAAACTGATGAGAGAAAACCAGCAAGTGCTCAAGTAAATATCTGAAGTGGGAGATCACAAACTTCACTTATGTTACACACAGGTTTCTCAAGGAAACAGAGTTTAAAAAAAAATACCTAGAAGTAATCCAAATACTGCATTTTCTCATCTTACAATACGATTTTTAAGAAGAAGTAGTAAATAAGAGTTTTGCATAAAAAAATAAAGACATAAAAGATTTCACAGCAGCATCAGACTGACAAACCAAACACTATCAAATTTTTTCTTTCTTACGTAATTTATTTATATACACAGTTCAGGACTTATAGTCAAGCCTTCTGGGTGGTATGCTTCCAGACAACATCAACAAGATAGACACAGAGAATCAGAATGTGTTGAGCTAGAAGAGATTTTCAAAGGCCAAGTAGTCCAATCAAGAAGTTTATGTATCACTATTATGATCTTTTGATTTGGGACCTTCTCTACTGAGGCAGCATAGGTGAACTGTACTCTTTAAGGAAGGGAATGTTTTAGAGACTTTTTGCCAGTGAAAATACCAGTCTGAGAACAACCTTGCTTCAAAATCCAGATGTAAAGGATCTCCACAGAAAATTATACAGAGGCAAATGCATCTGCACAGAGTCACTCAGTGTGTTCACCTACAATAAACTTTTTTCTAGTCTACAAAGCTCCCAAATGCCACTCAGGGCTGGATGCCAGCAGCAGACAGTATGAATTACACTTGGGAATGCTTCCACTAATAGATGGTGTAAGAGCCTCAAAGGAAAGCTGCCTTAGATTTTGATAATGCAGGTTTCGCTTAATGGCTCAACCCCTGGAAAGTTTAATGTTAGAGGGAATAATAAGAACGTAGCTTTGGCACTGGCTGACTTTTGCCTAGTAAACTTGCAAGGCACAATCCTTGTTCGCTTGCCTCCTATAGAGGAAGGACAGCTTCACATTTCTCTTTGAATGACTGGCAACATAACATAGCCAAGCTGTTTCCTTATGTTGCAGAGTTACTCCAGGCTCATAATGATTGTGTATGCATGACCACCTACCTCTCTCCATGCTTGCATTTATGATTACAAAACTACCTCATTTATGTACCCAAATGGTGACTATTAACCAGGTCATATTAATATGTAACCATGTGACAATCTTGAGTAGATTTTCCCTAAAAAAGAACACTAACATAAGAATAGCAGAAGCTGCTGAACCAGATAACCTCCTGAGAATCCTTCTAATCAGTTTTCTATAGAAGCTGTTACTAGCTTCTTTAAAGTCTTGTACAGCTCTCCAGTGAAGACTGTCTGCAAAAGAAACTACTGAATCCTGAAGAGATAATTAGGCTACAGTCACATAAGTCACAGCTAACCCTCAGAAAAAAAAAGGGAAAAATTTACTAATTTTTTCTCCTTATGAGGTAGGTTGGCAATAGGTCATCTTGCTGTATCTACGCATCCATTTTTAAAAGGGATAAAGAATCTTATTTTGAATGAACAATGTAATACCTACCAGTATTTCTGTTTTATCATTCCAAACATGAAGTTTTTTTGTTCTAAGAAGTATTAGACTTGACGATTCTACTTCAGACTGAGGAAACAGTTTGTTTTTCCTCTTATACGGATTTCATTATCAAAGCTGTTCTGCTGGGTTTTTAATGGGTTTGCCCCAAATCCTGCCAAATCTTACTCCCTAGAACTTTATAAGACTGGAGACAGCTGTGCTTTCTTATGGACAGTATTAGGATATCCTCTCTGCAACACTACTAGAAACAGATTCTCCTCAGCATGTTTCAGCAAAACCCTCATGAGAACTGCCTCCTTGGCTGTTTTTATCATTGAGTTTGTCAATCAGACTTTGATGTATTTTCTTCCTCCATCTCAGAGTAGTTAATGAAAGCGACAATCAAGTGTGTATTCTTTTTGGTGTAGCTGCATATTTTTTGCTTCACAACAAGATCCAAATTTAGTTCTGCTGCTGTGTAGAGAAGAATCAGATAAGAGTCCTCTGATGATAGGACTCTGGGTTTATTCTCTATTGCAGTCTTTTGAACTTGAAATCTTATGCATGTTTGCAACACTGAGTTCACAAGGGGCCTCCCAGGCACCCCTGTAATGTTCAGCAGAGACTTCATTGCAGTTGGAATGGGTTCAGCCTACAACAAGAACACTAGATTCTAAGACATGAGATCCAAAACTAGCCATCTTTCTCAACTGAGCAACACATCAGTGGGTTGACACTGCTAGCATGACATAGCTCTAGTTCACTCTAAAACTGTGTAAACATGATGCAGGTTTACACAAAGAATGAGTAATGAATGAGCTTTAGAGCCTCTTACTCTGCCTCAGACTCCTGATGGCCAAAACCTTGCTGTCACAATAGCTTCAGAATAGTTGAATAAGTTCCTGTCTATCCAAGTTCTTCTTTCCTTTTATACAGGCATGGAAGGGTCACACATCTTTTAAGAAGGTTTTACAGGTCTGCCACCACTTTTTGGAAGATCTTCCTTAAAGAAATTGAAATTAAAAAAAACAAACAAAAAACCCCAACCAAACAACCCAAACACCAACCACCTACTTCAGCCTTAGTCCTCCAGAGGAATTTTCCAAGGAAAAGGAAAAATAATCATTTACATGCTCAAATTAAAGTAGTAACAAGATTCTAGCTTGGTTTGTTTGTGGCTTTCTCAATGTATTTAAGTAAGCTGAGAAAGAGGAAGACAAGCATTAAGCACTGAAAGTAGGAGTTGAAAATAGAGGAATGTTTATTCAGTAAGGCTAAATGACTCTGCATGAAAAAGAATCACCTCACATCACAACTTGCACACATAGATAATTTTCTAAAGTACATAGCTTTCTGTAAAGACAGCATAATAAGAATACATTTCAAATTCAATATGAGAGATGGGACTACAACTCCCTCCTAACAAATAGCAAAACTTGAACAAAAATTGCATAATGCCCTTGAAAAAAAGGGCATTTATTTTCTCTTTGTAAAATATGATCCTTTCCCAAAACCACCAACAATTGTGTTCTACCACTACCATGCATAGTTACAAAATTTTGACATCAAACTAAAGGATCGATGTGCATTTTTGCAGTGACAAATCCTACACCTGCATTCCTGAACTCCTCATTTCTACTCCATGCCACTTGTGTTGGCAGAATGCTTTCTAACACAGCACGGAGAGCCATTGGAACCAGTTTCCCACCTCCAACACCTTTCAGATCTGTTTTTCAACCTAGCTCCTTACAGTGCCAAAATAATGACCAGGATGGGAAAGGCTGAAAACAGGATGTTACAATGGCTCCTTAAGCAAACCTGATGCAAAATGTTAAATTTTAGCTAAGATTATTTCCAGTCTATTTTCATTCTAATCAGGTCACAAAGATCAGTGGCATTGGTACCTCATCACCAGTTAATGAAGACAATATGGCAGGTGGTGGTGTTTACCTGCATGTGAAGTTCCTTAAGCTGCACTGTCTAGATGTCTTTCCCATCATGTATGACCACATACTCAAAACTGACTTCAATTTCTTCTTCCTTATACCCCACATACCTCCCTTTATCCAAACTCAACAACAAATAAGTTAAAAAACCCCCACACTTTTGTCCCAGCAGGGTAATTTTACTACCATAAAGATACTTGAGCTGCACAACAGTAAGATGGTATCTAATGATAAACCAAAATTAGCAAAAGATTTGTCTTGAAGTGTTATAAACTAAAAAAAAATCAGAAAGCTGGGGAGCATGTAAAAATCTGTGCATCTGACAAACAGTGAATCAAGTAGCTGCCCCAAAATAAACTATCCCAGTACTACTAGTAACATCTGTCTTCCTATAAGACTGTTGGGAAGTTAAAAATGAAGTAAAAGATGTCCACATCTCAAGAAATCTCAATTACTGCTAAAACTTTTCTGAATTTAGAAGTTTATTTTGAAGAAGCCTATAATTGCCTCACTGTAACAGTGGACCATTTTCAGAAAGTAACACAGGCAAGTTCTGGAAATAATCATCTGTTTTACTCATCACAGTATTTTCCTTCAAAATTTGATTTTTTACCTAACTCCAAAGGGATTCCCTGAAAAAACATTTAATGGCAGACTCTGGAGAATGGATTCAGTTTTCACTGAACAAAATGCCACTGATTCACCTCTGCCAATGTTGGCACAATACAATATTCAACTAAAAAGTTCCTGGATGGATTTGTAAGTTCTGATAATGGAAACCAACAGTTGAGAAAGCTTCCATAAAGTTTTGGCTCAGTACAGATAAAAATTCATAGAATAGAATAGAATCATAGAATAGTTTGGGTTGGAAGGGACCTTAAAGATCATCGAGTTCCAACCCCCCTGCCATAGGCAGGGACACCTCCCACTAGACCAGGCTGCCCAGTGCCCTGTCCAGCCTAGTCTTGAACACCTCCAGAGAGGTGTTCATATCTTCTCATATCAAGTATGTGTATAGATGCCCCAGCACTTGAAATCAATGCTCAGAACAAAAATTAACATGTACTGCTAGCAAGAAGAAAGGAAACTTAAAAGTAATTCCTTAAAGGTCTTGCTCAGTGAAAACGCAACACAAACTACATAAATGCCTACCGTTAAGTATCTCTCCTCTCCTCAAAATAATGGCCACACACCAAAAAAACCCCCTCAAGATCTGGACTTGTGCTGCTAGTATAATAGGGCAGAGATTATGTTTACATCTCACCAAGCCATTACTACTAAGGCAGAGGAAATAAATTGGTTAAATACACAACAGCAATTCAAAACCATATAGAGAGGAACTAATCCTCCTTAAGAAGATAAATAATGCAGTTACTTATTTTTTTTAAATAACAATAGTAACTCAGTTTTCCTTGCCTTACCAAGCAATTTGAGAAAAATAAAGAAAATACAAAGGATAATATCTATTACAGCACCATGTCAAAAATTTCATCATGGAACATGCCTTGTTGTTTTTCTATCTCTTCATGGAAAAAGCACCATGGTGCTTGTGCCACTCCTGTGATAAAGCACTGAACCCAAACCTCCTGACATAAAAAAACCCAAAAACTGTCTCAGCATAGCAGGAGTGGGTCTTGCTTTTGGCATTGTCCAGAAAACATGGGCACCTGCACAGTAGCAGGGGAGAACTCCACATGCATATCAAGATTACCTTGAGGTAAGAAAATCTGTTTGAGGGCTTGAGATCAGATGGTGTATGTCTTTGTAACACTTAAGTCGCTTCTCTCAATTTTGGTCGAGGAAGGTAACACAGTTATGAAATCAGACAAGACAGGCTGAAGCAGGTTCTCTCACATGGGAGAGAAAGTTAATTTCTGTGTTTGAAGGAATATCTCAACCCTCTCTACACCATTTGTTTAGGAATGATGCATGTCCTTAGTCTAACCACCTTAGATAGTCAATATAACCCTGAAGAACATGTGTGAAACATGCCTTAAGATGGGTATCAAGAGACCATATTGGGTGTGATCCATTTTCTGTGGATCCAAGTCATATGGATAGTGGAATACTCAGAATACTTCGCTAGGTGCTTCTGTGAAGCAACAGTGTCTCATGACAACAATCAATTCCTAATAAAGTAACAGAATGCTTGTCACCAAAGAGTATCCTGGAAAATACACGATTTTGTTCATCTGATTTCCTTCCCTTCCAAAAGTCTCAATTCCCACTAAGTTAATCAGTAACCAGGCTGGGTGTACAGCAGGCAGGCATAGAGGCAACCTGATAAAAAACAAAAGTCAGAATGCTCAGAGTCTTGCATGATCATTTCATTCTGGAAAGTGTTTTTTTCAACACCTCTGCTCGAGATTTCTTCAAATCTGAGGTTCCATAAGAAGGGCTTCAAATTCTCATGTAGGTCTACAATACTCCAAGTTCTTTCAGGTTATCCAGGCAGTGAAGGTGAGATGAAGCAGGCAGTGTACATATTGAGTTTAACTCTAGGTAGAGTCAGGTACATCCTCAAAATCTGTCAGTTTGAGGTAATGTGTGAAGATTTACACATTGCACAGTGATGTTCAAAAGTCTTTAGATCCTTAAGTCCCCATGTATGTCAAGACCAGAACTTCACTAGCAAAGGCTTCTTTAGAAACTGAGAAACACCAAAAGCAAGAAAAGTAAAGAGAAACAAAGTCTTTGGGATAAAAATGTAGCAGCAACAAATCCTCTACAACACTACTAGACAACTGCAGCTTGAGGGCAAGATCCACCTGTTTGTGGACAGATCAGTTCCACACTGATCAACAATTTAGTTCTATCAAATCAGCATGATCTTCTGCCTCAGTTCTTCTAGACTGTGAAGGAGAGACAGAGATGAGTCTTTTCCCGCATACTCCAATGCCAAAGGTGAGGAACTGTCAAGACCTAAAAGATCACTAGTCTGTCACATTGGGAAAAAAGCTTCACGTAGTCAGCAGGTGACATGTGCAAGTCAGTAACACATGTAAGTAAAGACAAAAGCCAATATATTTATTTTGAACACACAGCTTATATATAGTTTATGCTTTTTAAAATGACCACGCATGTCAAGTTCACAATGGATATGGAACATATTTCATAATCTTAAGACCCCCACTTCACAAAAAACATTGTTTTTCCAATAAAATAAAGAATGAGAGAGAGAGATTATAGTACATCTGAACAGACACATTCTGCAGTTCTGGAACAACACCACACAAAATTCTCTTCTGCTAAAAGTACATGACATTATTTGAGGGAAAACAAAAGATTAGATGACTGTCATATGAATTCCTACAATCTGACATGATATTCTATGAAGTTTAACCCTGATGCTGAACATCCTAGGTTTAATTTGTGGTCTTAGGGCTACTGAAACACTGTGCAGAAAGTATTTCACCAAGAAAGCAACCTGCCTATAACTGCAGAATGTTATCCAGATATTGAATTAATCTTGAAGAGTGGAAGTTCTTATTAATAAATTAACTCTAAGAAAATTCCATAAAGTACAAGATCATTCCAAATATCAATCTTAAGTGAGACTTATTTCACAAGTATAGTAAGATAAGCATGACCAAACCTCCAACTAACCAAAGTATTTTTCAGTGCCTCAGCATTTTTTGCTGAGCATTAATAGGAATGCCTCTCCTAGGAAACAGCTTCTAAAAATCATCACCAAAAATTTTAGATAATCCTTTTAGAATCAATTTTCTTTATCAAAACATTGACATTTATGAGAACACAGTACAGAGAAAATACTATATTCTGATGGTGAAGAACTGAACTAATTGTGCTCCACTATCAATACATGAATTGTAGTTTAAGGGAAGTGCAATGCCGTGTTTTACCTGAAAGGTTCTGAAGTGCTCAGACCTTCCCACTTTAATGACAATGAGATGTAAACGTAGAAGCATCCATAGAATCTCCTCATTGCTACAGGTGGTGCCCAGATGCAGAAGTTTAGTGAAATCTCTTGACATTGCATCCAGACCACAATACATCCACATGCAAGTGTCTGACTAGTCCGACAGCACAGCACAGTAACACAAAGGGTCTGGGAAGTAGGCAATGGCAATGTATGCATTTGACTTTTCAATAAAAGATACCTTGCAATTTTAGAATTCTGATTGTTGTGTTTTTCAGCTTATGCTAAAATTTCAAAGCACTAGTCTTTTACATTTTAACATACTAGTGAGTTCAGGTTCATAGTATTAACTCAGGTTCGCAGTACTCACCAACTTCAGTTCATGTGTAGACAACTCTGCCTGGACCAAGTCTTCTTGACAATTGAGAGGGCCACACTGGACACTTAAATGGTTTCTTCTCAAAATTCAAACTGTAAGCTGACTTTATTACTCAATCAATTGAATCCAGAAGCCTCAACACAGTCACTAAAGTGTGTTGTTTTTTTGTTTTTTTTTAAATCCTCCCATGCTCATACTAGGTCAGAAATGTCCAAACCAACTGAAAACCTGGATCATCTACTTTTAAGTGGTGCAGATGTTAAGCTTTAACTTTTTAATTTTGATGGTTCCTATGATAGCTGGATTTTCTGTGCCAAGTGAACAAGCTTGGACTTGGTTTTGCAATGCCTGTCCCCCATTAATGCGCTGACTAATGATATCCCTGCCTGGAGAATGCAAATTGTTTACAAAATTTGCTTTATACTGTCAGCAATGCATCCTGGAACACACATGCAGCTCTTGTGCTGGCATGCAAGATACTCCATTTATTGCAGCCAAGAAAAGAAAGCAGACGATTCCATGCCTTTCTCACTTTGATAACTAGCTCATCAGACATTAATTGTATTCTCCATGCCGCTGTCAAACTTGTAATAGATGCCATTCAGATTGCCAGGTCAGAAAAACCGTCAGGCCTCCAGTATGTTCAGAGTTCTCCTTCCTTCACATATTGTGACAGCAAATCTACATGTGACATAGCTTTATAATTTCCCCCTCCTGACTCCATAATGAAATCAACTGCACATACTGGAAGTTGCTGATGCTTTATCTCAACCAGAGCTGGAAAGCTTTGTGAGTATAACTATTTTATAAAGGTAATCCATTCATTGTTTGCAGCATAGATTAGCTGCTGCTGGAGAACACACAGGACCTTTTCCCCTGTTACCTCAATACACAAAGTGCAGGCCTATACCAAAAATGATAGCTATGCTTGTGGCTGCCCATAAGCTCTAAAACAAGGCAATGTAAAAGTCATATTGTTCGTAAATTTAAATATTGACCTCTTCTATTGAAAAAGTCTACCCAACTACTAAAAACCAATATGAATGTAAGTGCAAAAGGAAAACATCACATAAAGTGAAATTTTAGGGGAAGTCTGACCACAAATTGAGAAAAAAACCCCAAAACACAACAAAAGAGAATCAGAATTTTAAATAAAAATAAGATAGTGTCTCTGACTAAACACCCCTGGAATGACTGAATACTGTTAAATATTATTTCTTTTCTGTAAGGGCTTTCATTCAAGCTACAGGTTTTAGTAAAAGATATTAAGCCTCTTGCAGAAGGGAGGGGACATGGGAAAAACAACAGTATTCAGAATCACTGCAACATGACTTGTGAAAAATAAACTGCTAGAGCTAAGGAAGACACTGTTAAAAAAATTACAGCAAAAGAACCATTTCTAGTCTTATCAGACCATTAAATGTCCTTAGCCATCCATTTGCTGAAATCAGAAACATGGCTGATGCAAAGCTGGCTAACTTTATTGACCTTATCATACAAACATCTTATCTGGCTAAGAGCCATAAAATGAGATGGTCCAGCAATTGATCTTGGTCTGAAGATCCAGACAACTTTGAATCTAACCACAACAAGCTAAGGCTGAGCTTGGTTTGGCTAAATGTGTAACTAGATAGAAGTCAAAATAGTGATAAAGTCTGAAACAGCCCCTACCGGATAACTGCATGGAATAAGGAAAAATTTAGATTGCAAGGAAGACTTCCTGCCAGCATTATGCCATGCAGAGTTGGCACTGTGGGCAAGTCACACATCATCTGTTCCAAATCCATATGCCATCTTATCATCATAGACAGGCCATTCTTCTAAGCCTGTCTTTCATCAAATCAAGATTTTGTATCTTTCTGGAAAAAGACACAACGAAGGAAGAAAATTCACTCCTTCCTTTCTCACGGCATAATTGAGGAAAAAAAAAAAAAAAAGCAGCATAATTTTAAAGTACTAACTGGTCTACTTCCAGCTTCCCATTACTATTTTTCCTGGAGGACCTATTTTAGTAATTTTTTTTGCTTTCCAAAGGAACATAGAATTACTGATTTAGAGCAATTTTTCCCTTTAAAACTCAAGCACAGCTAAAAGCACAGCCTGCAGACCAAAGTAAATTGTTACTCCACTCTGCTTGGCCCTTATGAAGATCATCTAAAATACGGGACATCCACTTTTGGGATCCCAAACATGAAAAATATTGATTAGCAGGGTCAGTGGAAGACCACAAAGATGGTTCAGGGCTGGAGAACATGACATATGACACAAGACTAGTGAGCTGAATTTGTGCAGCATGAAGTAAGGAAAATAAATTACTATCTTCAGCAACCTAACTGGCACTCTTAGAGAAGACAAAGACAGCCTGTTTTCAGAAACACACAACACACTGACAAGAGAAAACAGATACAGCTTGCACCAAGAGAAATTCCAAACAGACTTAAAGAGCAATTCTTCACCATAAGAGTGGTCAACCCCTGGAACAGCTTGCACAGAGCAGTTATGGAATCTCCACCCTTGCCAGTTTTCAAACCCCATTCTGACCAATCCTGGAGCAAATTGATCTCATTTTGAAGTTACTCTTTTTTTCAAGATATCTGTTCACACGACCCCCAGAGCTCCCATCCCATCTATATTATCAGTTAAAATTTTCATTTTACAGTTTTATATTCTTGAGACAGTAATTTTTGTGCGTTTTCCCAAGATCCTTCCTAATCTTTCAAAACTGTAGGGAAAGAAACTCTGAAACAAAAACAACAGGACTGAAACCTTAATCGATGTAGAATTCACATCATCAGTATAATCAAGGCAGATTATACTGAAGTGTATTACTTCCTTACTCTTTCTTTGTATTCAACATAATTTCAGCCCTTCTACATTAACTTTCTGTTTGGAACTTCAAAGCACTTCCCTGTCTCTATGACCTCGACATTATTCCAGGGTAGGGCTTCCTCATAAGCAAGTATGTTCTGTACCCAGTGGTTTCTAAACTTAGGATTTTGCTGTTCAATAGCAGATTGACTGAGTGGGTCCCACTAAGCAATGATCCAGATGACATTAAGAATCAGTATTTCTATGCTGTATAAGCTAACAGAAGTAAAGAAACTTTGCCTGAAGCATGCTTCCTACTCCCCTTTAAAAAAGGAGAAGAGGAAAGGAGTTGTTTGTTATTTAAGAGACTGCATCAAGGCATAACTGGATTATGCTTATTGTGTATTTATACTTATATATATATATTTATATCTCAGCATTAATTCAAGTAATAACCTCCAGACATCAACTGAATCACTTACTTACCCCTCTCTTACTTTCTCCAGGACTGATGGGAGACTAAGCAGTTACTTAGGTCATCATGCTTGACTTTTTCTAATACCAAGCCTTCAAGATTTTCTGGAATTTCCACAGCATTTTATGTTACTGGGAGAAATACCTCAGAAAACAAATATTCTCAGACAATTCTTTCAGGACTCCTGTATGTGGATTATAAAGACCTGCTCATAACCTTAATTAAGAAACGTCTACCATGGACTCGTTAGTCTTCCTTGAAACTTCTGGTTTTTAAGTAAGTAATCTGTGAGATAATATAACGTAATCTCACTTGTAGAAAAAAAACCCCACAAAATACTTATTATCTGTTCTTTTCACTTTTTATACAGGACATACATATACTGGACTTCTAAATGACACAAAAAACGGTGCCATATAGAAACTTATTACTAGAAATAGTTATCAAAGGTTTCAAAGTAAGAGATACCTGAAGAAATACTCACTAGGCATGCAGCATTTTATACTTCTGTACTGATATGGCAGAGTGTTCCCCTATTACCATGAAATTATCCCCTCAATATTGACCATTTGCAGTAGTCTGTTCTAAGCACATTTACATTATCTCTATTTGCCTTAATTACCAGTCCATCACAGAATGGCTCCAATACTTTCAGTCCTCATCTCTGCTGTTTTAAGCTTAAAATGCATGCCTACTTATTCGCTCTGTTTAATTAAATTTTTCCTTCAACTGGATGAGGCCCATCTACTGCTGATGTAAGAAGGGGCTGACATCCACGATCAATATGATCAGCCAGAATCCATTATTGAGAGCATCAGACAAGCTTATATACAGTTATGGTTAATTATGCCTACTAGTCACATACTGATTGGTTACATGTTACATTCTTGCAGTAATGTCAAACCCTCCCCTTGCAGTTTCTTCTGCCAACACAGCTGCACACAAGTTCCTTGTTATCTGTTCCTTGTTCTTTACTCCCTCGACACTTTCCCAAACCTCCAAAGACACCTTCCCAGACCGCCGAAGACACAGATGAGCTTCAAGGCCGTCACGTAGGCTACGGCTCCAGCATAGCAGTTGTTAACCCTTTAGCCTGTGCCCATTCTGCAACATACTGCCAGTTCCACAATTCCATCTGGAGCTATCATTCTAAGTGACTGCGTTTCTGTGTTTTCCAGGCCTGCTCATGCATCTCCAGTTCTCTCTTCTCTCTAACTCAGACATTTATCTAGTAATTTTCCTCCACTGCCTCCCCTCCCCAGACCCCCACCTTGACACAACTTTTCTGACTGGTAAAATGGAAACAATGCAAATAAATTTGTGCAGAAGTCTACTCCAAGCAGTCATTTCACATGCTCCATGCATAACCACAATAAAGTGTATAATGTAATTAGCAATACTGTCATTTTCTTAATTTTTTTTCCTCCAGGGCAAGCTTATCTCTGAGGGGGAAGAGCAGGTAAGTTTCATATTCTTATGTTTCCCTATTTACAAATACAACTTTTTACAGTTTGCATAAACACACTTGACAACATGCATTTATATTAAAGGATACACAGGTAACATTTCAGTGTCCAGAAAAAGCCCCAAATCCACCACTGGTGGACTCAACTTCCTTAACTCTGCACCCTTTTCAGGAACAAGCTCACAGTATTACTAAGCTTCCATATGCATCCATTGGTGTCACTATAGAGACACAAATAACACAATAGCTAGACAGCAGCACATCTGATCCAAACAAAACCATCAAAACCCACATACTCAGATTTTTAATATGTTTACAAAAGCCATCAGTTTTACTAAAGCCAACATTATACAGTAACTGCTAATTCCCTGTAAGAGCATCAACCTAAAAAATTATTACAGTGAGAACACATGACTTCCATGCTTTACAGAAAATTATTAATATTTAAATTTCACTCCTGGCACTATGTCAAGGTGGGGGATGGGCAACCTAACTGGAAAAATAACTTGAAAGGCCTCTAAAACATTAATGCAAAAACCAGTTGCTTTTTTCTTACCTGGTGAGATGTTGGCACATGCAAAATGAGCTTCCTCCTGTGAGTAAACCATTGACATTAACTAATTTCCATTAAGTACCAGGGGCTATAAATAGACTTCCAGGTCGGCCATCTTGACACTAAGATCCTGTTTTGGTTACACAGCAACACCAGTACTAGTCTTTTTAAGCCAGCCTAAGCTATGCTGCAGTACCTCTCAGCTTGTAGCCTACATCTGCTCCTCAATGCCTGCTGCGACTCCCACTGCTCCACACAAGTGGCTAAGGGAGTGCAACCCAGCATGCAACAGCCTCCCAGGGAACCTTGCAACTGCCAGTCCATCCAGGCGGGCAATTCGTGTTGCCAACTATTAGCACTGCAGCAACTATGTGCAGTGAAGTACCTCCCACATACCACACAGTAGAACCAACATGCAGAAATTTATTACCGTACAGTGCAAGGCAGCACTTTAAAAAACAAACTACAAAAAACAAGCAACCTGTATTTCCCTCTGTAGTTTCCCTTACTGGCAATCTAATTACACTTAGGTTCCTCTGAACATCTGTACACATTCCTTAGTGCCGCTGTTTCACTCCCGCAATCCGAGTGCGGAAGAAGTCCACGCCACACGTTGGCTGCTGCCGGCGCCGCCGGGCTGCAGTTACCGCTCGCGGGCGCCAGTAACAATTTGCATACAGGGGCTCACTGAGGGAGTTAATTGCAACGGGGCATCGCCGACCAACGTCTCCTGCCGTCCCCGGAGACTACTACGGGTTCTAGAACGACTCCTCTCCCAGTATGCTAATAATCCAGATCCCTGTCAAAAGTGAAATGCTGCTCTTGTTGTTTGTATAAACAAAAATGACAGTAGTCTCAACATAAGAAATTCGACCTTGAAGGCTGCTGACTGCAAGATACCACGCTACGACTCTGTAGTAAGTGAACTAACACAAAAAACTCGGGTGTGCTCAATGCTCAGCCACCAGCTTTTGTTCAGCTGCTGTCCCCAATGTTGTACAGCCCAGCAATAAAAGTATCAGGTCCAAGTAGGGCACAGCCATTTTTAACCTAATGTTGACAGGTAAAAAAAACATCCGGCCATTTAATTTGCTGATTCCGCTTCACATGTAATTTTTCTTCATTAGGCAGATACGAAAAAAAAAACCCCAAACAACCCACCAGAGATAAATACTTTGATTTTTTTCAACTACCTAAAAAGCAAAGTGACAGGTAGAAGCTCGAATTTCAGCCTCACTCTGATTTCAGGTAGTTAATTTATTCATTCTTACCCTTTTCCCTTTTAATCAAAGCCCAATCAAGCTAATAGATCAATTACATTTTACAAATGCTTATTCTAAAAGTCACCGTATTTTTTGAGGGAAGGGAAAAAAAACCCGTGTTTTGCTTACTATTGAGTATGCATATGTAACATTCGCCAGTATATTTACCCTCTTCTGCTGACTCATAAGAAACTCTTTAAGAGCATGAAAGAGCTCCAGGCAAATGAAACACACCATTTATTATGAAATCCTAAATAAACAAGTTAAACCCGGGGTCACGTTTGGCTAGCTACACGTTTGGCAACACTGCTTTTCTTGCAGCCTAGGAAGCTTTAGTGGAAAACGATGGTGACAGGGATGTTTTTTAGTTCCTGCGGGACTAAGGCACAACACGCAGCCTCAGGAACAGAAGAGCCTCCTCTGGTGCCACAGGCCTCTCCTAGTTTCCTGCATTCTTCCTCTTTAAAATGCCAAGTGTCAAGGCTATCCTACATTTAACCAAATTACTTTATACTTCCTACCCCCCCTCCCCTGGGAGTGTAATTTGCTGTATGGCTGATTCTAGGTTATTTGAGGGTAACACAATTTGCTCATCTGTAATGTCAAAGAGATACTGATTTTGTGTCTGAAAGTATTCAATAATGAAAATTACTGTTTACTGGTTGTTACAATTCATGCTCAGCTGTTGCAATACATAAAGGAAAAAGAATAATTCTTCTAGAATGCCCATCACATTAAAATGACAACTATTAACTGTACAAGTGATTGGTACTATTCTTCTTTTACATCACATATATCCTTTGATCAATCTTGCTTTCAGACAGATTTGTATACGTTAGCACATTTCAGTGCTGCCTAGAATACATCTTTCAGTGATGCCGTTGTTATTTGCAGAATGAATCATGAGAACACCCTCAGAGCTCAAAAATAAAAGTCACCAACGATGCTTTTAGGAAAAAAAGTAAGCTAAGAAAACCTCTTGTGTTTTCCATACGCAGCTGTGGGTGTCTTTGAGGGCCCTCCCAGCTCCGCAGCCTTGCTCACAAACAGCAAAACAAAGCACGGTGAAACAGATACTGCAAAATAACAGCTTTTACTCGGAGCTTTTCCTTGCCTCAGCTCCAGTCCGTTCAAGGAAATCCAGGCCAAAGCTTGCCGGCAGCCCCGAAGCCAGCTCTCCTCATCCATCGTCAAGGGAAGGCACCACCCCGCTTCCAGAACGTTCCGGCGGCACCACCCACACCCCCTCGTCTGCGCCCGCCTCTCTCCCTCCCTCAGCAGTAAAGACAATAAAGAACAAAAAAGGTACAAAAAGGACTACGTTAAAGACATGGGATGAACGTACAATACTGTATTCAAATGTAACATGTGAAGAGCTACTCTTCACAGGGAATGCCAAAAAATACTTTTGCTTTTCATGTTCCCATCGAAGAAGTTAGTAAAAAACCCCCCCTCAAACCAACTGAATCAATAGCACGTGATAATTTGTATATGCTTCTGGTTTACAACATTGTCACATGCTCCATTAAAAAAGCAACAACATGTACCTTCCCTCAAAAAAACCCAAACAGCCAACAATAAAATCACCACAGGATGCTTATGGTGACGTATATTTGAGCATGAAGTTTCATCCCCTTCAATGACCACAAAGCAGGAGGTTCAGCAATCTCATTGCTTGAGCAGTATGAGCTACTAAGGTCTGTAATTAATCAATAACAACCAACCAAAACCCAAGCAAACACAAACCACAATAATCATAAGGCAGTGTATCTTGCAGAAAACCGGAAATAATATTGCTTGGGGGATGGGAAGAAGGAATTTTCACTACACCACTAATCTACATTCATTAGATGAGGCAGATGTATGGCCAAACTTCAAATTTTATGAAGATAAATGCATTTAAATAGCAACTGTTGTCCAAGTTTTCAGGCATTTTAAAGCTCCTGAATAATCTTGGCATTTTAACTATATTACCCAACCAAGAAAATCCACTATGAACTAAATCTGCCTTAATTAAAATCCACTGATTTCCCCTAGTAATAAAATAAATAATAAAAGAACCTATCTACATTTCACCATCACTTGTGACTACATGTTCTCATTATTCCTGTCACTGATCTTATGGTAGGAAAATTATGTGTCCAGTTACTTAGCAAATTTACAGTCAGCTCAAGTGGACAGCCCATATTTTAGTGATTTTAAAAAAAAATTATTATATACACACAATTAACATGGAGAAACCACATCTCCAGAGAATCTTATGGGCATGATCTGCCCAGAACACTTTTTTCTTCATAAATGGCATATTCTCATTAACTATAAAATAATAATTTATGGAAACAAATACTTACAAACTTAATTACCAAGTGCTTTGTTACAGAGTATGCTAAAAGCACCAAATAAATATACAAAAGAAGGAAGGATTAAAGTTTTAGGCATTTAGTACCGACTTCCATATCTTCAGCACTAAGGTCAACTTCAGACAGGAAAACATTACATGCTACATCCTGATGAGTGCGATACAGCTCTTCTGCTGCTCCTGATAAACATTTCTGGAGCATTTCAAGGAACTGTCCTTTTACTCTCACTTTAATTTCTATTCAGCTTAAGATCTCATAAAGGCCTTGATTATTTATTTTAGACAGACGCGAAATCAGGAAATGAGCAAGGTGCAAGGAAAAATGTCAACTTTCACCTCCTCCCCAGCAGAAAAAAAACCCTCTTTCTCCCTCTTTTGTGTCCCTGGACACTTAAATCTATTAACTACCTTTTAATGAGTGTTAAATAAGACAGATAAGACCACCAACCAGTGATACGGCCATGTGAAACTATCAATACTTTGAAACTCACATTAAGTTGTACTAAAGAAATAAAATAATAATTTATCTTGAAACTTTCATTTTATCCTCTGTAGTAGTTCTGCAGAATTGCTAATCTTGAGTAGCAAATAACTACTACCTGCAAATTAGAGAACACGATAATTTCTGTTCCATCATTTTTACACAGGTTTTGTAGTTCTCTTCTACCACTGGAAAAAGTTACATGTTAAAAATATGATAACTAATTGTAAACCTAATCAATTGGTTACAAAAATTTAATAAAGTTTGTGTTTTAGTTAAAACCTGAAGCAGTATTTTAAGAAAAGATAGCATGAAGCGAGAGCTCTTTGGGCCTGATGGAATCAAGTTACATGATTAGCAAGACATATGGGTGTTGAGCTTTGACCTCTTCTGTACCACCTAATCTATCCTGTCAGTGACAACAGAGGTCTATGAATTAATACAGTAAGAGGGAAAATAAAATAAAATAAATAAATAAAGCAACCAAAACCCCCACAAAAATACCCCAAAAACCTTAACAAAAATATCTTCATGTTGACAAAATAAAAGGATACTATTTTAAGGTTATTTTACACATCTTAGAGTTAAGTTTGCCTAAACAATGTCCAAAATGGTTTCCCACTAAAGCAGAGCCAGTGCTTACCTCTAAGGTCTGGAGCATGTAATGCCAGCAGCTCAGCACATTTGCATGCAGCCAAGCTGAGCTGCTGCAATGAAGAGCACTTCGTCAGCCATTTTGGAACTGCACTGTCTCTGCTGCACTGAAAACAATTTAAGATGGCTGCAGTGTGCACTCACAAGCAGCCACTCAGTAACAACTCAGCAGTGCATAAAAACATTAATAGAGCAGAGCAGCTTCCTCTTTGCCATACTGCAACAAACTGCAGACACAGAAGGGGGCTGGAGGAATCGTTTCTTTGGCAGGCAGGAAGTGGTTAATGCAGGGTTGCAACACTGCAGCTATTCAGCACACCATTGGTAAAGGGAAAACTAACACAAACCCCAAAGAAGGCAGAGGCAGCCCTGCTAGCTCTGTGTGCCAGGATTTGTATCACATACTTCAAGTTCCTCCTGGTTCCAGACAGCTCAGAATCCATGTCACAGCCACAGCCACACATACAGAGCCAGATCATGAGTATAACTGACAGACATTACAGAATACTTTTCAAGAGCTGCTTGGTTTCAGCGTTTTTTTAATCTTTACCTTTTCCCAGCACCAGCTATTTTGAAATGCTGCATAACATTAGTTGTGCAACAAAGCAGTTTTAGGGGGAGGAAATTCAAAAAGCCCAAGAACACTTCTTCAGTGCCTGCAGAAATCAAGCATCTAATTCTTTATAAATTATGAAGTATGTTACTTAAGTGTTTTTAAAAAGAGCCATTTGTAGAATCTCTTTATAGTTTTTCTAGAATCTTACTGCAGCGATAACCAATAGTTTGTTCTTAAAGATCTAGTTTGGCAACCTGTGGAGGGAAACCAGGGACTGTCCATCAGATACACAACTTCAACGCAAGCAAAACTAAATATAATATAGGTTCCCCTCTAATATCTGTTTGTTAGCGCTAATCGTGTGCTTTTGTCCAGGCAACAGGATCAGTTCTGGAGGATGCTCCTCTCTATCTGTCTCGCTTCATCGTGTACACCTTTTACAAAATCCAAACGTGGCTATTTTAAAACAAAATCACTCAAGAGTGTACAGGGTGATCCATAAGGGAAATTAATTCATAACCTTCTACCAAAAGTTTTGATCCCAAATAAGTCCAACATGGTAAACTCCCCTGTATTCCCCCACAAAAAAGTGAGAGAATGTGCCCTCAATCTATTTTTTATGAAAATGCTTAAACTTACATAACTCTGCATGTCTGTTGCCAGCTGCAGCTGGTTAGCTCAGGACTTAATCACACCAACAGCAGTTGTGCGATGCAGTCATCAACACCACAGTCAGTATTTCAACATTTTTAAAGCTTGAAATAGCTCATATGGCTAGTACAAGGACAAAGGGAAAAGCATAAATTGCAACACAAGAAAAAGTGCCTGCTACAGACACGGGAACAGCTACAGTGTCAAACTGCTTCAAATGCAAAATGACTGCATCATTTTGGATAATACTGTACAGATTCAGAGGACTAAATTAAAGTAGGCTTGAAGTTCAAAAAACAAGTCTCAAACAAATTTGTCAAGATCAGAGAATAACTTCATTGCAATTAATTTTAAAGTACTTGCTGTACTGAAGCTTCAAAATTCAAATTGAGTATTTAATTTATACAACAAATACACACTTTGAATTCAACAGAAACAATGTTTTAAATAGAAGAAAACTATGCTTAGGGCACGTACAAAATCCCTACATCAAAAGCAAATTCTGACTTCCAGTCCTACAATTTCAACAAAAACCTAGGAAGCTCATAATCAAGAACCCAAGAGAGGTAATTGTCCAACACTGCATTCTGATTCTTGGAGCTCAGTACGTGGAAACTCAATGACCTTAAACAAATCATCATGGTTACTTGGCAAAGAAAACCTACAAAGAACACCTTCACAGGGCCAGAGAAAACACAACCCATGGCACACTCTAGTTGCTGCAGTCAGTTGTCTTACCTTCTCAGAGAGCTTTGTGAACAGAGGTTATCGATATGTTAATACAGACATCTAATTCTGAGGGGGGAGGAGGGAAAAAAAAAAAAATCTATCTGAACGGTAAGAAACTATGAATTTACTCAGGAGCTCAGTGTACTTCGGTTAACATATGTGTGTTAATATTTTAATAAATGTTAATATGTTAAAAAATAATATCCAAAGCAATTTAAAAATCAAACCTGATGTTTAATTAAACATAAATTTAGGAGTAAAACAACTAATTTGGGAATGTTTTGGTTCAGAAAACACAGTGTAACTATTCTAATATAGGAATCCTGTATTAGCATGGACTAGATATCTTATTGCTACTTTAGGGTGGCATTTATGCATGTTCTCCCAAGAAAATTAGGGAATTTAAAATGATTCAGAATGGAATTTATGCTGTTATGTTTAGATTTCCCTTAAATCCATTCTTGAAAACTCCCAACAAGCTGCTCTCTTTTGACAACATGTCAACACACTACAGTATCATCTCTGCAAGTTCAATTATTTGGTCATAAATTTTGAGAGCTTCCATTTTCCAAGTGCCTCATAAACATCAAACAAAAAAACTCAAGAGCATGGTACCCTCTCATTTCTGTAATTGTTGCCTCGTGTAAGAATTGCCTCACACAAATCTCTTTTAAATATTATTACACAGAGTCAGATTTATAACAGGGCTCCTTCCTTGAAGAATCAAGAAGTAGAAAACTCTGGACTTTGAGATGGGATTTTTTGACATTTCACATTACAAGGGCAGTAAAAAAGCAACAAAAGCATAAGTCATGTCTTTTGCTAGAATTAGATGCTTAGGAAAAAAACCAAAAAGAACACCAAAAGAGGCTAAATGAGAAAAGTGGACAAGGGGACAAGTGGACAAGGAAAAGTGGATGATATGTAGCAGGCTGGTTTGTATGTTATTTAATATTAAAAAGATAAAATGGTTCTTAAACTGACAATAATCATGATAGACTACTACTATTTGTGTGCATGCAAACTGAAGTCTCAATAGACTATTTACTGAAACCTTCCTTTATTCCTGTATTTACACAGGCCAGCAGGATGACCTGAAGAAACATCTGGGCTCTCACTTAGGACAGCAAGATCTTCGCAAAGTAAAAGTACTTAAAACACCAGGAAAAAAAGTATCCATGATGATCATGAGACAGAACACTAGAGTCCACAAAGTCCAAGTCTACACTGCAGTTGAGGTCATGCCAGTATTCCAACCCACTTCATGGTAACACCAATTAAGGGAATTTTCAGTTTAGTTGGTGGAGTCAGCAAGCATGTACTGCATTTAAATTTGCATTTATCTGCAAATATAAAGGTTATTTTAAAAGCTCGCTGACAGATCCATAGTAATTCATAAAACTTAAGTAAATTAGCTAACAAAAAGCACAAGAGCCTTTTCAGAAGAGAAAAACATTCTTCCCATTTTAAAAATATCCAAGTTACACACAACAATTTACCCAAATATTTCAAAGAACAAATTAATTTAAAATCTTTGCAAACAGCCATCTAGTTTGCTAAGATCCTACATGATTTTATCATTGTTCCTAAAAAAAAAGAGCTGGTAAATAATCAGTACACTTTTTAGTAATTTACAAAGCGTACAACTCAAAATGAAACATTTTAACCATCTTACAGGGCACAGCTTTTGAGGGTTGCTTTGTTTGTTTGTTTTGGTTTTTGTTTGTTCCTTTTTTGTTTTTTTAAAGTTACTAGTAAATCCTATAATACGCATATATAATATACACAGCGATATACACAGTGATATTAAGGAAGCTGACATACAAGTAAGGATCAGGCATTTATTGAATATTGCATAGTTAATATTACACCTTCAGCTACACCACTAAGGAATTATTACTAAAAAAATAAAGGGGGGGAAGAAGGGAGGGAGCAGAGACGCTATTAAATACATTGTCAATTTTACAAAGCTTATGTCAGCAGTATGGAAAAAGATAATAAGGAGAGACAAAACTAACGAGACCCCATTTCCTGCACAGTTATAAACATAGTCTTTCTAATTTTTATCAGAGTCATCCAAAGTGGTGACCACAACAGTCAAGCAAGTACACATACTTTGTAGTCGTAACCCATCTGTTGATGCAATAGCCTCCATAATAATTTGACTGACAATACAAATCTCCAGACTGATGGCAGATTATTCGCCCAAAACCATATGCAACAACCAGGTTCCCCCACTGGTGACAATGGCAGCCTCTCCTCACCCCAACTGCTCATGTTCATGGTATCTTTAATACTTGCTATTCTGTCAAATTTAGTGAAAAACATGAAGTACTAAAGAATAAACAACAATGCTCACATGATTTTGGATTATACTAGAACTGAGCAAATTGCTGTTAAAACTTGTAGGGCTGTGGCACAATTAAACATTTTTGTAACGATTTTGCAACTTTCTGCTTCAGCAAAAAAAGGTTTACATTTGTTAAACACATTTGCCTTACTGGAATTCCTCAGTGACACTTAATAACCTTATTCATGCATTTTTAAAGTTTCATGCAGGCATTTCTTTATCACTAACATCATTCATTTTTTTTCATTTATAGTGTCCAAAATAATCTCAAAAACATAAAGCACAAAGCCACATAAACTCTAGTGCAGCTGAAATTCCACTCTCAACTTCGCAATGGTTTTTTTGCATCTGTGTACGCACACAAATCGTCAAGACAGAACAGAGGTAAGAACTAGAATATTAACTAAAACCAGGCTACCCAACTAAAGTTGTACAGGCAACTCAAGGATTTCATGATACCCCATTGCTACAGAGATTAAGGAAAAAAAAAACAACAAAACCCACAAAAACTCATTCAAACCAAGAAGCTAAGGCACCTAACCACTATGCATGACACACAAAATCTGTTCAGGCAAATGAAGACTCCAAAGCATTCTGCAAAATTTTGCTTTTAAAAAGATGAATAAAAATTCAAGAGACAGAAAATCTACACTCCAGATCCTCCTGACTGAAATTTTCCAAGCTACATTCATTAGCATCAGCCACTAGGCTTTAATACTGAAAACAACACTGAGCTACTGGCATTTTAAATATGAACTATTACCCAACTCCTATCTAAACATTATTAAGAGGTTAAGGTAATTCTGGACTGTCCAACTTATCAAGAACAGCTGGCTAGAGAGACTGTCAAAAATTAAACCATTTTTATTCATAGGTTTTCCTGCCTCTTGAATAGCCGTATTGGCTGTATTAGGCCACATATGCTATCTTTATGCCTTAAATTCTGGAAGCATTACTAAATTAGCCTTTACAGGAAAACTAACATACTGTAATTTACATTAAGCTTCTACAGATATGAAGTAGGCATAACAAATATGAGTAAAAGTAGGAGTTTCCAGAAAACATGGCAATGTACTGCATGCATGCATATCTATTCGGATTAAAGTATTGAAAACAAACTTCATAATGGACAGGAAATGAAAGTCTCTCAACAAGAGCATCAAAATGGCTGCTTCAATTGATGTGTATAATTATTGCATCCCTCTATGATACAATTCTGTTTAGTGTGATCAGTTTCAAGCCTACAAAACAATCAAGACAGTCTTGTTAAATTTCATCATACAGTAAAACACTGCTCCAAATCATCCTGAGAAGCATCAGTTCAGCTCTGCTATAGTTGGTAGCAAGGTTGGAGCTAATAAAAAGCGTATTACTCCTAGCAACGTGAAAAGATCCACTAAACTGTGAACATAAAGGGAAGAACATGAAGATTCCTTGAGATTCTTTAGGAAACAACACACAACAGGCAGCTATAAGCAGTGAGTAAGTAAGTTTCTGTATTTGAATTATTTTGCTTTTCTCAAAAAATGTATCGCTATTCAGAATTATTAATACAATTCCTTACTGAATTTTATGTACTTAAGAACTTCATTTAATACTTCTGGAACATATAAAATAATGATAATTACCAAAACTGAGGAGTGAACAGTGCAAAGTCTGCATGCAATTACTAGCAAATTCATTCTACGAACGTTTATGAACATTTTATAAACCTGACAATTACCATTATCTCCATTTCACATATCTGAAAACTAAGAAATTATCTATTTCAGATTGTGTATCAAATAGTAGGTGCTTTTGTGCTTGTTTTGTTTTTCCCCCCTCCAAAAATTCTTAATATTCAAGTTATTGCTCTCCTTCATCCCTTCCTGCAGCACTACTAAAACAGTACTAACCAGAAAAACACACTTCACACACTGATACCTACTGTTAGTGTACAGAGTCCATACTTATTAATTCAAAGCTGAGGAGAAGCTAAGTACATTCTCTACATTTCTATTTGTAAAACACTAAGCATTAACTAAATACTAATAACTATAACTGGTATAGCAAGTAACAGCCAAAACCAGAAGTTACACTTGCAAGAGACAAGCAACATACCTGTAAATTGTGATCTTGCACATGTATATTCAAATTATTCATAAAAACATCTTCATTGTATAATCCCAGATATTGACCAAATGCATTTAACGTACTCTTCCCTCTTATGGCTTAAATGTCACATTGAGTAAGCTGCCTAGATTTACAAGTGTTACTTTACTGCAACTACATGAAGGCTGCAATTTTAACCTCACTGACTGTAGCCCAGAACAACTGAACTTTTCACCCCTTTTTTTAAGAAGAGTATTTTTCCATCAGCAATTCCACCCAGTTTTTCCATCCAACACATATATCCTGGTTAACACGCACTATCATACATAGATTTATTTGATGATTACCATTATACAACAAAATACTCTAATGTAGACATTTACATGATATACCTATCAAAGATTAGGAGATCCAAAAAAGATTTATGTCTTCTAAAAGAAAAAACTGCTTGAGGACCTCTATCAGGCCCCAGTGTCATAACAGAATTAGAATCTGAAATATTTAACGCTTAATACAATTACAAAATTTAAAATACTTAAGGTCAGCGAAAATCAGCAGCTCAAATACACCTTCTTTACCTCAATATCTTACTTAGAATTGTTAATTTTTGCCATTTCGCTTGATATAGGCCTCCACTACAATCAGGAACAACCACTCTGTTCTTGCTTATTGACGATGTCACATAACGCACAACTAGGCCTTCCCTCCTTACAAAAAACAGCCTCATTTATAGTAAATTAACATGCTTATATGCTTCAAAAACATTATCTTAAGTTCACTGGTACGCTATGTAGTGTGCTAGTAAGAAAAATAGCTTTTCCATTCCTTTGACAGGCCATCCACTGTGATACTTGACATCTCTCCCCACTGCGTTGTCAGGATACCCCTTGGCTGCGTACCATACAGCCCAGGTCACACCACCTCCAGTATGGACGTAGAGTAAGAAAAAGGCACTTCTGTCCCACCCAAACACCGATAGCACAGGCTGCGCCTCCATCTCACCTCACCATGTGTAAGGCAGAAAGCCGTCTGACAACCACTTGGAGTTGCCCAGCTCCCTGTGCCCTCAGGATACAGCAGTAATTTTTATCTGGGCCCAGCCCCTCGCCAGACCCACCTTGTGCCCCGCCGCGGAGTTCCCTCTACCAGCAGGAGGCGGATGCCAGCGCGAGCCCCGGGCCCCACCTGCTGCCACCTCCGGGCGAAAAACCCCAGCGCGCATGCGCGACGCAGCCGCCGCCTGCACTGGAGCCGTGTCACATGCTCCAATGCAGCACGCGCGCCTCACTGCGCCGCGCTGCCTGGCGGAGGCCGGGTGCGCGCAGCGGCGCGTGTGCAAAAGCTGCAACTCCGGCGCATGCGCGCTGCTACCGCGCGGGGCAGCGTCCGGCGGATAGCGCTGCCGCCGCCCGGTTGTTGCGCGCCGCGGCAGGCACGAACCGAAGAAAAGAAGGAAGTGCGGTACCTGCGCCCCAGCGTCCTGCGGTGCCTTCACGCTCGGCTGCCGCCACTGCTCGCACCGTCTCGCGCCTGCCGCCGTAGATTCAAAATCGGAACCCCCTCCAACGCCGCCTCTCGCGGTCGCATGCGCCGGGCCGTTATGCAAATAAACCCCGTGTCTCCTCCCCTCTACCAGCTGGCCCCGCCCCATCTATTGGCACAGGAGTGGGCAGGGGGGCTGGCTCTCAGCCGCCCAATCGCAGGGCCGGCCATCTTGACGGTATGCAAATTAGCCGCAGTGATATTTAAATACAAGCAAGTGGCTCCGCCCCTTGGCGAGTGGGGGCGGACGCTTATTGGCCGCAACGCCGCGGGCCGACGATGCAGCCGTCGCCGCTAGGGGGCGCTGTGTTGGGATCGGGGCAGGGCGAGGGCTTCCGGTCTGACCTTTCTTTCCTCAGTTCCCCGCTGTACCACTGTCTGGGTTGCCAGGCCCTGTGGCCTCACCCACGTTCTCGCCAGCCTACCCGACGTCCGCTTCAACTCCCAAAAGAACTCGCGTTTAATCATCTTCCGGCATGGCTTACTGTGGTTCCCTCATTGCTCCTTTCCCCCGGGTTCTGTTTTAGGGTGGCAACCGGGTGCCCCGTCCAAAACACAAGAGGTTTGGGGGTTTTTTTGGTAACCAGGTTTGGCCTTTAAGAGTGCCAAGAAACCAAACAGTTGGTCTAAGGCTTACACAAGGCTTATCCTGGGGGAGCTGCAGGTGAAAACTCTGTTGGCAGTGGCCATTTCCTAGCGTCCCTCTGGTTCTGTCTCAGGAAGGGGGAAAAAGCCACAGAACTGGCTTCAATATTAGCTAGAACTGGGCCCCCTTTGTACCGTAGCCAAAAGCCAACACCTGCTTCTGCCCCACACGGTGTGTAGCGGACCAGCTTGTCCTCAGGCACAAGAGATTCAAGAAAGACATGTACAGAGTTTTGAGCTGAAGTGCTGATGTAGCAACCAGTGGCTGTGTCCTCCAGGACACAAAAACACATTCAGAGCTTTAGCCACAATGTTCATATGTCGCGCAGTGCTGAGTTTCAAGTACCCAAACTTGTGATGGAGACTCCCATTTTCCTCTTTAAGGCAAATAAAGTTCACATTCTTCCAACTGAAGGCATGAAAAAGGGCATTGTGATTTATCAAGAGTAAGCTAATTTTTTTGTGAGTTGCATACAGACCAGGTGGACCAACAGGGTTCCTGTATGTCATAAAACAGTACCTGTCTTAAGACACAGCTGTCATAAGAGGCCTCTTAGAAGTCCTTGGTGGATTTAGGAGCAGTATTTTACTATGCTGCCATTTCAGTGGTTTGCCTGATCTCTTTGCCACACGCTTCCATTGCACAGCTGTGGTGGAAGAAGGAAATGTTTATGCGTGCCCAGAAGTTTGCACAAGCAAAGAAGAATTGTATCTGAACATCACACTGGAATGTAATGAATATAGAACATCTTCAGAAAATAATCTGAAAAGTGCAGGCTGTTTTTTGTGTAGTCGTGTTACTGACTTAGTTTAAATGGGTGAAAATATTTTACCTGTTCAAATATTTAGAAATGGAAATACTTTTTTTAAAAGAAAAAATTCTATACTATTTAAAAAGCTTATGCTCAGGGTGAATCAATTTCTTTTATCAATTTCTTTTTCCCAGCTTTGATCTTAGGCTTTATTTTAATGTAGTGTCTGCTTTAGATCTTACTGGAAAATGGAAGGCTCATGGGTTAACAAATCCAAGTGATAACAGTGGTAATAAATTTCTCGATAAATTATGTGTATCTGCAGGAAATTGCCAGTGAAGAATCAGATACAAAGTAGTTTAGTAATAACTTTAAAAGGTAAAATACTTGGACTTAGTCACAGTGAACTTTTTCAAGATGACATTAATTACAAAATAATTGAGACATGAGAATATCTCCTCAGTTGCCTATTGAAAGGTCTCCTTTTTTTTCTTAAATATTGAGTGATTGGCATTTTATTAATTTGCTGGAGGTTTTGTAACTAAAAATTTGGCTGTTGGAAAAGGACTGGAGTGTAAAAAGGTGCTTCTTTTGGTTTATTTATTTACTACTGCTGGTTTTATTACTGTTGCATTTCCTACTAATTTTTTTCTACAGTGACTTCAAGTGAAAATGAAGGGCAACTTCCAACTATATTTCTGCAAACATAAAAGGGCTCCACCCACAGTGCCCAACTCAAAGAAGGCAAAGGCAGGACTGGGAGTCAAGAAATGCCTGCCCACTGCAAGAGAAGACCAGATTCAAGACTATGAGGAACCTGAAGGTGCACAAGTTCATGGGACCTGATAAGATCCATCTGTAGCCCCTGAGGGAACAGGCAGATGAAGTTTCTAAGCCACTATCCATCATATCTGAGGGGCTGTGACAGTCTGGTGAAGTTTCCACTGGCTGGAAAGGGAGAAACATAAGCCCTATTTTTAAAATGGGGGAAAAGGAAGACTCAGGGAACTACAGGCTGGTTGATCTCACCTCTGTGCTCAACAAAGTTGTGGAGATTATCCTACTGGAAATTTTCTGCTTCATTGTCTTCTCCACAGAAGCCTCAGGCTTACTCAACATCTTACCTCATTGTAGATTGCACATAGCTCATGCACAGACAGTGCAATGCTGCTTCCTCCTCTCACTCTGCCACTGAAGATTGATGCTGGTGAGCTCTGTGTGGTATGTGGTGAATGAGGAGTGGAAGAGAGCCTGACATGACAGACTGTTCCATGGCACACATCTCCTAGTACACTTTTCATCCCAAAAGCACATTTCCCAGTTGCAGCTGGTGGTGTGACTATCATGGTGAACTTGTCATGGGACAAAATCTGTCAAGATCTCCTTCCCTGAATCTTGGGGTTTATTCAACCCATCTTTAGAAGTGGAGAAGCCTCTGCTTGAGGAAAACACTCACCTGCTGGGAGATGTAACTGCCATGCTGTGCACTAAGACAATTCCAATGATGCTCTGGTCCCTGAGCATCCTAGGCTGGGTTGCCATATTTTCGGAACGAAAAGCTGGTTTTGCTATTTGGATGCAAAACTAATGGCTCGTTTATTTGGGATGTGTAACAAAATAAACCACCTTTCTCTTGTGTAAAAAGGAACTGCACTCCCTGTTTATACTAACCAATAATTCCCTTGTATTGTTTTGGAAGTGCAAAGGTATTGGGCCTGGTTTTGTGGCAAAACACTAGAATAGAGATATTCCTTATCTTTCGGTTTTAGATTGAAGCTGGAATGTGACTTTCCTAGTTAACACCAGCCGGGAAGAGCAGCAACTACCCTTTGCCCCTCCCGTGGGGCCTGACGGATGCTCCTCCTGGTGTTTCTGGTCCAGGACATCACTGGTGAGTTTCATTTTCCAAGGGGACTCGGTAGGAGGAGAACGGCCGGGGGGCTTATTGGCCGCCGCCTGGTTAGGCAGGGGGAGGGGTGAGCAGGAGGAGGGTGATAGCCTTGTGTTCCCATTTCTTGCCTTAATGCTCTGTGGGGTTTGTCTGAGATCAGACGAACGTTTAGCAGGAAAACTGCAGTGTTGCGTTTTAGCTTTGTGTTTCAGCTCAAGCCGCTGAGTTCAGTCCCGATGATGTGGTTTCGCCCAGGAATAGGACAGCAGCAGCTCCATCCTCTGGCCCCGGTTGTGCTCCATCTCAGTGTCTCCAAGCTGAAGCGCCAGGAAGACCCCAATTCTCCAGAGGTCAAGGTTCTTCAAAATCCTTGCTTCATCAAGCTACAGTCACTAGCTAAGGAGACAAGTTCCAGCGGAGGACAGCCCATGCTGGGGAAGGTGTAGAGTTGAAATAACTAGAATGCCTGTATAGTTAGTTCATATTTGTATTGGCATAAATTACACGATTACAAAGCATGACCTGACTGTAACTAGGGGGGCAACTGGACTGAATTACACTGTAATCAAATACTATGTGATTATGTTGATATCCCGTATGCTTGAAACACAAAACATCTTAACTGTTTCTTGCAAATCGTTTTAGAAGTTGACACATCCATTTCATTCAAGATTCAGTTATTGTTTATAAATGGATGCATGTTGAAACACCATATTTAAAAATCATTTGCTCACTGAAATAGTTGAATGTGATGAAATTATACCAAACATGGTTTTGGTACTTTTGTAATTAGAAAATAGATAAGATATAGAGTCTAAGCTTTGTAATATTAGTTTTCTGTAAGAAATACTGAGAAGCTACTACAGTTTGAAGCTACTGGAAAGACTAAGAAATTCAGTGTTCTACATAATTACTGGCATGTTTCACGTTAGCTTTCATGATTAATTGTTGAAAATAATTAAGATTTTATAGTGCTCTAATGCTTTCACTGTGGAATGTAAGGAATGCTTATAGTCTAAAGACTAAGGAGGGATGTGAAGGAGAAAACCCACAAAGGTAGAGTGAAGTAGGAGTGGTGATCTCTTTTGTTCCATGATTTCTGTCTTGGCTTTTCAGTTTCAGGATGTGGCCTTCCCTCTGAGCTTTATGTGGCAGAATATGGAAGGGACTGGTTGCAGGAAACAGGAAGCTGTGAAGGACCACTGGATGCAGGAAGTGCAATGCTGATGAAAGAAGGAAGTGAGAGCAGTCCATAAGGCAGGGTTAGGAGAGTTTAGAACAAAGAGGTGCAGTGACCTCACTGGAATGACTTTTGTGACTGTGCCAACATCAAACACTGGTGGAGTCCTTCAGGAAAATGTCTGTCCTTTCCCTTAGCTTATATAAACACTGAATGATGGTTGGGAGGAGGATGACTTCATGGGAATTGTATCACTGAATGATGAGGTGTGAAGTATTTCCTACAGCAAGGCTAAACTGAAGAATGCAATGAAAAGGTCTCGTTTGCCAGTGTCCCTGCAATTCCACTCTGCATCTTTGGTAGTTAAATTTAAGTCAAGATGCACATTTACCATTCAGGATGCCTTTGTAACATCATCTCTGTTGTGAAATCCCACTGGTTGTGGTAGTTCAGTTTTAACCATGTTTGTCTAACTTCCTCTCTTCAGAGCCAAAAAAGAGGGTTATTTATTGAAATCCCTTCTGCAGTTGCATGTCTGCATAGCAGTATCGCAAGACAGCATTAAATACTTGGAATGGGCTCTCATTCATGACTTCTTAAGAAGACTAATTTTGTAAGATTAGTCAGTCAATTAACTTCTATGGCTATGTGCTATGTGCTCATCTTATGTGCATTCAACAAAGTCAGGCTGATAAACCTATGAAAACATATCTTTGAAGTATTTGAGCCAAGACTTAGCAAAAATTCTTACTATTACACCACTATATATTTATATTCACTTCTATGATTCATCTATGAACAGAATTGTATGTTCCTAAGTGGACCTTCAGCAATTGTCTCCATTCACGTGTTAGCAATTATTGTACAGGTAGGTCTCTTTATGATGGCATACATAAATACATAATGCTACTGGCAGACAACTGAGGAGTGTTGCAACAAATGTGCAACAACTCATTTCCTCCACAAACCAGTGACAAAAGTGAGCAACTTCTAATGCAGGCAAACGCTGCAACACGCTGAAATGGATCCACGCCTGTGGGTGGAATGCGTGGAATGGTGCAGGGCAATCACATGATTATTCCCTCTTTTAAAGTACTTCAAGGTTCTTTTTTAAAAGAAACTTATTAAAATGGAAATTATAGGAAAAAAAAAACCCTAGTATTTTTACTGAAGCACAATAGTTTTTCCATGTCTGTCACCTGTATAGGCCTGATAGCCCATGAGAATGGATTAATCTGTAACTCAACATAAGATCCTTACACATGAACAGTGTACTTCTATAAATATCCAACAGCAAGAAGCAGAGAAGAAGAAAACTGGAATGCAACAACAAATTGCACCAAGTTAATGCTGGGTTACCCTACTGGTTGATCACTGGATAACGTTTGTCTTCTGATCATAAGCAAACAGATGATATTTTATGTTCTGCCGCAATACTGTAGATAAGCACTTGCACTTTTTGTTAGGTGGCAAGATCTGTTTCAGAATCCAGAAATATAGTGATACTATCTGTATGTGTATCTGAATCCAAGTCAGTATATTTGGGGACAATTCGGCAACCTAGTCTTGTTATTAAAAATGTAATTTTTCTAGCTCCTTCCAAAGAAGTACTTTGCAAGAATAATTGCACCATGCAGTAAAAGTGAATGCTGTTAGAACTCGCAGAAAAGAGTACAGACCATAGAATGGCATCCACCCTTAGTGGTCAATTAACCTTGGCTGGATACCAGATGCCCACTGAAGCTGCTCTGTCATTTCCCCTCCTTAACAGGACAGCAAAGAGAAGATATGACCAAAGGCTCATGGGCTGAAATATGGACAGGGAGATCACTCATCAGTTACCATCATGGGAAAATGAGACTTGACTTGGGGAAATTAATTTATCACCAATCAAAAGTTAGAGGAGTATAATAAAAAATAGAAAACAAATCTTAGAACATCTTCCTCCCAATCCCTCCCTTCAATCCTGGCTTCTCATCCCTCTGAATGGCACAGGGGAGATAGAGAGTGGAAGTTATGGTCAATTGATCATAGAATCATAG